>JAKSZT010054329.1:3460888-3507815 GCA_026826555.1 Tolypeutes matacus | reverse complement strand
GAGTTTCCTTATGTTTGTCTCTTGCATGTAAGATTATCACACTTGTTTCTTTTTCCCAGTAAGTGTATTTGATTATTTTATGGACTAAATGTTCATGGAGGATTTTGATCACAGAAGGGTTACAATGGGTACTGTGGGGGATTATTGGGGGGGGTGTCTTGGGGGGGGTTTCGTGGGGATTGGTTCATCTGAATATACATGAAAGATATACAAAATCATTCAAAGGATCGGGGGATGGGGCATGGTCACGATGGGTGGATAATTACACAATAAAAGAGGGAATCTAAATTCCTAGCCTGGAGAGCTCTGCTACAGTCTCCAAGGGAGCAGCAATAGTCCTCTGAGTGTAGGGACAGTGCCTGTCAAATAGGATGACCCACTGATGTGTTTTTTTTTTATTGATGACTACCCTTGTGAGTCTTTGCTCTTGTAAATGAGACTTAGCATGCAGTTGTGGGGTGCCTAAGGGTTGCCACGTGAGAGCCTCCTTGTTGCTCAAATGTGGCCTCTCTCTAAGCCAAACTCAGCATATGATTGCATTACATTCCCCCCAACGTGGGACATGACTCCCGGGGATGAGCCTACCTGGCAACGAGGGATTAATACCAAGTGCCAACTGGCAACACAACTGGAAAAAGACCTTGAATAAAAGGGGGAAATGGTAAAGACAAATGAGTTCAAGTGGCTAAGAGACTTCAAAGAGAGTCGGGAGGTCATCCCAGAGGTAACTCTTACGCACACCTCAGTAGGAGCTCATAGAACATCTAAGTGCCTATCACCGCACTCAGTGGGGTTCCTGAGAGCTCCGGAGACACCCTGGTCCTATATAAGGGGGGATAGCCCCAGAGACTGTTGATTTATTAGTGGGTTCTATTTTGGAATCTGTGTTCCTGAGAGTGACAGAATTAGACTCAAATAAGTCCTCCCTGCACATGGTTCACCAGTCCCTTCTATTCAAACCTATATGTGATGCTGGAGTTTTTAGGTATACTTCCCAGAGACTGGAGCCTCCCACCTACCTATGTGCCAGGTGTGCATGAAATCTAGGTGGAGCTGCAACTCCTGCCCTACAGCTCAATGGACTCATCCAAGTCACCTGGTGAGGAGACAATGATGGGCAATGGCCATCCCAGGAAATTTAGAGGGCCTGCATCTGCAGGCAGGATCATCCCACCCACCATATCCATGGGATATAAGCCCTCTCTCACTTGGTGTTGGAGTGGACATCACCATCCCAGTCGCCTCTGGATTGGGGGAAGAACTATGGACTAGAGTGGACTTGATGGTATTCTCTTGCTCACATATGGTGATTCTTGCAATGCAAGAAATTATAACAATGAGGTGGAGCCAGTGGCTGCTTGACAGTTTTTGGGTAGGGAGGGGATGAGCAGTTGAAATACAGGGGCTTCTTTGGGAGTTGGAGGTTGTCCTGAGTACTGTTGTGGCAACAGATATAGGCCATTTTAAATCAGCACACACCACTCAGAACTGAGTGGGAGAGAGTGTGGTCTACAGTGTGAACTGTGGTCTATGGTTTGTGGCAAGGCTCCAGGATGTGTAAGTCCATTGAGGGTGGTGGGCCACACTGTGGGAGATGTTTGTGTGGGATGTGGTGGGAGGTGTGGGAGGTGGGCAACATGGGAATCCCAGTGGGTTCCGTGTAATATTTTGGGTAAGCAAATACACATATATGCATATATATTTATATATCATTTTGCAAATGTTTTTATGTATTGTGAGAATTTTGATTTTTACCCATAATAATAAAAAAATAGAATAATCAGGAAAAAAAAATAAAAATAAAAAAATAAAAACTTAAAAAAAAAAAAACCTCGTATTACCAGCTCTCCCAAAAAAAAAAAAAAAAAAAAAAAAAAAAAAAGTGAAAATGTAGCTGGCTCAATAGGAGTAAATATTTGTCAATCACATGTCTGATAAGGTTTTAATATCTGTGATATATAAGGAGATCATACAACTCAGCAATAAAAAAACAAACTATCCAATGGAAAAAAAAAATGGACAAAAGACTTGAAAAAAAACAACTGTCCAAAGAAGAAATAAAGATGGTAAAGAGACACACAAAAAAAAACTATTCAACATCACTAGTGATTAGGGAAATGCAAATCAATGAGATATTTCACACCTACTGGACTGGTCACTATTAAATAGTCATAAAACTCTAAATGTTGGAGAGCATGTGGAGAGATGGGAACACTTATTGATTGTTGGTGAGGATGTAGAATGGTACAGCCACTGTGGAAGACTGTTTGGCAGTTCATAAGGAATTTGAATGTAGACTTGCCATGGCACCCAGCAATACTATTGCTAAGTATATACCCAGAATTACTGAAAGCAGTGACACAAATAGACACATGCACACTATTGTTCATAGCAGTGTTATTCATGATAGCTCAAAGTTGGAGACAGCCTAGGTGCCCATGAACTGATGAATGGATAAACAAATTGTGGAGCACAAGGAAAATGGAATACTATACATGGATGGACCTGGAGGATATTATTTATATTTTATTTTTTCCTTATTGAAAAGTTGTGGTTTAACAGAAAAATCATGCATAAAATACAGGAATCCCATACACCACCCCTCCAACTTGCATTGGTGTCAAACATTTGTTACAATTGATGATAGCACATACTTATACTGTAAACTAAATCCATGATTTACTCAAGATTCACTGTTTCCCTACCTTAGTTCCATGGATACTTTTTTTTTAACTGTTCTATTACCCTATATACAACATAGCATTTCTTCTTTTAATCACCTTCAGATATATATTTCAGTGTTGTTAATTGTGCTCATAATATTGTGCCACCATCTCCACCAAACATCACCAAAACATTTCCATCATTTCAAGTAGAAACCTTTTATATTTTAAGCCTTAACTTCTCATTCTCTATCCACACCTGTTCCCTGGTAACCTATATTCTAGATACTGACTATGAGTTTGCTTATTCTAATTGTTTTGTATCAGTGAGATCATTAAATATTTGAACTTTTCTGTCTTTAAGGTTCATCTATGTTGCCACATATTTCAGTACTTCATTCTTTTTATGACTGAATAATATTTCATTTCTTGTATGTGTATACATTTTATTTATCCATTCATTATTTGATGAGCCCTTGGGTTGCTTCCATCTCTTGATAATTTTGAATAATGCCACTTTGAATATCACTGTGTAAATACCTGTTTGTGTCACTGTTTTCAATTCCTTTGGGTATAAACCCAGAAGTGGGATTGCTGAACTACATGGTAATTCTATTCTTAGGTTTCTGAGGTATTGCCAAACACTCACACAATAACTGTGCCAATTTACAACACAATGAGTAAGTATTCTGATTTCTCCACATCCTCTCCAACATTTATTTTCCTTTTTTTTCTTTAATAACAGCAATTATAATGAGTGTGAAATGGTTTCTCATTGTAGTCTTGATTTTCAATTCACTGATAACTAGTGATTAACATATTTTAAGGTGCTTTCTGCCCATTTGTATATATTCTTTGGTGAGATGTCTGTTTAACTCTTTATAATTGTCCATTTAACAATTTATAATTGTTTTTGTCTGTTTGTTAAGTTGAAGGATTTGTTTATATATTCTGGATATTAAACTTTTATCAGATATGAGGTTTTCAAATAATTTCACCCATTGTGTAGGTTGTCCTATTATTTTCATGATAAAGTATTTTGGGGCACAATTTTTTAAAATTTTATGAGGTTCCATTTATCAATTTTAAAAAAATGTTGCTTGTGCTTTGGGTGTAAAATCTAAGAAAGCATTGCTTAACACAAAGTCCTTAAGATGCTTCCCTACATTTTCTTCCAGGATTTTGATAGTTCTTTTATACTTAGGTCTTTGATCCATTTTAAGTTGGTTTTTGAATATGGTGTTAGGAAGGGGTCCACCTATGGTTTTTTGCCAATAGGGATCCAGTACTCCCAACAGCATTTTTTTGAAGAAACTACTATTTCCCAATCGAGTGGTCTTTGTCTCCTTATTCAAAATCAGTTAGCAGTAAATGTGAGGTTTGATTCCTGAGCCCTCAGTTCTATTCTGTTGGTATACATGTTATCTTTGGGTCAGTATCATGCAGTTTGGTGTGACTTTGTAATAAATTTTAATATTGGGAAGCGTGTGTTCTCTAAATTCATTCTTCCTTTTCAGGATGGCTTTAGCTATTCAGTGTCCCCTATCCTTCCATATAAATTTGATGATTGGCTTTTCCATTTCTGCAAAGAAGTTTTTTGGAAGTTTGATTGGGATTGTGTTGAATCTATAAATTGCTACAGATAGGATTGACATCTTAATGATATTTAGTGTTCCAATCCATAAACACAGAATATACTCCATGATTTCTTTAAGCAGTGGTTTGCAGTTTTCTGTGTACAAGTCTTTTACCTGCTTTGTTAAATTTGTTCCTAGATATTTTATTTTTTTATTGTTATTGTTTATCGAATTATTTTGATTTCTACTTCTAATTGTTCATTGCCTTTGTAAACACCAATGATTTTTGTGTGTTGATCATGTGTTCCACTACTTTCCTGAATTCCTTTATTAGCTCTGGGAGTTTTTTGTGGATTTCTTTAAGATTGCCTGCATAGGCAATTATGTCATTTGCAAATAGGGAACAATTTATTTCTTCCCTTACAATTTGGATGACTTATTTATTGTCTTGCCTAATTGCTGTGGCAAGTTGTTTCAGTATAATGTTGAATAACAGTGGTGACAATGGGCATCATCGTCTTGTTCCTGATCTTAGAGGGAAATATTTCAGAATTTCACCATTAAGTAGGATGTTAGCTGTGAGCTTGCATATATGCCCTTTATCATGTTGATGAAGTATCCTGCTATTCCTAGCATTCTACATGTTCTTAACATGAAGGAATGCAGGATTTTGTCAAATACCTTTTCTGCATCAATGGAGATTATCATGTGTCTATTTTCCTTCACTGTGTTAAATTTGCATATTACTTTAATTGATTTTATTATGTTGAGCCAACATTGTATACCAGGGATATATCAAACTTGATCCTGCCTTCTAATTATTTTAAGTATGTTGTTGGAGTCTCTTTGTTAGTATTTTTTTCTTGAGGATTTTTTGCATGTATATCCATAAAAGAATTGGTCTGTGGATTTCTTTGCTTGTGGTACATTTATTTAGCTTTGGTATAAGGGAGATTTTGGCCTTTGAAAGGAATTAGGGTGTGTTCTCACCTCTTCAAATTTTTGGAATAGTTTGAGCAGAATTGGAATTATGTCTACTTGTAATGTTTGGTAGAATTCCAAAGTCATCTGGTTGTGGGCTTTATTTTGCAGGGCACAAATATGATCTCTTTACTAATAAGTGGTTTGTTGATATGTATTACTTTTGGAGCCTAAATAACAGTTGGATTGGTAGTATTGTACCACTTTTCATTTATGATTTTTGTTATTTGTATACTCTCTATTTTTCTTTGTCAGTAAATGTTTATCAATTTTGTTGATCCATTCAATGAACCAAATTTGGCTTTTTTGATTCACTCTATTGTATTTGATTTCCTATTTCATTTATCTCTACTATAATTTTTCTTATTTCATTCCTTCGTCTTGTTTTGGGTTTCCTTTCATCTTCTTTTTCTAGTTCCTTAAGTTTTGAGGTTAGTTCTCTGGTTTGAAGTCTTTCTTCTATTTTAATGTATGCATTTAAAGCTCTAAAATTCTAACACTGCCTTCATGACATCCCATAAGCGATGGTATGTTGTAGTTTCATTTTCATTCACCTAAGACATTTTCTAGTTTTTTCATATATTTCCTCACTGGAACATCCTTTCCTAAGGTCATTAATCATATGTTCAAAACTTTAAAAATCTTTGGCTGCTGATTCAAATTTTGGTTGGATCTTGAAATCTGTTTCTCTAAACTTTTTTTTATTACTGTGGTTTACATTTTCTTGCTATTTTATGTTTGGTAATTTAATTTTATAATAGACTGTACTTTGTGAATTATATATTTTAGGGAGCTTAGATTGTGTTGTCTTTCAATAAGGTTTTTTTTTTTTTCTGGCTGGCAATAAATTACTAGCAACATCTTTTGATTTTCTCATGCTTTTTATTATTCTTTGTTAAGGATGATGCAGCAACTTGCTAGTATTTATGGATTCCGAAAATAGATATTGGATTATGCTTGTAAACTGCTCTGTTCCTATGGGTGTGATTAAGTTATGATTAGGGCTTTGATTGGGCCATGTCAGTAGAGTGTTGAGTCCCTACCCCTTGGTGGTTGAGGATTCAGAGATAAAACTACATGGGAAAACAGAGGAGTTTGTTGGAGTTTTGAGTTGGGAGTTCTGATGCTGAATATAAATGCTGGACACTGGAAAGTAAGCACACAAAGGAGCTTTTTCCTGAGGAAAGAGAGAAGGCCCTGGGAAAGGAGATGAACCATTCACCTGACAGTTCACAGCTGGCCTTGTGGAGAAAGGCAAAGCCTAGAGAGCCTCATAGTCTACAGCTGATCTTGTGGAGGAAACAGAGGAGCTTAGCCCAGAAAGAAATGGTGCCCCAGGAAGAGAAGAACCCAAGAAGCCTGAACCTTGGCAGATGTCAGGAGTCATCTTGCTCCAAAATGTGGCCATAGATTTTGCTGAGGGAAGTAACTTACACTTCATGGCCTGGTAACTGTAAGCTTCTACCCCAAATAAATACACTTTATAAAGGCCAACTGATTCCTGGTATTTTGCATCATCACCCTTTTTGCTGACTAATACAGAATTTGGTACTGAGGAGTGGGGAAGTGCTTTTGCAAACACCAAAATGCTGGAGCAGTTTTATATATGAGTTAGGGATGTTTTTTGGAGGACTTGTGAAATGCTTGATGGAAAAGGCCTAGATCACTTTGAAGAAACTCTTCTTAGTAATGTAGATGCTAAACAGACTTTTTATGATGCTTTAGAAGTAAATGATGGAACTATTATTGGAAACTGGAGGAAAGGCAGTCCATGTTTTAAAGTTGCAGAGGACATAGCAAGATTAACTCCTGGTGTTTTATGGAAGGCAAAATTTGAAAATGGTGAGCCTGGGCATTCAGCTGAAGAACTTTCCAAAATAAACTTGGAGAATACAGCTAGGCTTCTTGCAGCTTATAGCAAAATGCTAGACAAGAGTGAAAAGCTGAGTGCTGAAATCTTGGGCACAAAGAAACCAGAATGTGATTCCAGAAATTCTAATCCTCTGGAAATTAAGCTCCCAGTTGATAGTGCTCCATTTGAGGAATTAACTATACCTGGAACTTGTAAATCAGGATTAAAGATCAGTTATCTCAGAAAGACTTATGGAAAGTCTTACTGTCTGATGACTTGGACCCCTGCTTCTTTCATGCTAAACCAACAAGGTTTTTGAAAGTGCTGTATGAACAAAACCACTGTCAGCTTGGACTAAAAGGGACATGGAAAGGAGAGATTGAAGGAGAAACAGCTTTAAGAAGAAAACAATGGAAGCTGAGATCTGGAATTAGGACATCACCTTGAGCTAAGAGAGGAGCCCCATACATGTGTACAGAGAGGGTGAATTTGCCCCAGCAGTTGAAAAGGGTGGATGTTCCCATCTGATGTTCTGGGAGAGTTTTGCCACCCTAGGGTGCAAAGAGGGTGGAGCATATTCCTCAAGGATTAGGGAAGTTAAGGTCAGCACCCCATAGGTCTGAGAGAGGTGTGCCTGTCCCCCATGGATTAGGGAAGGCCAGGTGGAAAACTCATTGCTCTGAAAGGGTTGAGCCTCTATGCCAAAGGTTAGTGGGGGTATTGTCTTCATCTCACTGTACTAAGGAAGCTAAGACTCTAACCCAAAATTGGGTAAGGTGTGGCAATCACCCCAACACACTTGGAGGGTGAGGTCTAGAGCTTGGTTGACATCCAGATATTTGAGGAGGGTAGAACCCAAAATGGCCATTGGGTAAGCATGGGGAAAGGGTGGGTCCCCATGTGGCCCCAAGGAGAAGAAACCATTGTCTTAAGAATGACTCTTAGAATTTTTAATCAAATGGAGAATGCCCTGCAGGTTTACTGAACTGTTGTGGACCCATAACTCATGTTTCTCTCCCAATTTCTCATTATGGTAATGAAAATGTTTACCTTTGTTTTTCCATTTGTGTATTGGAAGCAGTTAAATGGTTTTGTAAGTTTCAGAAGTCTACAGCAGATAGTACTTTGCCCCAAGAAAAACTGCATTTCTTTAAACTAATTATGATAAGATTTTGTACTTGCATTGTTACTGATTTAAGGTTTTTTGAATATTGTTATGTAGTTTTGGAATTCAGAGGATGGAGTGTAGCAGTTTGACATTATTTATGAATTCCAAAATATATATTGGATTATGCTTGTAAATTGGTCTGTTCCTCTGGGTGTGATTAATTTATGATTAAGGCTTTGTTTGGGTAATATCAGTAGGATGTTAAGTCCCCACCCTATGGTGGATGGAGACTTAGAAGTAAAACTACATGGCAGAGCAGAGGAGTTAGTTGGAGTTTTGAGTTGGAGTTCTAATGCTGAGTTTTAATACTGGAGCCCAGAAAGTAAGCACACAGAGGAGCTTGTTTGTGAGGAAGGAGAGAAGGCCCCGGGATAAGTGATAAGCCATTCACCTGACAGTTCACAGCTGACCTTGTGGAGCAAGGCAAAGCTTAGAAAGCCTCATAGTCTACAGCTGACCTTGTGGAGGAGGCATAGGAGCTAACCTCAGAGAGAAATGGAGTCCCAGGAAGAGAAGAACCCAAGAAGCCTGAACCTTGGCAGACGTCATCAGTTACCTTGCTCCAACACATGGCCATAGACTTTGGTGAGGGAAGTAACTTATACTTTATGGCCTGGTAACTGTAAGCTTCTACCCCAAATAAATACTCTTTATAAAAACCAACCAATTCCTGGTATTTTGCATCAGCACCCCTTTGGCTGACTAATACAGATAATCTATTTCTTTTTGTCCTCAATCTTAGGACATGGTGTTCATTGCAGTGTATTGTCCCTATTTCAAATTGGCTTTGTTCTTTTTTGTTTTGTTCTGATGTCTTAACTTGATGCCTGAGTTAGTCAAAGATACACATCTTACTGGCTGGGCCATAAATCCAACCTCTCCCAGCCCTTCATGAACTTTGGTATGAATGCACTGTTCTCAGCCCTTTAGTAACCTCTCTTGGTCTGTTGATTCATCTACATTGTCTGTAGGATTGGCCCTACAGACAATCCCAGTATGAATATTTGGGTCATCTTCAATATTTATTTTCACTGTTCCAACTTCTGTAATGGTGGAAACTCCAATCTCTGCTCTTCAGCTATACAAGACCTTTATACTCTGCTTGTACTCTGTAATTTCCATGTCAGCAAGCAGTACAAAAGGGCAAGTTAAATATGAGTACAACTACATGTATTTCCATTATGTCATGGATAACTGATTTGCTATGTCTGTTTCCAATGCCTGAAAACAGTTTACATCTACATTTTGGTCTGTGTTAAAGTTGTTTAAGATGACAGGTGAATTCATGTAACACTTACACTTTCATGGCAGAAACCAAATTCTGTCCAAAGATTTCAAATCTTTTCTGACTTAAATGATGATATAGTTTCAAACATATCTCACTATATTTTCCCCTATCTTTGTTATTAATCTCTTTTATCTTTCATGTATTTTTTAAACTTCTTTCTGGCTTATTTATCTTTCTTTTCTTTTTGATAAATATTATTAAATTTTATTTCCTTTTAATTTATTGTTATTCTAGTTTTATCATTTCAGTTCTGCCATATCTATGTTAAAATAATTGGTTTCATTCTAGTACACAGAAATAGCACGTTACTTTTTTTTTTTTTTTTTGAAGTACCAGGATGAGGGATTTAACCCAGGACTCCTATGAAGTCTGGGACTCAACTACTGAGCCACACTGGTATTAAGAATCACAGTACCAATATTTGGGTCATCTTCTTTTGATACCTATTCTTTAGGTACAACAAAAGAAAAATTCAAATTTTATTCTTCAAATTTAAAATTATCATATATATTATTCAAAGTTAGTACATTTGTGGGAGGCATTTTACTGCTAGTTTAATTATATAGTACATGTTTTTTATTCATGATGCCACTTCATGTAATTCATTCATTTAGTAAATAATTCATTGTATAACTTCAATGTAACAGATAATATGTACACAATATAACAAACAATAAAAGATCTTTGGCCTCTTAGGCCCTACACTTCAGCTAGGAGATACAGAGAAATATAAAGAAGTAAGTTATGCCATATTAGAACATGAGAATTAACATTAAAGAAAAGAAAATATAATAAAAACTAGGGGCTGAGAGATTTGGGGGCAAGGGCATGACAGACCAACTGGATACAGTGTGGTCAGGGTTGGCTTCAGTAAAAAGTTGGCATTTGATCAAAGACTTGAAGAAGAAAAAGTTAATCATACATTTTCATGAGAGGAAAGAGTTTCAAACAGGGGAACACCAGTGCAAAGGCAGCTTGTAGGTCATGGCCATGCAGTTTGAGAAACTTGGAGGAGGCCCATCTAACAAGAATGACATTCTGTTGCAAGGTGTGGGTAAAAATAACAACTAATTCTATGCCTATGGATGGTAATAACTGCTATGGAGGAAAAATTAAGTGAAGGAGGTCCATGCAGATAGTAGGGCTTGCTCTACTAAAAAAATCTCTTAATGTTCTACTCTTAATTTGCTAAAAGTAAAGACAACAGAATATATAGGTATATCAAGCATCAATTAAATATTTTCACAGTTTATTGGGTGATGCCTTCTCACACATCCTTGGTATGGCATAAATTTCAGGCACTTCTCATATTTTGCATTACTTATTTCCATATGTCTATGTTATGAATACTTGACTTTAAATATAGAATCTCTGAACTAGGTTGGCCCAGTTGCCTTAGGTCTTCTTGGGTTTTGCTGAACAGAATTAATCAAAGTTTTTAGTGGAAAGATGAATGATTATTGAATTAAAATTGGTTTTAAAGTTCATATTTCAATCACATTTCTTGCTGAAATACTTAGGATAATGTCTTCTTTTAATAGTTAAATAGTAGTGCTTTCTATTGCTTTGGGGAGTCTCATTTCTTGACAATCTAAAATTTTTCCAGATCCCTCACACATTCTGACAGGAATGGTAAGAATTATTATGAAGAAAATAATCAAGAAATTATTTTTTCAATGCATTATGCTTGTTTATATATTGTTGACTGTGGATTTAGTGAAATAAATAAATAAATACAATCTAAATAATAACTAAAGTAGCCATATAGAATAGTAATTAAATATTTCTGTGAAAATGATAAAAAATCTTTGCACCCAGATATAATCCTTAACATTTGAGAGTAAAAAGGCAAAAGAAATGAAAGTTAAAATAAAATAAATATTTTTCCTGTATAGTCTATATTTAAAAAATTTACAATCAAAGGGTTACCTGTAACAGAATCTGAAGTTTCATTTATTATCTCTTGGTTAGCATTGGTTAGAGGCTAGAATTTACTAGTTATTTAAAATTGATTAAAAAAGAATTTTATGTGTTCTCCCTATCAGAATTCTGAGTCACTCATGACATCACATAATCTTTTGCAAATAATATTTTGTAAAATATTCAAATTTTCAATGTTATTCAACTTCCACTCCTCCACTTTTACTATATTGACATAGATAATATCAGTAAGAGAAAAAGGCTTTTAGGATACAAATAATGGAAAAATAAAAAACCCCAATCTAACAATCCTCTGGAAAAGATAAGGTAAATATTATTTAGGAAAATTGCAAGTATCAGACAAAAATGATTTCATAGAATTAGTCAAAAGAATAAAGGCAGAGAAACAGAAATGCTCAAATGAGGTGTCAGAGAAAGCTGATTTTAGACTGATGTCTATGTTTGCAAATAAAAATAAGACTGAACAAATTAGAACACGAAATCATCTATTCTAATTAACCAACAATTTGAGTGACTATAATAGTATGAAATACTTATAAATTTTTCATTTAATGAAAAAGATGTGTTAATTATTTGAATGGGAAAACCCAAAGCCTGTTTTGTCTAATTTAAAAAGTGCCATGGGAGGAGTGGTGGTCAAAAATATTAACTAAAGGGAGATTGAGAAATAAGTGTTTATGCTGATGTGGTAAAAGCATAATTGAAAGGAATAAAATAGGAAATATGTTGAATACGAAGAAATCAATCTATTATTCTTATAAGTGATTAGGACCCACAAAAAAATATCAGTCCTTATACAGTTATTGCCATCACTTCAGTGATGTACCTCAGTCTGCAATGGTGAAAGATAAATACAAGAATTGTGTCTGTCCACACAATTGTATTGCCAGGGCACAACATAATACCTGGAACATGTAGTTTATACAGAAAATATTTTTTGAATGAATGATGGTATTGCAGAATGAGTAATAGTAACAACTGTTAGGACTTACATGCAGCTTGGTATCCACTGGACATTATACAAATGTATTGCATATACTAAGTCACTTACCCTCATAACAACTCTAAAATGTTGTTCTATTATTTCACATAATCACATCTGAAGAAAAAGAGGCACATCATCTCTAAGCAATATGATCGAGTCCTCAAAGATCTTAAGTGTGAAACCAGGATTCAAACCTAAACTCCTGGACATAGAATAAGTGGTTTTAAGCACTTTAGTACATAGAATGAAACAACAAACTGATCATTATACTTTGCAAACTGCTTTGACAGTCCCCAGAAAATGCCATATGAATAACTGAGGGTCTTCGTTTTGTCAATGGCAGAAAGAGAAACAAAACTGTGCAAGAAGCACACTTGTTAGAAAACTAGATTACACTGGCTTTGACAGATCATTCTATTGGTTTGTAAATGTAGAATTTGCAGTTTTGGGGCCTGAGTGAGCAATATGAAATATATTAAAAGAAGTAGTAGAATTATTATTATTATTATATTATCATTATTACATTAGATAGTATTCACATTAGAAGAAGAAGAGGTGGAGGAGGACCAGGAGAAAGAGGAAGGAGGAGGAGGAGGAGGAGGAGAAGGAGGAGGAGGAGAGGAGAAAGAAGGAAACCACTGAGGAGGAAGAAAGACTGTAAAAGTAAATGGATGAAACCAGTTATACATATAATAATTCTGAGGTTCCTTACATTTCCAAGGTGAAATACTAGAACTTAGAAAAATATTGTACTGGCAAGTGTGGAGTTTTCCAGAAAGGAAATATTTTAAGTCACAGCATTTAATAAGATTTAAAAGGAAATAGAGAACATCCACTACCACTTAGAATGTAGAAATCTATACAGATCTTTTGTCAATAGGTTCAATAAAGTAGATAAAAACCATTTATCAACACAATCATAAATTTTCATCAGCCCTCCAAAAAGATGAGGATGCCACATCTGAGAAATCAAATCCCAAGGAGAGACAAGGCCCTCAAAGAGGAGATGGGACAAATGAACTGTTTCATCTTTCACAGAGGGTGGGAGAAAAATATGGCCACTGCAGAAGGACACAGGGGAGAATATGGATACATTTTACAGAATTGCTAAAACCAAGTGTGAGCAGCAATGCTAATAGGGAAAAACAGTGAACCCTAGATTCAAAGGCTTTGCATTCACTCTCAATATCTTCTTTGCGGGTCTATACAAATGCTCTTGAGAAAGATTAGGGGCAGGCCGGGAGAGCTTCAGAAAAGCTCACTGTGAAACACACAAAATATCAAATAATGTCCTCTTCTTTTCCTACTAAATGAGGAATTTCCACATCTTTAGTAGTTATAATTTTATATTTATTTAGTCTGCCTAGTGATAGATAAAATCTATTGATAATCATGGAATTTCTCCTGCATTCTGGCTTCATCTAGAGAATAAAAAACCTTTGCTTCACTATACCCTCTCCCTAGTTCCCCAACTAATGCCTGGGTCTTGTAATATGCTCTTCTTTGTTTTGTTTATTTATTTGTTTTTAAATATAATATGCTTTTTATAAAACACTCTTACTTAGAAACTCCACATTTTCCCATGGCATGTGTTCTTCTTCAATGCAATGAGTAATAAAACCAAATTGTTTTATCATAGGTGTTCCTGGTGGTTTTGGACTAAACATCATGGACAATTACTAGGTTATAGGATATAGTTGAGAGGATAACAACATGTGTGTATTCATGAGAAATTGCATCATAGCAACATATCTATAAGTTAATGTCCAATACAATGCTAGAAATAGAGCTTTGAAAAGGCATACACCCAAAATAAGAAACAAAAAAAGTCCATTTAAAGGGTTGTCAATAGCTTCAATAAAGTTGTGAAAAGAATCAGTTAATTTGATGATAAGCCAATAGGAATTAAATAGAAGAAAATATTAAAGAAAAATATGAAGCATTAGACAAAAAGTATCCAAAAGATGTGGTACAATCAAACCCTATAATAAACATATAGTTAGATTACTACAACAAGAATAGAAATGGAGTGCATATGAAGAAATATTTGCAGAGACAATGAAATAAACTTTTCTGAAAATAAGGAAAGACATCAAACCTCAGGTCCATGAATGCCGAAAGATACGAGGAAGGTGAAATACACACAGGAAATCAACAAACAAACAAAACACATGTAGGTTTTTGGCCTCACAGCAGAAAATAAAAATAAGTATAAATTTATAAAGGAAGTCAAAGGATAGTACATATAATATACAGAAGAAAAACCAATGAAATTTTAACAGATATCATAAAATGATACAAGCCAGAACAAAATGGAAAGACATCTTTCAAATACTGAAGTATGATAACAGTTATTGCAGGATTCAATATCCACATAAATATCTTACAAATAATAAAATAACAGTAAAATAAGACCTTTTCAAGAAAATTAACACACATGCACACAGAAATAATTTATAGCCAGCAGACTTGTACAATAAATATTTGCCAGGCAGGAGTATGGTAACAGAAGGATTATGGTCTCCTCAGAGAAATAATAATGTCAAAATGTAAAATTAAAGGTAAATATATTAAATATTGGACTATTAAAAAATCATTTGCTATAAAATAATTGCCTAAAGGGAAACTACAATGATTCATTGTGAAGCCTGAGTTATGTATAAAAGTAAAATTTATTACAAATATATCACAAAGAATGGGAAATATTTATTATATCTCTACCAGTCAAACATTAATAATCCCTAGGGCAACCACTATGGAAACATAAAGTTGCCAATAAAGGAATGAAAGAATGGATAACATTGTAATAGTTAATCAAAAACATTAAAAGGATAGTAATAATATGCCATAAATATCTTTTGCTATTAAATGTCATAATTTTGATGAAATGTACAAATCCTTAAAGATGTTCACACCAGAAAAATAGGTAACCTGAACAGCTCTATAATTTTTCAAGAACTTGAAATTTTCCTTAAAAACAATCCACATGAAAAACAGGAATTATTTTCCCAATGTGTAAATCTCATATTTCCCTCAAACTGGGAGGTGGACAGAGTGCAATCTGAAACATCTTCATAGATGCACAGAAAGGAGATCATCTTGTAAGATAGTAGAGCAAGAACATGGAAGAAGCCTGAGTCCTAGAGTTATCTCATGGAATAGAACCCCCCATAAATTATGGCCAGCAAAATCTGTGAATTGCTATATCCACGGATGATACTTTCCCCATTATTGAGCCACTCTATTTCTGACATTTTTCTTATACCAGGACAGCCAGGACCTGACTAATACAGGTTCTCATGCCATCCCAATCATATCACTTGATAAATCTTTCTTTCCCTTAAAAATTTCTTATTTTCTGTAAATAAGACACTGCATGTATCTTTGAAAAGATTTGGATGGTACTGCCAAAGTCACACTGTCTTCTTTCAACATCTTTACAGAACACCTGTCCGCAATATGCACTTTTACAAAACTATGTTATTTTTGTTAGTTTTAAAATATATATAATAAAGAAATGAATTTTTTTTTCAACTCAGACAAGAGAAGTATACTTTTGTATAAAAACAGTCATACCATAGAGTAGTGATGAAGGACATGAGCTCTAGAGCGAGACTGTCTGGATTCAAATGTGAGTTTGACCTTTAACCTGTTGACTGATGATGAAAAAGTTTTGTAATTTCTCTGTGCCCCAGTTTCATCCTGTAAAATGCAGTCATTCAAATACATTGATAAAGGTTCTTTTCTTGGTCCTGGGGAAACAAGATTGAACCTAATTGGTTATAATCTTGTGCTCATAGAGCTTACATAGTGGAGGAAAACTAACAGGAAACAAAGAGTTCAAGCAAAGTATATAGAATATTAGATTGTGTAACTGCTGTAGAAAACAAATGCAACAAGGACAGGGAAGGGCTAGATGTGATTTTGAGTAGGGTGGTAGGGGATGATCTTATGAAAAAGAGAATGAGAAATGATCCAAGTAGTTATCTGGGCAAAGGGAATTTCAGGAAGAAGAAATGGAAGTTCAGGCAGCATCAGGACTAATGTGATTAGGGAGCGTAAGAAGGTCAGTGTAACTGCACCAAAGAGTGGGACAGGCACTATCAAAAAGGGTGCGTTCATAGGAGTAAGGAGGAAGGGCAAGCTCATGTGGAATCTGGAGTATATTATGTTTTGATTTTTACCCTTAGTGTGATGAGAAGACATGTAGATTTTGTGAAGCAAAGTGATATGATGCCACCTACTTTTTAACAATACAAGTCTGGTCCCATCATTGAGATAAAGTCAAGGGGGATATGGCAGAAACAGGGATACAATCTAGAAGGCTTCATCTAAAATTTAAAGATCCAGATGGTGGGTCTTTTGACCACAGTGTAGCAGAAGAGTTGTTGAGAAATAATCACACTTCAAATATATTGTGTACATGAATTAATATGATATGCTGGTGGTCTGGATGTGAGGTGTGTGACCTAGAGAAAATTAGAGGATTGTTCTTAAGACATTCCTGAACAAGTAGGAGCATGGCATTCTATTAACAGAGATTAAATTTTAGACATTTAAAGAACCATTCTAAGAGTTGATGTGAAGAAAAACTTTAATTATGTACCTAAAGCCATTTGAATAGCATCTGGAACTCAGTAGATGCTCAGCAAATATAATTCATTTTTATCATTATGATGTAACTTCAATAATTTGCAAATGAAAACTAATATATTTTGACATGATCTAGTCCAGTCTTTATTTGTTATTTAATGACTTCGACTTTTACAATACATGTAATTTTGACATACTGCCATGAACAGAAGGATTTTTGTCTTAAAAAATAATTCAGATAAAATCTTATGTAATTTAGATATACACTGATATAAATAGGGTAAAAAAAGTGACTAGGTAAATAGTCCAGGTTTTACATATTTTCCAAAATTTATATTACATTTATTTAATCATAATACTTTCTAAAATAAAGAGGATAAAGAGGATAGGTTATTCTGAATTTAATTAAAACTTAAGCTTATCCTGACATTATTATTGTCTGAAAAATTAGAGAATAGGTTGACCATCATTGTCAAAATATTTTATAATTTATAAAAATTTACATAAATAAAAGCAAGACTAGCACTCTTCATAAAAATGACCATAAAAATATAAAGAGTTTATAAATATAAGAAAACAAACAATATATGTACAAGAAGAGAGACTAGTAAAAAATACATTATTTAGAAATAAACACTTATCAAAGACATCTCTGATTGCAAAGAAAAGAGAGGAGTACAATAAATATGGATTCTTGATAATATAGAGTTCATAGCAAAAATATTTCATAATAAAATAATTTATATCAATATTATATATGATAAGTTGAAATTTCTGTAGAAATTCAGGATGTAGAGAAAATAAAACATATTTTAATTATTTGAATAAATTAATGAACAGTGAAAAATTGTTAAAAATTTAAGGCATAATACAGAGCTTGAACATAATATTAATTATTGAAAAATAATTTTGTAAAACAACCAGATATAATTGTACAAAGAAAATATAAGCTACAAGAACAAATCACTTCAATGCAAAGAAATAACCATTGGAAAAGTTTAATTTTAACAATCAAATAGTTGGAAAATGAAGAAAACATACTTGCTTAAATATGCAAAGAATAATAGAGAAAATTAAAACTGCAATTTCATATTGTGTAGAGGAATTTTTAATGGAAATTTTATCCAACTATCTGAATAAAACTTATGGGATGATGCAAAATTTGGATTCATTATCCATTCTTAGCTTTATAAATTTTCTCCATTTTCTTTAATGAGCAAAGAATTTAACTAAAGAATTTATTTCTTTTTAGACAGTGTAATAAACTTATATAAAATGGGAGAAAGGAAATACATTTTTTAATAATATTGAAATTAAAAAAAGAGAAGCTAATTACTGAAGCTGTTGATACATCATAGAAGAGGATGGTTTTCAAATGATTAGCAGGTAGACACAAAAGATTTATTACTGCATGCAGATATTTGACCTCAGGAAGTTATAAAACATGAAGTCTTAAAGCATTGCAAGATGAGAATTTTTATTTTGCTTATATACCAAGAAAACATTCATCTAACAAATTTAAATGAGAAATGTTTTACTAAATATTTTAGGTATGAGTGGAAACTGAAAGCTGCAAGAGAAAAACAGAAAATGATGATTATTTTGTATAAATATGTAATATAGTGGAAGTGGAAACAGAGAGATGGAGAGGAGAGGAATTTTCTTGTTTATTGTTTGTCATTTTTTGTTTACTATTATTGTTGAATTAATGAAAATATTCTAATAATGATTGAAATGATGAATGCACAACTATGAGATTATATCAAATACTATTATTGTACACATTGAATGAATTGTATGCTTTGTTGATATGTACCAATAAAACAGATTTGTTTATAAAAATAAAAAATAAAAAAATAAATATGTAATATATAGAGATATATGTAAGATTTGTCTAGAAGAACTAAGAAAACTATCAACAGTGTTTAAGACATTTCTATTTTCTTTACTATTAAAAATATTTTGCATATTTTCTTCAATGTTCTCACATAATTTTTTCTTTTTTATTGAAGTTTATCATTCATATATTAACATATATAAACAATAAGTAAATAGTAAATTTGTGAACTAACAAAACAATTACACATGTCATCATACATGCCTCCCATATATCACCCCACCACTAAAACCTTGCATTGTTGTGAAACAATTATTTCAAACTATGAAAGAACATCATTAAAATATTACTACATCAAAAAATTATACCTTAAAAAATTTGGTGTATTTTCCCTTGAATCTACCCAGTTATTAACAACCTGTATTAATATTATGTACTTGTGGGAAGCGGCTGTGGCACAATCAGTAGGGCTCCCGTTTGCCATATGGGAGGCCCTGGGTTCTGTTCCCGGGGCCTCCTGGTGAAGGCAAGCCTGCCCGCACGGCGTGGTTGGCTGACCCAGTGAGCACAAGCAGCAAGGGGGGGGATAAATGAATAAATAAATAAAATCTTTAAAAAAAAAGTATGTACTTGTTATAATTCATGAGAAAAATTCTCATACTTTTTCTATAACTTAACTCTATCACAATATTTTACTTTGCTATAAGACCAAATATTGAAATTTTATTTTTCCTTTTTAGTTGCTTATGAATAAGATAAACCAAAATTATTTATAAAACACCAGCAAATATTTTCATAACAAAAGGCACTGTATAGTCAAAATTTTGCAAGGATGTAAGTAGTCTGATGATAGTGGCCAAAATGTATTAGTACTGTGTTAAATTTATCATTCAACATCTAGTTTAATCATGGTAAGAACTCTATGATTTAGAAATATTCATAACAAAATATTAATCTGAATGCTATTTTAAATTATATGCACTAATATGCAGAATTCATTTTGCAATCCATCACATAGGTATTCTAGACTCTAGATCTTATTTCTGATTTGAACTTGAATAGATTAAGATAGCATTTTTGTTATACTTATTTTCAATTTTCAGATTGAAAGAACTTTCAGTTTTATACTTTGAATAATGATTATTAAATGTATTTCATTTTTCAGATAATGAGGTTCCTTTAAATTACACTTTGAAAATATACTGTAATATAAGAATTAATTATAATTAGTTTGTATAAAGGAGACATAGTTGCAGTGTTAGAAAGTTTCAAATATTTTTAGGAAAATTTGAAATGATCACATTTCCTCAGAGTTTATAAATTTGGGGATGTGTTTAACCTGCTGTATTAATGAACAATGTCTGGAAGAGTTCCTTCACTTGATGATACATTAAAGAATAATTATTTAGCCCTGCAATTCACTCTTCATGGGAAAAAATATATTTCCTTTTGAATGATATATTCATTTTGAGCAAAGCTTTACTGTTTGATTTGGAGACATGAAATTCTCTACGTATACAACTGTAGCAGTTTGATATTGTTTATAAATTCCAAAAATAGATATTGGATTATGTTTTTAAGTTGTTCTGTTCCTCTGTACATATTAGATTATATTGGATTCAGAGGTTTCACTTTTACTTTATTAAATAACGATTAAGGCTTTGATTGGTCCACATCAGTAGGCTGTTACATCCCTGCCCCCTTGGTGAGCAGGAACTCACAGACAAACTGCACCCAAGAAAAGGGAGGTTAGAGTTTTCAGCTGGAGCCCTGGGATGTAAATATGCAGGAGAAGAGCACAGAGGAATAGAGGTGGTTCCATAGATACAGCAGAAGCCCCAGGAAGTGAGAGAGCCTTATAGTCTACAGCTGATCTTGTGGAGAGACTACAGCAGCTGAACCCCGAGAGTAATGAGCTGCAGGAGAGAGAAGAGACTTATCCTAGCCTATGGCTGAGATTGAAAGAATCTGGGACACCAGAACCTTGAGAGAAGGAGGAATATTGAACCCTCACAGACATCTCCCACCATATTGTGTGAATACGTGGCAACAGACTCTGAGTGAGAAAGTACCTCTTATAGTACCTTGAGTTGGACTCTTTAGAGCCTTGTGTCTGTAAACTTCTACCCCAAATAAATATCCTTTATAAAAACCAACTGAATTCTGGTATTTTGCATCAGCACCCCTTTGGCTGACTAATACCACATTCAAATTGCTTCAGGACTTGTTCTGCAGCAAAATGTTTCATTTGTCTACACACACACATTTGTTTAATAAATCCTTAAAATCAGAGAATCATACTATAGTTTATTGGTTATTAAACTCTGCTGTTTTCAGTGGAGAACATACTCTACTTCTTATAAAAATCAGATTTCTATGCAACCAAAAATCAAAATTGTTTCTAATCACAGATAACATTTTAACTACTCTAGCAAAATGGCAAACCACATTATCAAGAAATTTCCCTATACAGGTATTCTGTTTTATTGAGCATTGTTTTAATGCTTCACAGATACTATGTTTTCTAGACATTGAAGTTGCATGGCAACACTGCATTGAGCAAGTCTATCAGTACCATTTTTCCAACAACAGGTGCTCACTTCTTGTCTCTGTATCACGTATTGATAAATCTTGCAATATTTCAAAACTTCTCCTTATTATTATATCTGTCATGGTGATGTGTGATCAGTCATCTTAGATGTTACTATTGTAATTGATGTGTGCCTTTAGGAACCCTGCATATGTAAGACTACAAACCTCAAACATTGTATCCTGACTGCTTCACCTACTGGCTCTCTCCGTCTCTGAAGACCTCCCTATTTCCTGAGACACAACAATATGGAATTAAGCCAATTAACAACCCCACCATGGTCTCTAAGTGTTCAAGTGAAAGGAAGTGTATCACAATTCTCATTTTAAATCAAAAGATAGTAAGGAAGGCATGTGGAATGCCAATATAGGCTTGAAGTTAGGTGTTTTGTGCCAAACAGTGAGTTAAGTTGTGAATGCAAAGGCAAAGTTCTTAAAAGAAATTAAATATGCTACTCTGATGAACACATGAATGATAAGAAAGCAAAACAGACTTATGGCTGATATGGAGAAAGTTTTAGTGCTCCGGATAGAAGTTCAAATGAGCCACAGTATTCCTTTAAGCCAAAGTCTAATCCAGAGCAAGTCCTTAATTATCTTTAATTCTGTGAAGGCTGGGGGGTGTGAAGAAGTTGATGATAAAAAGTTTGTAGTTAGCAGGGTCTGGCTCATGAGGTTTAAGAAAGACATAGTTTCCATAACATGAAAGAGCAAGGTGAAAAAGCAAATGCTCATTTAGAAGTTGTGGAAAGTTATCCAGAGGATCTAACTAAAATAAATGATGAAGGCAGTTAAATTAAACAACAGATTTTCAAAGTAGATGGAACAGCCATATATTGGAAGAAGATGCCATCTATGACTTTCAGCGTTAGAAAGGAGAAGCCAATGCCTGCCTTCAAGCCCAAAAAGGATAGGTTTTCTCCCTTGTTAGGGAATAAATGCAGCTAGTGACTTTAAGTTGAAGTCAATGCTCCTTTACAATTCCAACAGTTCTAGGAGGTCTTAAAAATTGTGCTAAATCTAATCACTTGTGCTCTATAAATGGAAGAACAAAGCCTGGATGAAACATATCTGTTTACAATAGGGTTTAACAAATACTTTAAACAGTGTTGAGACTTATTGCACACGGAAAAAACAAAGAAATACGTTTCAAAAAATTATTACTCATTGACAATGCACCTGATCAATGAAGAACTATGAGGGAGATGTACAAGATTAATGCTGTTTTCATACCTGCTAAGAAAGCATCCTTTCTGTAGTTCATGGATCATGGAGTGGTTAGCAAATAAATAAAATTGCAAGACTCAGACCCAAATTAATAAAGAGCCTCAAATAAGCCAAAAGAAAGTAGAGAAGACAAAAACAAGGACACCAGAAGAAACCAGAAGACACCAGAACACACAGTTGCTTCTATCTGATGCATCACACCTGGCTTTCAACAATAAATCACAAAACAAATTAAGGCAAAACACACTGTAAAGATCAAGGCAAGTATCAGAACCAGAAGCAGATATGCTAGAGATGTTGGAATTATCAGGCAAAGATTTTAAAGTAACTTATGATTCTGGTGGTTAGCTTCATGTGTCAATTTGGCGAGGTAATGGTGCTATTCATTTGGTTAAGCATGCACTAGCCTGATGTTACCTTGAAGACTTTTTGTGGACTTAAATCATCAGTAAGTTGATTGCCCCTATTGCTGATTACAACTACAATCAACTGAGGAGATTGTCTTCAACAATGAGAAACATTTCATCCAATCAGTTCAAAGTTTTAAAAGGAGAAGTGATTATTTCAGCAGTTAGAAGAAAGAATTTCCATCTCTACTTCAGACAGTCAGCTTCTGGGTAATTCATTGAAAATTGTCAACAGAGTTCCCAGCTTGCAGCCTTTCCTACAGTATGTGGAATTGTGAATCCCCACAGTCACATGAGACAATTTTATAAAATCTCATAATACAGATATTTTCTATTTTCCTATAGAACCTGACTAATATGGTTATTAAAATGCTAAGAACTCTAATTTTAAAAAGTCAACAACATGCAAATGCAGATGAGTATGTAAGCTAAAGAGAGGGAGAATAAAAGAAAGAATAAGGAGATCTCAAACAGTTTAACAGAATTAAAAGATGGCTTTAATGGGATCATCAGAGATCTGGACAAAGTCAAGTATAGTATCAGTGAGCTTGAAGATATAGCAGTAGGAATTTTCCAAATTGAAGGGCAAAGAGAAAAAAAAAGAATCAAAATAATAGAAGAGAGGGGAGCAGATGTAGCTCAAGTGGCTGAACCCCTGTTTTCCATGTACAAGGTCAAGGGTCCAATCACCATACCTCTTAAAAAAAAGAGAATATCCAATATCCCAAGAACTGTGGAACTGTGGATAAGGTATACCATATGTGTAATAAAAGAGTTCCAGTAGGACAAAGAGAAAAAGCAACAGAAGAAACAAGAAGAAACATTTGAAGTATTAATGGATGAGAATTTCACAAAACTGACAGACACCAACCAAAGGTCAAGGAAGTTCAGAGAAGCCAAACATGATAGCTTTAAACAGAGAAACACACAAACAAAAATTCTAGACTTGTAGTAAAATTGTAGAAATCAAAGACAAAGCTAAAATCATATAAAAAGCCAGAGAAAAAAATTACTTAACTATAGAGAAACAAGGTTAAGCTCTATATCAGGCTTCTCCTTTAAAACCATTCAAGAACAGAATGAAGTGAAATATTTAAATTGCTGAAAGAAAAAATTAATAAAAACACCAACCAAAAATTTTGTAAGCAGCATAGTTCAGTTCTAAAAGTGAAGGAGAAACAAAAACATTCTCAAATAAAAACTGATGGACTTAGTCACCAATAAAATATATATCTGCCTAAAGAAAGGAATAGTGATGGAGAAGAAATATAATTAGATAAAATATTATATTATGATTTTATTCTTTGATGTAAAATCTATTAATATATTTGGGGTAAATAAAATCAGAAATGAAATAGGGGACATAGTTACCACACTGCAGAAAAAAAAAGGATTAGAAAAGGATAATATGAACACAACTGTATAACAAATTAGATAACCTAGAAGAAATGGGCAAATTCCTAGTAACATACAAACTACCTAGACCAACAAAAGAAGAAATATATATTCTACAAACACCCATTGACACAGTTTGAAATAAAACAAAACATGATTCATTTTGTATATGAATATTTTTAAGCCATTAAGACAAGAGAAAGAAAGTATGAAACAAAGAGATTCTCATTAAGAGACTATGGAACATAGATTAAACTACAATGGCTTCTAGATTAGATAACTAGCAAAATAAACAAAAGATTTTGGACTATTTTACTCATTATATCAAAATATAAGACACTAGATAGCTGAAGGTTTCCTGGCCACTATTAATAAATTTTCATGAACATATAAGTTTGGAACCCACATCCTTTGCTACTATATTAAACTCTTACTTAGGAAAGTGAAAGCAGCCAACAATTTGGAGCACTCTTATTTACCACTACAGATATAAATTTCATGTTTTCTTTTTTCTGTTGTTTTTCAGTGATTATGGGGTTCCAATTCTTATGTAAAACTCTACATAAATCAGGTTTTGATGGATAATTTCTCATTACCTATGTAATAGGCAAAAACTAAAGTAGTTAATACCGGAGATTTAATAGCATATTTTAAATTAATATTTTATATTCTACCTCCTACAATATTCTGCAAATTATCTGAAATTTCCTCTTACTTATGGAACAGCAAAGGGAGATGTAGTTTACACTATTAATATGCTTTATTTAAATTGTTTCTTTCCATTTAGCTATTAGAACCCATTGGAGATGTCCCAAGGGGCATATTTTCCAATTATCTCTGGTTCAAAAATACAAAATGAGGTTTACTTAATATCAAATGTAAATTTTTTGGAAATAATATACTTCATGTTGACATTTGTTGAAGGAATAAAATTCTTTGGCCACTCATTTAAAATAATACCTTAAAAATACATATATATGTAATATTAACACTATATAATAAATCTTAAGATACTTTTTTTTCCCTTGAAATTTTTGACTTGCTTGCTTTCAGCAGTATCAGCTGTTAAGAACAATTTTTTTATTGAGAGATATTCTGCTGGTTTGGGAGCAGTATAGAATGATGAGGCTTACAGAAGTGGTGACAAGAAAAGCCCTCTTACACAAAATAGCCAAAGATTTGCCCATCCCCAAATCTGTGAGGACCAGGTTGACTGTGGAGGTTTTGTATCTGTGCACATATATATACATAAGGGAAAGCTTAATAAAAGTGCCTTCATTCCTTTATAGACACACCCTATAAATAATTACTAATAAAATTCACTGACTTCCACTACCCAATATTAGAAGGCCCTGGCACTTTTAAAGCATGGCAAGGGTTACAAACCTTAAGGTTAGCCTCAGGGTGGGCTAACCCTGACATTACTCACTGCCTAGTATAATCACTGTCTAGTACAAGTCCCAAGTTCTATTCAGTCCTGTCTGAGAAGGGAGGGCATCACCCAAAGTAATGTCACTCAATATCTTAATAGGAACAAAGGCTTTGCTTGATGATTTTGGCATTTCTGTTCCCTGGAAAGGCTTATGATTGGTACAGGCAGAGGATAGTGAGTGGTCCAAAGTGGATCAACAATTCCTAGATGGGCCAAGAAGAATCCTGTCCAGGCCAGGACCTAGAAACTGGAAACTAAGAATTGATAAGCCACTGGATCTCCAACAATGTATGGGAGCACATCCCTGTCCCCTGTGCCTCTTTGTCAATCTAAAGCCCAACAGACTAGAGGTTCTTTTGGAGAGGGAAGAGGGGAAGTTGACACAGATGAAAGTCAATCTGCTTCCCAAGGGCCCAACCCTCTGGAATACACCTAACAATAACAGAGTAAGGAATATGATCCCACTTGAGAACTGAATTGGCACTAGTTGAGGTAAGAGTGGAGCATTTTAGCAAAATCCAGGATGCCTATCCAAAACTTTAACTCAAGAATATGGAAGCCACACCAATATGCAGGCATATCACTCTCTTAAAAATCTAGATGGATATTTTGGTTCTCAAGTTCCACTTACAAACTTTTTAAAACTTTGTTCACTGGGAGAAGATATAGGTCAAGTGGTTGAGTGCCTGCTTCCCATGTACAATGTCCCAGGTTCAATACCCAGTACCTGACCCCCTCCAAAAACCCACACATACACACACACAAGTAAATGGAAAAAAAAAAAAAATAACAAAACTCTCATTGTGGAGCACATGCAGCTCAGTGGCTAAATACCTGCCTCCCTCCCACATATGAGGTCCTAGGCTCAATCCCTTGTACCTCCTAATAAAAACAAAATAAAACAAAAACTGTTTATTATAGTGTATTTTAAGCAGACTTTAAAGGAGACTCTACATCTTACATGGGCTAAGCAATCATTTATAACCATCTTCATATAATGGTTAATGCTAGGTTTTTCGGTGATATTGGAGGTTAAACATGGAGCCAAATTGTGTTTTCACTCAACACATAAGCATTTAAACTGCATGTACATCTAGAGGTTTATGTAAAATCCCTGTTTTACCTATATTTAACCATTCAGAGAAGGTACATACGTTCAATGGCTCAACCTGTATATTCCAAGGAAAAAAGCAGCAACTTTTCTATTTCAGTACAATTATGGGAAGAAGTTACATGATGTAAAATAGAGGCTGTTTCATAAGTTTTTGAAAGTTTATGATTTAGAAGAAGGGAAGACAAAAACATAAAATTCTCATGACTCCAAAATAATTCTACATTGGTCTTGAACTCTGTAAAACCCTAACATGAACTGTAGTCCCTAAACACGGGTACTTGGATCTAAGTTTGCCAAGAGACTTCAGAGTGTTTAAACCAGCTCATCATCAACTTCCTGCTGTATTCATAGGACAAAACCAGTGCCCCATTGGCACAGAATGGGCGAATCATAGTAGGTTTCAGTCTGGAACATAAGGCTGTTATTCCTTCATTTTTCACAACACTTACAAGGATTCCCATAAATCCTGCCTGTTTTCCAGCCATGAAAAGAACATGAATTCTGTATTTGACACAATCCACAGGGTATACAGCCAGCCATAGGCAAATTCCACCAACACCACCACTTAATATCAAAGGGACAGAGCCTAGGCTATCTTTTGATCTCCCCAATGCAAAAAATGATATGCTCAATGCATAGCTACCAAAGAAAAAATAGCCTGGTAGTTCTTGAAGTAAAGTGCTGGAGAGACCATGGTAGAAGCCCAAGGGGCCACCCTTTCTAAGGATGATCTTCAGGACAGACCAAACTGCACTATGTCTTTGGTGATCTTTCCCATGTCTCCATTTGGTACACGGCCTGTAGTTGGCACTTCACGAACTCAGGGGGACAGAGCACCAGCTCAGCAAGGGTAGAGGGGAAGGAGCTGGAGATGGTGTTCTGTAGGTCATTCAGCTTTGCCTGCTTGTCCAATCCAATCATCTTCCTCAAGACCAGCTGGCAGAAGAGGACCGAGTTTTCGGTGATATTCACGATCAGCGCCAGGCTGGTCCCCTTGTAGAGGCGCCGGAATCCCACCTGGGTGTAAGTCTTGAGGCAGCAGTAGGTAAGTCTCCAGGGCAGGGCAGGGAATGTCTGCATCTGCACACTCACTTTCATCATGTAAAACAGCTGCCAGTCAGCACGCATCTTGTCCCTCCTGTGCCATGCTCTGAGTTCGATGGCAGCTTGGATAGCGGGATGGGACTTCATGTTGGCCCCCTCTTCTGTTGGTTTCTGGGGAAGAGAACTCTCTAGAGCTTATGATGGACACCTCATATAGGCCTCCCCAGTGCCTTGGTGGCCTGGGCTTATTCCACTCTGCTTCCTCCCCTCTATTCACACTCCGCAGCCAAGGCTGCTGCTTAACCCATGAGTTGGCCAGGGCCGACCTCCCCGGAGCGCCCCGTGGAAGAGGGAACATGGGGGCAAAAATCCGCCCCTCGAGGCCTCACTCTGTCTGGGCATTGGGGGCAGCTGCTCTCATAAACTTTTATGATAAGCTCCGATATGGGTTAGCCCTTAACTTCTGTTTCCTCATCCTGGCACTGTAACCCATTTATATTGCAACAAATTAGTTAGCATGATAAACTGTAATAATGGTACACCACAGTACATCTCTTGCAGACTCTTGAACATAGTTTGTTAGTGATCCAAATCCATTATACTTCTACTCTGTTTAAATTATAGAGTGCAGTGTTTGGAGTGAACAAGGTATATATTGTGAGCCTATTCAAAGATTATTGTTTAAAATAATAATGAAACCACATAAAGGATATAGGCCTGTGGAGATGAAGAGATCAAAAGTATAAAGCATTAAAGTATTGTGATTTTATGAATTCAGAATGTTAGTGTATTGATGATACTCAGATAATTAGTCCACACAGGCACACACACACGTGTGCATGCACACATACACGCACACACTGAGGACACAAATAGAGAAATTTAGCACTGCCAGACAAGAAAGAGACAACAGAATTTTCTTTTTTTTTTCAAATTTCTAGATGTTCCTGATGGATTATTCACCCAAATCACTTTTCAGGACCTATCTGTAGGCCTGAAACACTACAAATAAAAATGACATGGACAGATACACCATCAGAAGAAGCAAACCCAAGAAAATACATAACAAGAAAAGGGTTTTATGGGACAGGAGATCTGATATATTTCAAAGAGGATGTGAGGTGGTCTTTCATAATGAGGTGACATTGGAGCCAAAATCTGAAAGAGAGGTTGAAACATGACCTTAAAAATGCCTTTCAGTGCCCCACTTTAAAAGATGGAAAAGCAGTAGAATACCAGGCATTTGAGTAAACACCCTATTATAAAAAGAGAGAAAAAAGAAACAAATGCTAAAAGGGAAATTGAAAGAAACTGAGACAAAAAAGGCAGAAGAAAATTGAATATGGCAGAAACACTGGAAGAAAATCTTCAAATGAGGAGGAAGTTCTGGGGGATATTGGTTTCAGAAAGTACTCTTTTGGCAACATATGAGGGACACAGTGCTGAGAACCAAATAGGAAGGCAAGACCTGTATAACTATGGAATTCAAACAACTCAGTGTAGCAAGTGCTCAAGACCCAAGTATAACTCTGAGTGTTAAAGTAGCTCATATGAGGATAATATTTTACAGCCATCATAAAAACATGGGTGATTTCTTAGCATAAAACTAGGAAAACCACTTTGATCAATCCCTAACCTACAGCTGTACATTTTTCTCATAGTAAAAATTGCCTGTCACATGTTAACATGGGAGAATAGAACTACAATTAAACTCCATTTAATGGTATTTAATGTGCAAAACGATGAAAAGATTAAATAATATTCCAAAAGTTACTAACATCAGAGCTTTAATAAGACCTATGGTAAAAAAATGAATACATTGCTTTAATAAATTAAAATAATATTAAAGAAAATAAAAAAGAATCTGTAAGCTTCATGGAAATTATATTTTTCTGATATGAGATAGATACATCTGAATGATTAGGAAACAAGATTCAAAGAACTCAGAAATTAACTAAAAAATAAGAAAAAAACAGAAAATGACAAAGTCAAAAAATACAATAGTGAATGTCCCTATATAACACAATCAAGGAATGAAAAATTTTTAAGGACAGAAATGAGGAAAACTCACTTTGAAATAAGAGGATAAATTGAGAAAAGCTGACAGATTTAAAATGTCTAATCTATACTTTTCAAAATGTGAAAAACCTGATGCGTACAAATATAAAATGAATTACATGGTCAAAATATATTCACTATTTCATTAAGGGAAGAATCAGTAAAATGTTAAGAATGATTCAAACAGCATTTGAGGGGAAGCGGATGTGGCTCAAAGGGTTGAACTCCTGTTCTGTTTAGGTTCCCAGTGCCTCCTACAGAAGACAATGAGCTGGCACAACAGGTAGGTGTGGCAAACTGACACAGCAAGCTGACAAAGCAAAATGACACAACAAGAGACAGGAAAGGAAAAGCATAATGAGAGACACAACTAAGCAGGGAGCAAAGGTGGCTCAAGTGATTGGACACCCCCCTCCCATAGCAGAAGTCCCGTGTTCAGTTTAGGGTCCTCCTAAAGAAACAAGGAAGACCGACAGACACAGTGAATGCAAACAACAAAGGGATGAGGAGAAATAAATAAATCTTTTTTTTAAAAAAGCATTTGAGTAACAAGGGTTTATAGAATTTCTAATTAAAGAATTTCTTATTTCAAAGTAAGATTTTGTTTTTTTTTTAATTTTTATTGTGGTTCATATGCAATTAAACAAGGTCAGATATCATTAGTGTAAAGTTTAATGATTTTCATGACCTGAAAATAACCCTGTAAACAAGACTAAGAATAGGAAACAAAACATTGCCAGCACTATAGAAGACTCTCTTACACTATTTTCTAGTCACTGTCTTCCCTATAAATGTAATCCTCTTCTGCAGTGAAGAAGTAAGTAATTTTAAAGTTGGCTTATTTTATTATAAATACATACATATTTATGTGCTAGTTTTATGGATTTGGTAAACATATATAATTGCGTAACCACAAACAAATTACGAGCATTTTTCAAAATTTGCCTGCTTAATTTTATTTACTTTCACTGTGCTTCTTTTTATCTTCCTAATTCTTTTTTTTGTCCCTGATCTTTTCCAGTAGATATTTATGAATGTATTCCATAGACTCCTGTAAAGGGAAAATGGTGAGGGTCAGAAAGCATGAGAGAGAGAGAACAGGAGAGAAAATGTGGGGTAGAGGGAGAATGAGAAATTTTTTTAACAATAATACGTATTTTGTCATAAAGTTTATTATTACATATTATATTATGAATTGATAACTTCATAAACTTCACACTAAATTTGAAATTATTATAAAATTTGTTTTTGTGTGTGTGTTTTCAAGGGACATAAATTAGTTGTATGAATTTACCTTCCAGATTTTTTCTGTATTACGTCTTGCATTTATATGTATTCACTTTGAGAAAGTGAATTCTGGTACATACATAATGTATGTGGTATTTACATACAATGTATGCCTTATATACATACAATGGAATACTGCTCAGCTGTAAGAAGGAATACAGTATTAACACATGTATCTTGAAGACCTTATGTTGAGTGTAGCAAGCCAGGCACTCAAGGACAAATAGCACATGATCTCACTGATATGAATTAAGTAAATTGAGCAGACTCATAGAGCTAGAATCTGGAAGACAGGCTTACAGGTGATAGAAAAGGAGAAGAAGGTTGTGAGCCAATGCCCATATGGGCAAAATCTATGATAAGGTGGAAGTGTGTAGTTGTGCAGCAGAGAGGCATGACGGTGGTGCAGTGATAATTTTGGGTTGGGCAGTGCTGGTTTGTCAGGGGGGTAAGGTGGGGAGGATGGGTTGGACTATCTATGGAATTGGGGAGAAGGTTGGAGGAGGGAGCAAGTGAACACTAGGGATTGGTGGGTATGTGGTTGGAGCTACAATGTTCAGAATGTTCTTTTGGCAACATGGCAGGGGAAGGTTACTGATTTAGGGTGTTGGATGTGGGGTACTTTTGGAACAGGGTGCACCTAAGGTACGCTTCTGGGAATGTTGTGAGTGTTCATGATGAGTTGTATCAGTGGTTGGAGATCAATATAATGAGTGGGAAGTTGATGGACTCCCATCCTGGGGAGTCCTGCTATGTTCTCAAATAGAGGGGTGGGAGTACCCCAAGAGCATAGGCAGTTCCTAATAAGGGAGGACAGAGCAGTATGTCAAGTCCTCAATGTTGTTGCAAGTAACTATGAATCTTCTTCTTCAAGGAGTCAAGCCTGTTGGGTGCCATGGGTCCCAAGCGAAGCAGGAGGGAGGAATAGAATAGATGGAATATGGGGCATTTTGGGGATGATGGAAGAGTTCTACAATGATGAATACAGGCTATGTTAAATTTCTTCAAAATTTATAAAACTGTATCATTAAAATGTAAACAATAATGTAAACCATTGACCTTGATTTGTAGCTATGTTTGAAAATTTTTACATCAATTGAGTCAAATGTACCATCTACATATAGAATGTTATTGATAGGGGAAAGGAGAAAAGAGGGAAGACTTTGGGTATATGGGTATCCCCTATATCCTGTACATGACTTTTTGGGAGCCTAAATCCTCTTTGAAGACAGAATGAAAAAAGTAAGACACTGAGGGAATAAACAGAAGACAATGTCATTATATGTACAGTACATCAGATCTTACAGTGATGAAAGACGTAATGTCTAAAAGAAATTTATTTTTTTAAATATTTTTCACTATTATTATTCCAGATTTTTAAAAATTTTGTATTTTATTTCTTATTTTTAAACTCTCATTATTATTTCATTTTCTTATTAATTATATCTGGCTATTTTATTGGCTTCATTTTTGAGGAGGTTTTGGATCACAGAAGGGTGACAGCTGTGACAGGGGAGGATCATTTGTGTGGGGTGTCGATAATGGCAGATGCATGGGAGGTGGTTCACCTGGGCATATATATAAGGTATATAAGTGTGTTTGGGTGTTAATGGGGTATTTTCACGGTGGGTGGAAATCCACAAAATAACGGAAAGAATGTCGAGTTCCTATCCTGGGGAGTTCTGTCACATTCTTTAATGGAACAGCAGGAGTCTCCCGAGTACAGGGGCAATGACTAATGAAGGAGGATGGTCCATTGATGGGCCATTAATGTTGATGACTGTATTTAGGAATCTTTGCTCTTGAAATTGAATCTTAGCTTAATATTATAGGTGCCTAGGAGTTTCCCCCTGAAAGGCTCCTTGTTGCTTAAATGTGGACTCTCTCTGGGTGGAACTCAGCATATAAATTCATTTCATTCCCCCAGGGGTGAGCCATGACTCATGGAATGAGCATCCCTGGCACCTAGGGATTACTGCCAAACACCAACTACCAATACAACTGGAAAAATACCTTGACTAAAAGGGGAAAAATGTAAAGACAAGTGAGTTTATATGGCTAAGAGACTTCAAAATGAGTCAGGAGATCATTCCAGAGGATATGCTTATGCATGTCTCAGCAGGATCTCATTGACTGCCAAAGTAAATACTACCTCAAATAGTGGGGCTTCTGAAGGTTCTGGAGACATCCAGACACTACAGTAAGGGCAGGTAGCTCAGGAGTTTGATGTTTTGCCAGAGGGTCCTACTTTGTGATTTATGCTCCCCCATGTGACAGAGATGAACTCAGTTGTGGTTTCCCTAAAAGTGGCTCTTTTGACCCTTCTATTTGAACCTATAATTTGTACTAGGGTTGATAGGTATATGTCCAAGAGACTAAAATCTTTGGATTGTCCCTGAATCTCAACAGAGTTGCAATACCTACTCTCCAGTTAATTGGATTAATTCAGAACAACTAACAAGGAGATGATGGTGTAAAATGATCATCCCAAGAACCAAGAGAGTCTACAACTTCAAGCAAGAGAGTCCCATTCATCTGTCCCATGGGATTGAAGCCCCTTCTTAATTAGAGTTGGAGTGGGCATCACCATTCCAGAATCCTCAGGATTGGAGAATGAACTATGGACCAAAGCAGACTTAGTAGTATTCTGTTATAGACTTATTGTGATTCTAGCCATGGAGGAAATTATATCTTTGATGTGGAGGCAGTGGCCACTGGAGGTTCTGAGGGAAAGGAGAGGGAAAAATAGGTGTAATATGGGGGCATTTTCAGGACTTGGGAATTGTCCTGAATGACATTACAATGACAGATACAGGGCATTAAATATCTTGCAAGAACCTACAAAATTGAGTAGGAGAGAGTGTAAACTAGGATATAAACTATAGTCCATGCTTAGTGGCAATGTTCCAAAATGTTTTCATCAGTTGTAATTAATGTACCTTACTAATAAACGATGTTGTTAATGTAGGAAAGTGTGGGAGATGAGGGGAGGGGTGCATATGGGCATCCCCTATATTTTTGTGTGTCATTTATATAATCTAAGTATCTTTAAATATATATTTAAAAAAAAAAACATTAGAAGATATTCACTCATTACCTTTGACTAAGCAATATCTGTGAATTATGAGTTTACTTTTCTATTATAATTCTATATCATAATCCAAGACAAATACAAAATTATTAAAACATATTTATTAATGTACCACAAAAATTATCTAGTAAACCACTACAAATATACTTATTCAACTAAATGAAATAAACCCTAAAGCAGAGGTTCTACCTTAATTTTGAATGCTATTCTTATATCTTTGTTTCATCCTCCATCAAGTATACATCATTTAAAATTAACAAATTTTAATTTTAGGCCTGTATTTCTCTAACATTAATTTCCCAACTCTTCTCCATTCACTGTGTATCAAAGACTGGTGCTTCCAAACTTTCCAGGAAAATATCATCCATAATTTGTATAAACTCTTCTGGATTATACAAAATGAGGGCTACTCTGCAACTCATTAGGGATCAGCATAACTCTGTTTTTTTTTTTTTTTAAAGGTGTAAGTGATATTTATGGCCCACCATTTCATATACATATAGATGAAAAAATTCTTAACATTAGTATATTATTAATAACATCTTTAAAAGATAACCTCTAATGTACCTTCTGCCTCTATGAATTTGCCTATCCTAGATATTTCATATTCAAATACTCTGAGATTAAGAGGTTGGCCAGTTTAAGATCATCTTGCTCCTAACAAAAGAAGAACTAAAGTAGAAAGAGAGGAAGGCTCGTAAATGCCTCAAAAAATACATCAGCACTGGATGTCTATATGGAGTTTGCATCAGAGATATTTTTACACATATTTTTCTCATCCAATTCAGCTACAGAGCTTTGAAACCTTAAAAATGTTCTACTCCTTGAGTAAAATAGTATTATGACAATAAGGAAGCATTAAGTCCACAATACAGAGACATCAGTGACTGATATTAAATTTTGGATGAATGTCAAATCTTTATTATGCAGCTTGTGATTATATTTGAAGATTTTTTTTTGATCTGTGCTTCTTCACTTTCAGTGCCAGATTCTCACATATATAGACAAAATCCTATGGGCTGAGCTACTCTCTTTGCACTGCAGTTGTGCTATTATCTAATAGGGGCCTCTGCAGAGGTATGAGCAAATCTTATCCTTTACCCATCCTGAAACATAGTTTTCCCTCATTTCTTGTGATTAGTAAAATTTATAACATGGATTACAGATCAGGATGAGTGCTTCCCTTAATGCATTTAGTTATATTTTGAGAAGGGAAAGGGAATACCCAAGCCTAGACCCATGGAATGTGTAAAGTGTGGTAGGTTCATCAATAATGAAAGAAGAATATATACCCTTGATATAATTAATCGAATGACTGACCCTCCCTGACCCTTTAATTGTGCTGATTTAAAACTCAATTTGCCTTAATTAGAAATATATGCAGAGATACTTCCAACCCTTGAACCTCACTTTCCGTAAGGGAACACCTGCAAATTTAGTATAAATATAAAAGGGTCCAAGGAATGCTAATATTGTGCTCTGATGAAAATCTTAGTCTAAGCCAAAATGTTTAATATTTTATCCAGATTTTATCATCAATTTACTATTGTAAATATCACTTTGGCAGAAACATCTGTCTCCCCATTCCTTATCAAATTGGGCCAAGTCTGTTGTTGCCTGTATGCTTGTCCAAACTTTAGCTTCTCTGACCTTCCTTGGGACAATTCAAAGAAGATTTCTGCAGGACACACCAAAGCATTTCCACTGATTGAGCATCATTTAGTTGCAGCAGTAACTTACTCTCTATTGCACACTTTAGTTAGCTGTCTTCCTTCCCTGTCTCACTTTCTCCAATCCTAATTTTCTTTTCTTGGATTCACCCATCAATTAAACATTATATATCCAATTGTTATAAAAGATTCTGCCCAAGAGGAAATTTAAAATGTGGCAATCCCCATATCTTGTATGGAATTGGTAAAATAAGAGCACAGATATCTATGACACAAATGAAACTCAGTAGATGCAAATAATAGGAGACAATGATAATATTATACCACATTTCTGAGTAACTGGAAACTCTAATCAAAACCTATTATCATTTTAATCATAAGCCCTTACTCCACATCAGAAACCCTGGCCTGATGATCACAACCTTTGCTAAGACCACATTCTAGACAAAACTTTCAAACAGTGCTTACTACTTTCTCATTCAGTATTTTCAATGTTTATATTTCCAGAATCAATATAGAAATCATAAAAAATAGAAACAGATTCCTTGATTTCCACAAAGAGCATAACAATGGTGATAAAAATTATCAAGTTACTCCAGAAAACCTCCTTATGAAATCAGAGTATAATGTGCTACGTTTGGCACTGGTCATTTCAATAATTAAAGTTGTTGAAGCCATGAGTCAAGAATTGCTACTGGAGCTCATCTGATAATCATGAAGAGAGGGCCCCCTAACTCATGTCAAATGAGGAATGTATTATTGCTCCTTCAAGTGGTTGATAATTTCACTGAAATCAGAAGAATTTATGAGTGTCTCTCTCCTTTGAAAACAACCTTGGCAGCTTGAGTACAATTTGTTATTATTCCCAGAGCACAGAAATGTTTCCACTGTTTCCTGGTTAATTATCCAGGGTACCCTTGATTTCCCTATTAAGAAATGATCTTTTATATACAATATTCCTGTTTTCCTGCATTATTTTGTACTACCCATCCTCAAACACTTTGAGTTTAATCTCACAAAAATTATTTTAAATTTTCAGCATTTTGCTCAATGCATCCTTCAAGTTTTAAGTCTGTGGATGAAGGTAGATTTCTATTACATGCTGTATAGAAATACAGTTTAAATATGTTTATTATTCTGATTCTTTCTTTTAATCTCATAACTAAATTTAGTTCATCCTACCTTAATTCCATATCCCATAATCATCATCAATCCTCATTAGCAATTCCACTTCAATTTCCCTTTGTACATGTACCTCCTCTAAGAAGGTTGGTACATGTCCTTAAAAAGGCGTACATCTTCATAAGGTAAATATACTGCATTCTTTATTGAGCATGCATATGTTGTTACATTTCTCTTTTTGATATCTGACATCTTAATTCAACTTAATTTTTGCTGCTTTCAACATATCCACCAACTCTTTACTGCTTTCATTTCTCCAATAATATTATAGTAATGTTATGATATTGCTAGAATCTTAACTACTCACATTTATTAGATTAATTTTTTTTTAGTAAGAAACATTCAGTTAGTTCCTAACTTCTGAGTTCTATATTTATCAACACTATTAACAACTTTGTGTGTCTCTGTGATGATCCATAATTAAATATTTCTTTTAAATATACCCAGGAGTGGATTCCTGATTCAAGACAAATAAACAAATTATATTTCTAATGGATCCTTTCAATATTACTCTTATTAATGTATGTTATACCTTTCTTGTACAAGGATTTCAAACTCCTGACATCTTATTTTAAGTATATGCTGCTTACATGTAAGGTAAGGATCAAAATAAACAATTTAATCAGATTTATTTTGATAGAGTGGAATTGTTCATATTTTACTTGATGTGTTATTATATATATATATTAAAGATTTTATTTATTTATTCATTTATCCCCCTCTTGCTGCTTGTGCTCGCTGGGTCAGCTAACCACGCCATGCGGGCGGGCTTGCCTTCACCAGGAGGCCCCGGGGACCAAACCCTGGGCCTCCCATATGATAAACGGGAGCCCTACTGATTGAGCCACAGCCGCTTCCCTATTATATTTTTGATATTCAAATGTTGGTCTGAATTTGAAATGCAATTAAGAGCAGTCCATGTCAACAAAGAAATTTAGAGATTTTAACAGCAACAGGTATAAACAAAATGTTCATATATATGTTTTTTAGGAAGTATGTTTTATTCATGTTCCTAAAATTATTTATTATTTATTTATTTACTTTTATCCATTCTTACCATCCCCACCCCCTGTTTTTGCTGTTTTTGTGTCCATTGGCTGGGTAATTCTGTTTCTGTTTCCTGCCCTCTCTCCTCATCCCTCTCCTCCTGTCTTCACTGGCACCCGATCCTCAGGACCTCCGATGTAAGAGAGAGGCATCCTAATGCCTGTGCCACCTTAGCTCCTGGTTTTTTGGTGCATCTCATCCTGGCTCCCCCTTGCATCACACCCCTGCTATGTCATCACCTTGCTGCATGGCTCTGTGAGGCTTGGCGGCACACCCACGCAAGGGGCTTGGTGGCCCGTGTGCCTTCTATATTTTTCTTTCTTTTTTAAAATTTTTACCGGGAGGTCCCAGGAAACGAACCCAGGTCCCCTCATATTGAAGATGGATGCCCAACCATTTAAGCCACATCCACCCCCTATATATTTTTAATATTAAGTATTTTTCTTAGTGATTAGATTGACAGTTTCGGCTAAGGCTGATGAAGTAGCTGTTGAAGAGACACAAAACTGACAAACCCACTATAGCAGAAGAAGACTGGCTGATCATCAAATTTTTAAGCTCTGTCTCTGGGACAAATACTTGACTATTTCTCACTCTCCCTTACAGGAAGTTATGGCTAAGTGGCTGAGATCTAGGATAACTCCTGTGTGGTATCCCAGTATCCAACTCACTGTGAGCCATTATTTCCATTACTGTGTTTTTGTACTGAATGGCTTTTTCCATGGCTTTCTAATTTAGAATTTCTATTTTCCAGTTGATGAACAATAAAATGTTGATGAAATTTTGAAAAAGCTTGAAGGAAGAAGCAAAGGAAGAGAAAAGTGGTTACAGTGGAAGAGAAGATACCAATACAGACAAAGAATTTTGTTTACACCATACTGATTATTTTGTCATCAAAAAGCAACATTTTAAGAATATGTACATGAACATGAAAGTTTCTAACCCATATTTCATAAAATGTTCTAAATAACGATATAATCTCATGAGTTCATGTCTAAATCAATGCATTTTTGTGATTGAGTATATATTAAGAACTATTAACATGCAGTCATGTATTCTATTAGATCTTTAAGCCATATTTTGGAAAGCGTTATTTTCTTAAATTATTAGAAACCTCTTCACACCATTGTAATTCAAACTGCTTTTGTGTTTAGAATTGCTTCTAATGAAGTAGGACTTTTGATATTTATATTTTAACCCAATTTCATGTTCATTTTGTGAAATAAGATAGCATTTATTATCACAACCACTGTGTCAACAAATCTGCTTCTACCCAGTGTTTTATTGCTTGTAAAAACACTTTGATAAGGAATAAAGAGACAAAACCAATCTAGGACAGCAGTTTTAAATAGAAGGTGGTAAATTTGGTTATCATTTTTGGAAGTACTTCTAGCTACATAGAGTAAAAGCTCTATTTGAGAGAAGGAAAATAAAGTTCTATAGCTCTTGATGGAGATTTAGGAAGAAAATGAAGGATGGAAAAGAAATAGAGTAGACAGAGAAAGAATCCATTGAAGTGGTATAAGGCTAAGGGAATACAGAAAGGAAGGGAAAATGGGGGATACCTTTATGATGGAGTGGTTATATTACTCTTAGAATAAGGATGCTCTATGTTATGTTATAAACTACTTTGCTCAGAAGCTTATGGCAGTACAGACATCTGGTCTTGGAATCTGTGAAATTCTAGAGAGAAGGATAAGCGAGTTAAGTTAAACGTTGTTAGACCTTAAGGGACAAGAAATCCCTATTTGGAACATTAAAATTCCTTGATTTGACTTCTGAATTTTAAAAATGCAGAGTCATGGTAATAGCTATCTATTTTTTAGAGTGGTTGATGTAATATAAAATCTTTACACCCAGAGAGTACAGGCATACCTCATTATATATTGCTTCACAGGTATTGCATGTTTTTCTTCATAAATTGAAGGTGTGGCAACTCTGCCTTGAATAAGTTTCTTGTCACTTTCTTGTACTCACTCATGTCTCTATATCACGTTTTAATTAATGTATGCACATTGAGTTTTTTTTTTTTTTTTTTTTTAGACATAATGCTATTGCACACTTAATAGACCACAATAGTGTTAATATCATTTTTATATGCACTGGGAAACCAAAAAATTCACTTCATTGCTATATTCCCTTTATTGCAGTGGTCTGGAACTAAGACTGCATTATCTCCAAGGTATGCCTATATTAAGTTATAAAATCACATTCTTTTAAAACAAAATGAATCCTTGGGGAAAATGGCATGGGCTTTCAGTCATTTAGATTTTGGTTTAAATTTGCAAAATGTCCCTTACTATACTTCTGAATATTGGAAAAGATTGTTTTTTCTTAATCTTATATTCTTGAAGGGTTTCAATGTGTGCCCCACACAAGATTTACACACTTGCAGTATGTTCTGTCTAGGGCATTGCTAAATTACATACTTGCGGCAAAACTGCTTCTACTGCATCTACAAAATGAGGGACCTCTGTGGTTGCTCTTTGAGGGCTTTTCTAATTTTCATAGGTATGCCCAGACAGTCCTTTGTTCATGATTTCTTTCCCTCTCTTATTCTTCTAACAACTACCAGGGCTTTGCTATGATAGTTTAGGCAAGATGCCATAAAACTTTCTGGAAATCCAGATATGTACATCTTGGATTTTCAGGGAAAGTAATGTCCCGTGGGGTTAATTTGACCAATACTAGATCACAGTTGGCAGAAAACTTCTTTTTTCCTACCTTATTTTATTGGAAACTTGTCCTGTGCTGATGTGCCTGGTTGGTTTATTAAGTTGGTTCATCACTTCTGAATGAAAGTGTAATGAGAGATATGTGAGTTTGTGCATGGAATCTTTGAACCCAATCCCTGTTTGTTCTTGGTTTATTTAAAGAGTATTCCATATACAGTTTGATTACAACAAATATAGCTTAGTAATGATGAATGACAACATAATACATAAAGTTTTTTGCATTTACTTGAACACTAATAAATGAGAGAAGTACAAGATTTCAAATGGGTCATTTCCAAAAATATGCCAATTTAGAAGAGGTGGGCAGAATAATGCTCACCCTCCCAAAGATGTCCAAGCCCTAATTCCCAGAATCTGTGACTCTCTACCTTTCATGGCAAAATAGACTTTGCTGTTGGAATTAAGTAAGTATATTGAGATAAGGTTATAATTCTGGATTATCAGGGTATGCTCAATGTAATCACAAAGGATTTTGTGGAGGAAACAATGAGGTCCTGATTTCAGGGGCAGAGAACAAGATGTGATGGAAGAATCAGAGGTTGGAATAAAGGGATTGCTGGATTGAAGGGGTCTACAAACCAAGAAATAAGAGCAGCCTGTGGAAGCTAGAAAAGGCAAGGAAACAGGTTCTCTTACAGAGCCTGCAGAAGGAATGCAGCCTGCTAACACCTTGGTTGCTAGTGCAGTAAACCCATTTTAGTTTTCTGACCTCCAGATTTGTGGTATAATTATTTTTTTGTTGGTTTAATCCACTAAATTCTTGGTAATTTGTTTCAGCAGCAATAAGAAATTAATACATGAGACAGAATAATTAATTTTAGAAAACACATAGGTATAAACTAAATTAAAAGGAAGAAAATGCTACAGTTTTCATTCTTGAAATTAATTTACTTAAAAAAATATTTAAGATTATTAAGTATTAATATTGTGAGGTAAGTTTAGCACTGTTGCTCCAATTCTGTTCACCAAGTCAGAGCAAAAGAGAATCATTTTATTACTGGAAAATATACTACTTTATTTGTAAGTGTATTGGCAGGTGAAGCCAAATATGATTGATTTCCAATAAATTGAAATCAATCACTAACATAAAATCCTTAAAAGCTAATGTAGTCAAATTATTACCTATTTTGTATCTTGACACCAGCAATATCCAAGGTCTATTTTGACTTTTCTGCTTTCAGTTCTTCTGTTTATTTTTGACCAAAGTTACTGACTTGAGACTCACAGTTCTTAGTTTTGGTTTATTTTTCCTGGCCAGAAATATTACAAATTAGTTTATTACCAGACTCCATTGATACTTTGCATATCATAATTAGTCTTCCTCAGTCCATCCCATGTTGAAAGCATTTTGCATGTATATAAATTTTTACATGACTATCAGGTCATTAAGAAATAGTGCCACTCTAAATAAAATTACAATGCTTGGGGGATTTCCCAATGAAGTCATTGATATATTTATGAATATATATTTATATATATATGAAAGGTTTTAAAACACTTCATAATGTTACAGCCAATCAAATATATCTAAGTAGAGAAATGAAGAGGTTTTCAATATGCAGTGATATGTAAAATATATAAACTAGATAAATTTTATTTTAGATTTTTTTATTCCCCCCCTCCACCTTGCTGTTTGCACTTACTGTGTCTCTTCATCTTCCATGTTTCTTTAGGAGGCACCAGGAACTGAACCCAGGACCTCCAATGTGGGAAGGAGGCACCTAATCACTTGAGCTGCCTCTGTTCCCTGCTTTGTTATGTCTCTCATTATGTTTTTTCTTCTTGTGTCTCTTGTTGCATCATCTTTTGTCAACTTGCCATTCCTGCCCATCATGCCAGCTTTCTGTCTTCTTTATGAGGCACCAGGAACCGATGAATGTCAAATATATTGTTTTGATATATGCACATATTTATACCTGTGCTTTGTATAATCTCTTTGAGTTTTCAGTTTTCTATTAGGCAACAGTATCGTTCATGCTTGATCTATAGAGTTAAGTAAGTTTCCCCAAGTGTATTGTAACATTTTATGAGATAATCTCTAAACATATCCCACTTCCATTAGACCTTCTTAGATCTTATATATATTCACCAAGATATTTATTGGGAAGACACAGTCTTCTTGAATTGAAAGTTTGCATAACAGTTTTGTTTTTTTTTTCCAAATTCTTTTCTTAAACACTTAACAATATGTGGTTCTTTAATGACTAAATAGTTGCTCATTTTATTGCATTTAGAAATCTAAATTCTTGTAAGATGCTTCAGAACCTGGAAGATCAATTGTCCCAAATCAGGCCAAAAGAACACTCCCATAGGACATGATGATAACCTTAGAAAGCCAAATAAAATTTTCTTTAAGGGAATGCATAACAAGTTCCACTTTAACTGTTTCATTAATTCAAATAAACAAGAAATATTAGCAATGGCACCACCATGCCAGGCCAACAAGAAATCTAGATCAATGTGACTGTCCTTCATTAGTTGTTTCAACGTATTGAGACCGATATGCATCCCATCTATTGCAGAGAAGTTATCATTACTTATTTCTGCCAAAGTTAGTGATAGGTTTCTTACAGTACTTTATATTTTTATAATTTCCACCAATGGGAACACTGCTCTGACTGTTAGAATAAACAATGAATCGGTAATTCCCCCATGTAGTATGCCTGAATAATAATGTGTTCTCATTTCTAGTTCACACCTGATTTGGGATTCCTAGCCTTATGAATTAAAGAATTATAGTTTGTTTTTGTTTTTTGTTTTTAAACAGAAGTGTCGAGAAGACTCAGAATACTATCCCTAAAGTAGATGAAGTGTTAGTCTGGGACAAACAGGAACCAACAACCCAGTCACAGAGGAAATACTATCCAGTAGGAGCACATGGAGATCCAGAAGGAAAAGAGTTGCTCACAGCACAAGGTCAGAACCAAGGCCTCAAATTATCTGGGATACATATATGAATCTCTACTAGTCTATATCAAATAGCAAGTATTGGGCCCATTGTCCTATTGAAATTGTTAAATTCAAATTTAGAATTTTATAGCACTTGATCAATAAATTATAATAATTGGTTCTTTTTCTGGGAAAGAAGGATGCTAGCAAAGAGGGTCATTAGTTTAAGGTCAGTTATCCATGTAGGTTTTAGTGGTCTCATTTGCTGAAATCGGAATTGTCCAGATATTCTCATTTTGGGAGTCTGATGATGGATTGCATATCCAGCAGTGAGTAAAATTGAGGATGGTAACAACAGTTTCAGGTAATCTAAGAATATCATAAGGATTAGCATGTTCCAACATAACTATTATAACAATGAGGGAAGAAAAGACTAAAAGTGCCATTATGGATGGATGTCACCAAGGGATTATAGAAAATAAAATGAATGATTGTAAATAAGCAGATAAAATAGGTGTTAAATAAGGGTCTTCTTCCAATGCCATGGGCTGAAACTATTATCTGTTGTCATATGCTTGCTACACATGTCTTAACACAGTTATATGCTTCCAATTTGGACTTAAAGTCAGGAAGTGTGAGTCCTCCAACTTCATTCTTCTTTTTCAAGTATTTTTTTTTGTCATTTTGGGTCCCTTACCATTCTACATAAATTTGATAATTGGCTTTTCCTATTAGCAAATGGCCTCAGTTTTTTTGAAATAATTTAAGCAGGATTGGTATTATTTCTTCTTGGAATGACTGGTAGAATTTTACTGTGAAGCCATTTGGTCCTGGACTTTTCATTGTTAGGTTTTTGATGACTGATTCAATCTCTTTATTTGTTAATTTGTCTGTCAAACAATCTATTTCTTCTAAAGTCAGTGAAGCCTGTTCATGTATCACTGGGAATCTACCCATTTCATCTAAGTTGTCTAATTTGTAGGTATACATTTGTTCATAGTATCCTCTTAAGGTCCTTTTTATTTCTCTGGGATCAGCAGTAATGTGCCCCCTCTCATTTTTTATTTTGTTTCTGCTTCTCCTTATTTATTTGTGAGTCTAGCTAAGGGTTTTGTCAATATTAATAATCTTCTCAGCCAACTTTTGGTTTTGTTAATTGTATTTTTTTTAAATTTTCAATTTCATTTATTTCTGCTCTAATAATTATTTCCTTCCTTCTGCTTGCTTTGGGGTTAGTTTCCTTTTCTTTTTATCATTCCTCTATGTATACAGTTAGATCTTTGATTTTAGCTCCTCCTTCTCTTTTAATATAAAAATTTGGTCTAAAAATTTTCCTCTTAGCACTGCCTTTGCTGCATCCCATAAGTTTTCATATGTTGTCTTCTCATTTTCATTCATCTCAAGATATTAACTGATTTCCCTTACAATTTTTTTAACATACTAATTGATTAAGAGTATGCTGATTAACTTCTATGTATTCATTAATTTTCTAGTTCATTGATTTCCAGCTTCATTCCATTACTTTCAGGGAAGATGCTTTGTAAAATTCTAATGTTTATAAATTTATTGGGACTAATTTTGTGACCCAATATGTGGTCTATCCTGGTGAATGATCCATGAACATTTGAGAAAAATGTATACCCTGATGTTCTTTCTCACTCTGTTGGTTTGGTTCATTTATCATATTATTCAAGTTCTCTGTTTCTTTATTGATGTCTATCCAGATGTTCCATCTACTAATGAGAGTGGTAATTTCAAGTCTTCAACTATTATTGTAGAGATATCTATTTCTTTTTACAGTTTTGCCAATTTTTGCCACACATATGTTGGGCATAATGGTTAGGTGCATAAATATTTATGATAGTCATTTCTTCATGGTAGATTGCTCCTCTATTAATATACAGTGTCCTTCTTTATGTCTTATGACAGTTTTGTATTTAAAGTCTGTTTTGTCTGATATTAGTATGGCTACACCAGTTCTTGTTTGGTTACTATTTGCATGGAATATATATTCCAAATTTTCCCTTTCAACCTATTTATGTCTTTGGATCTAAGGGGAGTCTTTTGTAAATAGCATACAGTTGGACCATGCTCTTTTACCAAGTCTGCCAATCTGTGTATTTTGATTGAGGAGTTTAATCAATTAATATTCAATATTATTACTCTAAAGGCAGTATGTAGGCCATTTTATCTTTTATTTTATGTGTCATATATTTTTGCCTCTCTTTCTACCCTTAATTATCTTTACTGATAATTTTCATTTCTTCACACTCCTCCAAGCCACTCTCTCCTTTCTTTTCATTTCAGTCTACACAAAACTTCCTTTAGTATTTCTTGTAAGTCAAGTCCCTTGTTGACAAACTCTCTCAGTTTCTGTTTATCTGGGAATATTTTAAACTCTCCCTCCTTTTTGAAGGACACTTTTGCTAGAGAAGGATGTTTTGGCAGTTTTTCTCTTTCAGTACCAATAGCAGTTTGATGTAGTGTATGAATTCCAAAAATAGATATTGGATTATGTTTGTGAACTGGCCTATTCCTGTAGGCATATTTGATTGAATTTGATTCAGAGGTTTCACTTTTACTTGATTAAATACTGATTAAGGCTTTGATTGGGCCATGTGAGTAGGATATTGAGTACCCATCCTCCTGGTAGGTTGGGGATCACAGAGAAAATAACATGGCAGAAGAGAAAGTTAGAGTTTTGATGGTCAAGATTTGATCCTGGATGCTGGGAAGTAAATACACAGAGAAGTAGACATGTGAAGAAATAGAGAAGGCTCCATTAGACATGGCAGAGGTCCCAGGAAGAAAGATAAAACATTCACCTGACAATTTAAAGCTGGCCTTGCAGAGAGTGCAATGTAGCTGAGCCCAG
>JAKSZT010054329.1:3409765-3455888 GCA_026826555.1 Tolypeutes matacus | reverse complement strand
TTAAACTTGAATTTGTGCAGAGAGTGGAGAAGCTGAGCCGGGAGAGAAATGAGCCCTGGGAGAGAGATAAGTCTTGTCCCAGCCTGCTGCTGAGATTGGAACAAGCTGGGACCATGGAGTCTTGGGAGTAGGAGGAAGATTGAACCCTCGCAGACATTGCCTACCATCTTGCAACAACATATGGTAACAGAGTCTGGGTGAGAAAGTACCTCTTATGGTACCTTGGTTTGGACTCTTTAGGACCTTATCACTCTTTAGGGCTTCTACCTCAAATAAATACCCCTTATAAAAACCAAGAAATTTCTTGTATTTTGCATCAGTATCCCTTTGGCAGACTAATACAGTACCTTAAACATATCATATCACTGTCTTCTCACCTTCATTGGTTTCTGATGAGAAATTGGCATGTACTCTTATTCTGGATCCCTTGTATGTGATGATTTGCTTTCTTTTCTTATTGCTTTCAAAGAGAAGTTCTATTAGGATTTATTCTGGTTGTAGTATGTTATGCTTCTTAAGATTGTGTACTGATGTCTTCCATAAGAGTTGGGATATTTTCAGCCATTATTTCCTAAAATATTCTTTCTTCCCCTTTTCCCTTTTCCTTATCCTTTTCACTCATGATGCATATGTTTGTGCACATCATGCTTTTATTGAAATCCCTGAGACCCTGCTCAATATCTTCAATTCTTTTCTCTATACGTTTTTCTGTCTTTAAGATTTCATTTTCCAATCTTTGAGCTCACTGATTCTTTCTTCTGCCTATTTAAATTTCCTTTATATGACTCTATTGTGTTTTTAATCTCTTTATTGCACTTTTCATCTCAATAATTTATTTCATGATTCTTTTTATAAGTTCAAACATTTTTTTATGCTCACTCATTGTCTTCTTAATATCCATTATTATTTTAACTGTATTTTCTTTCATCTCCTTGAATTGATTTAGAAGATTGTTTGAATATATTTGATTGGCTATTCTAAATTTTGTATCATCTCTGAAGTGTTAATGTATTCCTTTGTTCCATTTCTTGTTTCTTAGCATGGCTTATCATTTTTTTTGCTGATGCCTAGAATTCAGATTATATTAAACTATTTACTCTGAATGTCAGTTTCTTTCTTTAGCCTAAGGTTTTATTGTGGATTGTCTTTGTGTTAAGGATGTTATTTGATCCTTAGTCTGTTTTATTTAAGACCTTTAGACTAGCCAATGTTTAACTGATCAGATTTTTTTCAGCTCTTCATCAGTTTCTTGACCTGGATATAGTGTAAAATTTTTAATATTGCCCTTTTAGTTAAATTGCTTCACCTCCAAGAGAAAGCTTCTTTCATCTGTTCCTTCTCCAGGAATCTTGATCATTCTATTTTTGTTTGTTTGTTTTTGTTTTGCATCTAAAGTTTTATTTTACAGTCCTTTCATTGTTTCTAACCACTTTTGCTGGAGAACACATTCTGGGAAGAGGGTCCCACTAGAGAATTCTTTTCCAAGTTAATATTTTCCATCCAAAACAAGGCCTGGGGTCCATGAAGGGCATGCAAACTGGCTTCAAAATGCTTGAGAGAGGATCAGGAAAGACCAAAGCCTCTTTGAAGTCTTCCAAAGCTTTGCTTTATCAGCCTGCACAGGAAACGCAGTCCATCACATAACTGTCCCCTACAGCCCTGCAGAAGCACTGCATCTTTAAATGTCCACAGCATCAGTCGTTGTCCACGTTGAGCTTTAAACACATCCAATGCCACTTTTGCCTGGGGTGCATTGAAATAATACCTCAGAGCTAGGACCCATTGATCTGAATTTACTTATAAAAGGCTGTGAACAGCAATCTGCAGTATCTATCTCTGTTCTTGGTTAAGAAGCTTTTATGTACCTTTCTATCACCCACAATCTAGCCAGGGTCTTGACCCCAAGGCAGCCTGCTGTGAGAGTGGGGGATGGGCAATGACCACCACCAAGCAGAGAGAGCAACTCACTGTTCTTTTCTGTAGTTTATCATCCTCTTGCTTCCACTTCTCCCTGGAAACTGTTCAGTGTTCTTCTGGCCTCCAGAATGAAATCACTTGCTTTAATAGTTTCTACCTGTTAATGGCTGTCTTAGTACAAGGACAAAATTCTGGAGCTCCCTATGCCACTGTCTTCCCAGCACATTTTTGTTTAAGATTTGTTTATTCATTTATTCCCTCCCCCATTGTTTTGCACTTGCTGTCTGTTCTCTGTGTGTTTTTCTGTGCTTGTCTTCTCTTTAGGCAGCACTGGGAACCAATCCTGGGACCTTCCAGAGTGGGAGAGAGGTGCTCAATCTCTTGTGCCACCTCAGCTCCCTGGTCTGCTGCATCTCATATTGCCTCTCCTCTCTCTCTCTTTTTGTTGCATCATCTTGCTGTACCAGCTCTCTGCACGGGCCAGCACTCCTGTGTGGGCCAGCATTTGGCACAGGCCAGCACTCCTCATGGGTCTGCTCTCCACTCAGACCATCTCACCATGCAGCCTAGCTTGCCTTTCACCAGAAGGCCCCAAGAATCGAACCCTGGACCTCCTATATGGTAGTCAGGAGCCCAATTGCTTGAGTGACATCCGTTTCCCCCAGCACGTGAATCTTGAAGTCATGAACTTGTCTAAATCAACACATCATCCAGCTGCTGCTTTCTTCCTAGAGACTGACTGCTGGTTCTCCTGGATTCCTCTGTCATGTGGATGGGCCACTTAGCTGTTTGAACTTCAGAGCAACACTATTGTTAACTTGGTTTTATTCTATAGCCATTTAAAAATGTTCTGTCAGGTATTTTAGTTCATTCAAAGGGATTATTTCCCATTCTGCTTTTTATTAATGAATTAGGTCTCAAAGCTCATGTTTTAATTCTTTGGCAAAATGAAATGAAAGGGCTTCTGTTACATTATAACCTTCTTAATTCCTTAATGTTGTCAGAAGACATTTTCTAATTTATCACAAATATCTCCTATGTTTCTTGTCATTTCCATGATTGAGTTTTGTTCTGTTTAATCAATTTTTATTGAAGATAAAAATTCTTAGTTAGAGCTTTGAGGAGGTTTTGCCCTATGCTTTGGGCCATTTTTTGACAATCACATTTAATGTTGAATGAAGACCTTTTCAAGCAATTTTACTGTCCAAGATATAGAATCTAAGAACATAGAGAATCTATTTGTTCAAGTTGAAATAAGTCAGTTAACACCAAATCATATGCACACAAAGGAATTCTAAACTCATATATGAATAGTTGCTTATCTTATTTGGTTTAGAGAAATCTTTATATCATAGCTCTTAATATAGTTTTGGTCAATAGTTTAAATTCTAAAGTTGTCAGCATACCTGTCTCATGGGCAGGATGTATCTTCAGAGGCACTTGGCATTGTTGGGTTTGTGGATAGTCTTTGGGAAAAGATAAGAGGTTTAGACAAGGAGAAATGAAGGGAGAAGTTGGCAGAGTTGTAGAAGCAAAGACAGGAGAAGAAAAAGAGAGAAGAGAGAGATTTCAAAATTGGAAAGTAAGTGCAAGACAAGATTCACTAGGCTAGTCATTACTTAAGTTTTCAAATTTCTTATTAGCATGGTTAAATAAATCATTACTGAAGCAATTTTTATTCAGAATTTCATTTGGAGGCCTTTGCATACCAATTAAAAATGCTGTCCTTTGGGCCTGAGAAATCTTATTCCCTTTCTTTTCTGAGGTGACTCCCAAATGAACAATTTTCTTTAAGTCAAATGTTCCCCAAAGTGGATGCCAAAAGTCCAAAATATCCTGGATGAATTTATGCTATTTGGAAAGATGTTTGAAACATATGACTGCAATAAGAACATATGTAAGAAACAGTACTTTTTCCTGGAGGAGGAGAGGATTTAAATATAGAGGACCTAAGGATAGGCAGCAGCATTCTGTCAAAATATATTGCTCATCCATCTCTTGTCTCAGGCCCCCAACCTGACACATGTATACCGCCAAACTAAATTTGGACAGTGTTATGCCCTCAGCAAGTGGAAGACCAGAGAATGTTCTCTCTGGATCAATGACTGGCTTTAAGGACAAAATCATGATAGAATGAGAACCTTAGCCAATTATTTTACTTACACACAGCAAAGTATTTCCAAATGGATGCTGGTCTGGTGAGAACCTCAAACTCATAAGTCTTTGAGGCTTTGAGACAAGGTGCTACTTAGTACAACTGCACAAGGGGCCTCTCTGAGTAGCACAACTGGTGGAAGACTGAGGTCCACAAAAACGGGCAATGCAGACCAGTTCACAGTGGAGTGACAAAATATAACTATGGAAATAAATGAAGAATCCTCAAATGTGAACAAAGGCTATTTATTCAGAACTTATAGCATGGGAAACAATCACTATGGCTTGAATTTGGCAGAGACTTATGCAGGGAAATGGGAAAATTGTACAGTTGAAAATAAAAGGGAAGACTTCAGGTAGGTCTTGATCATAAGCTGTTAACATGGGGAGGCTGAGAGGAAGTTAACCAGAAGTGGGGCATCCTATGAAATTGTTTTGGAGAGCACATCTGGCTTTCTTCATTTGGTCCCACGTTGGAAGTGGATGCAAAAATTAGGAAAGCTGTCACATTCATTAATCCTTGCTACTAGGTGAATTTTTACAGGGACTGTGGCTTGACTTCCCAGGATATTTACTGTATTTAGTGGCCAGCTTCCATATCAATTGTTGCAGGTTGTGGGTCACAGTTTTATTTTCTGATTACTGCTGTTAGTGGGTCAGAGTTTCTTGGTCATTTTCATGTCTATATTCAGCCTCTCATATCTTAAAATATGAGACATCAGCTTAGATCATAAAAAAACTTAGATCATAGCTCTGACATGGATTAGTCCCTAATTTCTCTAAGGCCAAGTTGTGGTCTATGGTTAGTGGCAAGGCCCTGGATGTGTAAGTCCATTGAGGGTGGTGGGCCACACTTGTGGGAGATGTTTGTGTGGGATGTGGTGGGAGGTGTGGGAGGTGGGCAACATGGGAATCCCAGTGGGTTCCGTGTAATATTTTGGGTAATCTAAGCACCTCTTAAAATATATTTATATATATATATACATAAATAACATTTTTGTAAGCAAATGCACATATATGCATATACATTTATATATCATTTTGCAAATGTTGGTATGTATTGTGAAAATTTTGATTTTTACCCACAATAAAAAAATATATCTATCTATCTATATCTATATCTATCTATATCTATATCTATATCTATATCATCTATATCTATATCTATATCTATATCTATATCTATATCTATATCTATATCTATATCTATCTATATCATCTATATCTATATCTATCTATATCTATATCTATCTATCTATATCTATCTATATCTATATCTATCTATCTATCTATCTATCTATCTATCTATCTATCTATCTATGGTGAAACACAAGAATTTAAAACCATAATATACATCTCAAATAATCTAGCACATATAGCCATCCAAATTCATTATATATCTACTCTGTTTAAATTGTGGCATGCAGTGTTTGGAATGCATTTGGTATACATTTTGAGCTTATTCAAAGTACTGTCATACAAAATTATTAAAAGCATGCAAAAATGCCATAGTCATGTAGATAATTAGAAATTAAAATTATAAGGCTCTTGAGGTCCTCATAAATGATGCGATTTTGTGAAATCTGATTATTAACATATATTTACTCAGATGAAATTGTAATACACATATACACATGCATGCACACATATGCCTTGGATGCATAAAGAGAAATTTAACATTGGTAGAAAAAGAAAAGCCAGCAGAAATTTTATCTTTTCAAATGTTGTAAATGCTTTTGATTGGCAGCCAGGTTGGAAGCAACAGATCTGATAAAAATTTCTCATTGTTAGAAAAGCAAAATGATGTCTGGAGTAGTGAAATGATTTTAATCATCACTCATGTTAATTTATTCAAAATTACTTTTTTTTTCACGTTTTCTTTCTTTTTGTTTTTTTAGAAGTTGTAAGTGAACAAAACTGATGACATTTCCTCAGGTCAAGCCTTTGCTTTGGGCAGAATTTCTGACCAGTGGCTTGGAGGGAATGGGTCTTCTGTCCCTACAATCAAGAAGAATTGAACTGCTACCCATTGCAAGGAGGTATGTTTTTTCAAAGAGACTGCCCACTATTTCAATGCTTGGAGAGGGTGGGAAATAGTTTCTTATTGTTTGCAGAGAGCAGGACCACTGTCCAGATACTTGGAAAGGGGTGGTGTCATTCCAGCAGACCAGGAGGACAAAGCATTGATCCACAGATGAATCTTGGACCTTGAAATTTGATTTCAAGATTAGATTTCAAACTTGTTTGGGAAACTTGATATCATTTGCCTTCCAAATTCTCTCCTCTAGAATGGGGATGTCTATCCTAAGACTGTCCCATGGTTGTATTTTGGATTCAGTAAGTTTTCCAGGTTCCACAGATCCACAGATTATAGAGAAATTTTGCCCTAAGATGATCCATACCCACAACTGATTTTGATGAGTATTTGGACTTTGAGCTGTTAAAGACATGACTCAAGGATTTCCAGATGTTGGAATGCATGGATATATTCTGCATGGCAGAAACCCATGCTTTTTGTATTCCAGAGGATAGAATGTGGTAGATTAAATTATGGACCCCAATTTAGTCATGTTCCTTACTGTATTCCCCATATCTGTGGGTGTAAACACTTTCATTAATAGGTTACTTTGATATATTATTTTTATTTAAGATGTGGCACAAATGAATGAGGGCAGGTCTTAATATTACTGAGGACTTTATGAAGAGAACACATTGGAAAACACAGGCTGGAGAAGACCATACATGAAGAAGTTAAAAATCAATGGAAGAAAGATATCCATGGTCAAGGAAGTACAGATACAATATATAAATTAATTCATAACAACATAAGGGAAGATGCTCAACAATTACAGTCTTTGTTTCTGCAACAGGTAACATGATCATAGCTAGTATTTATAAGTACTTACATCCACTACCCATTCCATATTCCCTTTACCCTCAGTGAGTACCTCATGGTCTTTCCTTGGTGGAGTGACACAAACCTTCATTCTTGGAGAACTCAGACCATTAGTAGTCAAGGCTGGTTGGGTTGTTTTATTTTTCCATTGGCTTGTTCACAGCACACAGTAGCACTCAGAGATACACTAGGGAATCTTCTACATTCCATACATACTCTTTCTTACTGCTGTTAGATGTCCAATTTTCCCTTGGTAATCAGGATCAATTTCCCCATGAATACTGTGATTCCCTTTTTGTCCATTAATTCAGAAGCATGAGGAGACCAAAATGACAAGCCCTGAGTTTTATGTTCTAGTTAAATGAAATAATTGGTGTGTCTCTGATGGAAGCCCTCTTCCCTTTGGAAACTGCTTAGTCAGCAGTGCTTAAAGATACAGGGATAACGGGAAGCGGCTGTGGCTCGGTCAGTAGGGCTCCCGTTTACCATATGGGAGGCCCCGGGTTCGGTTCCCAGGGCCTCCTGGTGAAGGCAAGCCCCGTCTGCATGGCGTGGTTGGCTGACCCAGCGAGCACAGGCAGCAAGGGGGCCATAAATGAATAAATAAATAAAATCTTAAAAAAAGAAAAAATGATACAGGGATAAGAAGCAAAAATATTGCTAGTTGACCATGTGAGTAATAGTGATTGGTGCCAATCCCATTTCCACCCCGTTATCCTGGGTCCATGAATCCTGATAATGGGATAAATAGCACCCTGGAAAAGATAATGATCTAGAAGAAATATAGTCCATTGATGAAAATTTATCCAGTTCTGCAAGGTACTGCTCCCTTGCTGACATAGTGATTGAGCCTTCAAAAGGCCATTCCATGGCTCTATCAATCTAGCTGATTCAGCATGATTGGTTACATGGTAAGATTACTGAATCCCATGATCATGGACCCACTGGTCACATCATACTTGCTGAAAGTTATTTACTTGAACAAAAGCAATGTTTGTGGCATACCATGATGGTAGATATGGCATTCAATAAGGCACACAGAAGATAGAAATGGCAGATACATTGCCTTTTCCAATAAAAACAAAATGCTGCGCATTTCATGATCAAAGTGGTCTAATGTAATCAACTTGTCACCAGTAAGCAGAGAGAAACCTGGTGTATGGTGACATATCGGGGACTGTTTGTCTATACTGCTGTCAAATTAACACCCAGCAGTGGCTTTACCCAGGCCAGCCTCTGTGAGTGGAAGTCCATGATGTGCAGCCAGGCATAACCTCCTGAGCCTTTGGACAATGGTAGGAGAAGCTGGGGAAAGGCTGACTGGGATTAACAGAACATGTCTTCCTACCCACTTGATTATAAAATCCTCCTTTGGTAAAGAAACAGTCTAGTGAGTATTTAATTGGGACATAAATATCTTCATGTATATTTTTTTAATTAATTTTTTTTTATTTCATGCAAACGTTTTTTATTTATTTATTTATATATTTATTTTTAATTTATTTTTTATTGTGGATAAAAATCAAAATTTTCATAATACATACCAATATTTGTAAATTGATATATAAATATATATGCATATATGTGCATTTGCTTACAAAAATGTTATTTATATATATATAAATATATTTTAAGAGGTGCTTAGATTACCTAAAATATTACATGGAACCCACTGGGATTCCCATGTTGCCCACATCCCACACTTCCCACCACATCCCACACAAACATCTCCCACAAGTGTGGCCCACCACCCTCAATGGACTTACACATCCTGGGGCCTTGCCAGCAACCATAGACCACAGTTCACATCATAGAAGACACTCTCCCACAAAGTTCTGAGTGGTGTGTGCTGATTTAAAATGGCCTACATCCATTGCCACAATGGTAATCAGGACAACCTCCAAATCCCAAAGAAGCCCCTGTATTTCAACTGCTTGTGCCCTCCCTGCCCCAAAAGTGTCAAGTGGCCACTGGCTCCACCTCATTGTTGTAATTTCTTCCATTGCTAGAATCACTATAGATGTATAACAGAATACCATCAAGCCCACTCTAGTCCATAGTTCTTCCCCCAATCCAGAGGGGACTGGGATGGTGATTTTCACTCCACCTCCAAGTGAGAGAGGGCTTATATCATATGGATATGGTGGGTGGGATGATCCTACCTGCAGATGCAGGCCCTCTCCATTCCCTGGGATGGCCGTTGCCCATCGTTGTCTCCTCACCAGGTGACTTGGATGAGTCCATTGAGCTGTAGGGTAGGAGTTGCAGCACCACCGAGATTCCACGCACACCTGGCACATAGGTAGGCCAGAGGCTCCAGTCTCTGGAAGTATACCTAAAAACTCCAGCATCACATATAGATTTGAATAGAAGGGACTGATGAACCATGTGCAGGGAGGACTTATATGAATCCAATTCTGTCATTCTCAGGAGCACAGATTCCAAAATAGAGACCACTGATAAGGCATGAATTTCTGGGTCTATCCCATCTTATATAGGACCTGGGTGTCTCCAGAGCTCTCCGGAGCCCCTCAGTGTAGGGTGATAGGCACTTAGATGTTCTATGAGCTCCTACTGAGGTGTGCATAAGAGTTACCTCTGGGATGAGCTCCTGACTCTTTTTGAAGTCTCTTAGCCACTTGAACTCATTTGTCTTTACCTTTTTTTTTTCTATGCTCATTATTTGTATTATCTTGAGGTTATGCAGTTCAAAAATCTTAAACATCTCATTTAGTATGAGAAGGAAATAATTTAATTATTTAGTAAAATTCCATGTCCATTGAATTCACTCATGTATACTAGAGGCCCATTATAATGGGGACTGCGTACTACTTGAATTTGCTTATAAAGGATAATCAAGATATTCTTCAAGGTCTTTTTCAAGTTGTGTTGCCAGTTGGCACTTGGTATTAATCCCTCATTGCCAGGGAGGCTCATCCCCGGGAGTCATATCCCACATAGGGGGGAAGGTAATGCAATCATATGCTGAGTTTGGCTTAGAAAGAGGCCACATTTGAGCAACAAGGGGGCTCTCATGTGGCAACCCTTAGGCACCCCACAACTGCAGGCTAAGTCTCAGTTACAAGAGCAATGACTCACAAGGGTAGTCATCAATAAAATGAACACATCAGTGGGTCATCCTCTTTTGACAGACACTGTCCCTGCACTCAGAGGTCTATTGCTGCTCCCTTGGAGGCTGTGACAGAGCTCTCCAGGCTAGGAATTCAGATTCCCTCATTTATTGTTTGATTGTCCACCCATCGTGACCATGCCCCATCTTTTGATATTTTGAATGATTTTGTATATCTTTCACGTATATTCAGATGAACTAATTCCCATGAACCCCCCCTACCAGACACCCCCCCACTAATAATCCCCGCAGTACCCATTGTAACCCTTCTGTGATCCAAATCCTCCAGGAACATGAAGTCCATAAAATAATCAAATACACTTACTAAGAAAAAGAAACAACTATGATAAGCTTACATGCAAGAGACCAACATAAGGAAGCTCAGGGGAAAAAAAAAAACAAAAAATCAAACAAAAAACAAATCAAAGCAAAATATAATTAGTGGATTGGGACATTCAAAAAAATGGGGAAAAATGCAAAAGAAATGCCTTTAAAATATATATATATATTCTTTTTTTTCCTTTTTCCTTTTTTTTTTTCCTTCCTTTTATCACTGTGTTATCAGATGTCCGGTGTGCCGTGACATCTTTCCACTGTCAATCCCCATTGTCTCCCAATTTTTCATTTAATTTTCAAAGAAATTTAGGTCACAGCAAAGTCACACATGGAGTCCCAGAGACTCCCAGATACCAAACCACCACCCCCTTCCCCACCCCATATTACACCCCCCCTTTTTTTTTAATGTTAGCATTGTTATAACTGTTTTCAGAGAGCAAAATATAGCAACTAAACATTCTCAATGATTTACAGTATAGTTTACAATTTAGATGATACAGTTTAATAATTTGATGATATTTACCATGTCCTGTGTCCATTACTGTAAGGTAATGAAAAACCTTCCCCATGACCACCAAACACTCCATTAGATCTTGACTGTTCCCTTCCCCCCAACCCCCCAGGGCCCATGATACCACCCTATACTGAGCCATGGAATGTCAATATTCACAGTTACTGCCCTGGGAATTTGAACCAGCCCTTCCTAATCTACCCACCTGCCAGTGCTGCATGACCAAACCCAGGAAAACCACCACCCATCTGCACCATCCCCCACCATGCAACCACACTCTATCCCTTTACCATAGATTATGTCCATATGGGTGATGGCTCAAAGCCTGCTCTTCTCTTACTCTCACTTGTTAACCTATCTTTCAGACAATGGTTCTCAGAGACAGCTCACTTTCCTCAGTTCAGATTAGTGAGGTCATATACTGTTCATCCTTCAGTGCCTGGCTTGCTTCATTCAACATAAGGTCTTCAAGATTCATCCACATTATTCCATGTGTTAGCACTTTGTTCATTCTTACAGCTGAGTAATATTCCATTGTATGTATGTACCACATTTTGCTTATCCATTCGTCTGTTGATGGGCACCGGGGCTGATTCCAACATTTGGCAATGGTGAACAATGCTGCTATGAACATTGGTGTGCATATATCTGATTTTGTCTCTGCTTTCAGTTCTTCTGGGTATATACCCAGCAGTGGAATTGCTGCATCATACACAAGATCTATTGTTAGTTTTCTGAGAAAACACCAAACTGTCCTCCACAGTGGCTGGACCATACCGCAGTCCCACCAGCAGTGGATGAGGGATCCTATTCCTCCACATCCTATCCAACATTTAGTGTCTCCTGTTTTTTTTCAATAGCTGCCATTCTGATAGGTGTAAAATGGTATCTTATTGTAGTTTTGATTTGCATTTCCCTGATAGCTAGCGATGTTGAGCATTTTTTTATGCACTTTTTAGACATTTGTATTTCTTCCTTGGAGAAGTGTCTTTTCAGGACACTTGCCCATTTTTTAAATAGTTTGTTTGTCCTTTTATTTTCAAGGTGTAGGATTTCTTTATATATGCATGATATTAGGCTCCTATCAGATATATGGTTGCCAAATATTTTCTCCCATTGGGTAGGCTGCCGTTTTATTTTCTTAATAACATCCTTTGAGGTGCAAAAGTTTTTAATTTTGATGAGATCCCATTTATCTATTTTTTCTCATGCTGCTCATGCTTTGGCTGTGAAGTTCATGAAACCATTTCCTATTACAAGATCTTGTAGATGCTTCCCTACATTATCTTCCAAGGTCTTTATGGTTTTGGCTCTTATATTTAGATCTTTGATCCATCTTGAGTTGATTTTTGTATAAGGTGTGAGATGGTATTCTTCTCTCATTCTTTTGGATATGGATATCCAGTTCTCCAAGCACCACTTGGTAAAGAGGCCATTCTCTCCCAACTGAGTGGGCTTCGTGGCCTTGTCAAATATCAGATGACTGTATATGCAAGGATCTATATCAGAACTCCCAGTTCGGTTCCATTGGTCAGTGGGTCCATCCTTGTGCCAATACCACGCAGTTTTGATCACTGTAGCTTTGTAGTATGTTTTAAAGTCAGGTAGTGTGATGCCTCCAACTTCATTTTTCTTTTTCAATATGTCTTTGGCAATTTGGGGACTCTTGCCTCTCCAAATATATTTTGTGTTTAGTTTTTCCGGTTCCTTAAAAAAATAGTTTTGACTTTTATTGGGATTGCATTAAATCTGTAGATTAGTTTGCGTAGGATAGACATCTTGTTGATGTTTAGTCTTCCTATCCATGAACAGGAAATATTTTTCCATTTATTTAAGTCTTTTTTGATTTCCTTTAACAGTGTTGTGTAGTTTTCTGTATATAAGTCCTTAGCATGTTTGGTTAAATTTATTCCTAGGTATTTGATTCTTTTATTTACTATTGTAAATGGTATATTTCTTTCCTGATTTCCTCCTCAGTTTGCTCGTTATTGGTGTACAGAAATGCGACTGATTTTTGAGCATTGATTTTATAGCCTGCAACATTACTGAACTCCTTTATAAGTTCTAGAAGCCTTCTTGTAGACTTCTCAGGGCTTTCTATGTATAGGATCATGTCTTCTGCAAATAATGAAATTTTTACTTCTTCTTTTCCAATCTGGATGCCTTTTCTGTACTTTCCTTGTCTCAGTGCTCATGCAATTACATCTAAGACAATGTTAAATAGGAGTGGTGATAGTGGGCATCTTTGTCTATTTCCTCATCTCAGAGGGAAGGCTTTTAGGATTTCACCGTTAAAAATGGTGTTAGCTTTGGGTTTTTAATTTATACCCTTTATCATTTTCAGAAAGTTTCCATCTATTCCTATCTTTAATATTGTTTTTATGAGGAAAGTGTGCTATATTTTGTCGAATGCTTTTTCTGCATCTATAGAGATGATTGTGTGATTTTTTTCTTTCAATCTGTTTATGTGGTGTATTGCATTGATTGATTTTCTTATATGGAAAAATCCTTGCATACCTGGGATGAAACCCACTTGGTCATGGTGTATAATCCTTTTGATATGTTGTGGAATGCAATTAGCAAGTATTTTGTTAAGGATTTTAGCATCTCGGTTCATTGGAGAAATTGGTCTGTAATTTTCCTTTCTTGTGGTATCTTTATTTGGTTTTGGTATTATGGTAATGTTGGCATCTTAGAATGGGTTAGGCAATATTAATTCTCCTTCTATTTTTTGGAAGAACTTAAGTAGAATTGGTGTTAGCTCTTTCCAGAATGTTTGATAGAATTCAGCTGTGAAGCCATGTGGTCCTGGACTCTTCTTAGTTGGGAGGTTTTTGATGACTGAGTCTATCTCTTTACTTGTAATTGGACTGTTGAATTCATCTATTTCTTCTTTCATCAATGTAGGCTGTTTGTTGGTTTCTAGAAACTTGTCCATTTCCTCTAAATTATCATTCTTGTTGGCAAATAATTTTTCAAAGTATCCTCTTATGATACTCTTTATTTCTGTGGGGTCAGTAGTGATATCCCCTTGCTCATTCTTATTTTATGTATTTGCATCTGTTCTCTCTTTTTCTTTGTTAGTCTGTCTAGTGGATTGTCAAATTTATTGATCTTCTCAAAGAATTAGCTTTTCATTTTGTTTATTTTTTCTAGTGCTTTCTTATTCTCTATTTAATTTAGTTCTGCTCTAATCTTTGTTATTTCCTGCTTTCTACTTCCTTTAGGTTCAGTTTGTTGTTTTTCCAATTCCTCCAAGTGTGCAGTTAGGTCTTCAATTTTAGCTCTTTCTTCTTTTTTAATATATGAATTTATGGCTATGAACTTCCCTCTCAGGACTGCTTTCTCTGCATCCCAGAGGTTTTGATATGTTGTGTTGTTGTTTTCATTAGTTTCAAGGTAGTTACTGATTTCTTTTGACATTTCCTCTTTGATTCACTGTTTGTCTAAGAGTGCGTTGTTTAATTCCATATCCTTGTGCTTAACCTGTTTCTCTGGCCCTTAGTGATTTCAAACCTCATTCGATTGAGGTCAGAGAAATTACTTTGTATATTCTCAATCTTTCTGAATTCATTGAGTGTTGTTCTGTGGCCTAGCATATGGTCTATTTTGGAGTATGTTCCATGTGCACTCGAGAAGAATATAAATCCCGCTGGATTGGAATATAGTGTTTTGTATATGTCTATTAAGTCCAGTTCTTCTAAAATATTGTTGACTGCCTTAGTTTCTTTATTGATTCTCTGTCTAGATGTTCTGTCTAATGATGATAGCAGTGTGTTGAAGTCCCCTGCTATAATTGTAGAGGCATTTATTTCTCCTCTTAGTTTTTCCAGAGTTTGCCGCACATATTTTGAGGTACCCCGATTAGGTGCGTAAATGTTGATGAATGTACTCCCTTCTTGAGAGATTACTCCTTTTACTAATATGTAGTGTCCTTCTTTGTCTCTTACAATAATTATGCATTTAAAGTCTATTTAGTCTGATATTACAATAGCTACTCCTGCCCTTTTTTGGATATTGTTAGCTTGTAAAATGGCTGTGCAGCCATTCACTTTCAGCCTCCTTGAATCCCTGGGTCAAAGGTGGGTTTCTTGTAGACAGCATATAAATGGATCATATTTTCTTATCCATTCTGCCAATCTGTGTCTTTTGATTGGTGAATTTAATCCATTAACATTCAGTGTTATCATTCATAACAAATTTCTTACTTCAGCCATTTTTTCTTTGGGTTAATGTATGTCATATGTTGTTTTGTTTCTCTTTTTGTCTTTTCAGTTGTTTTTAAACTCTCCTCCAACTCTCTCTCCCTTGTTTTTTCCTTTCAAGATGTAGAGATTCCTTTAGTATTTCTTGAAGTGCTGGTTTCTTCTTGACATACTCTATTAATTTCTGTTTATCTATGAATATTTTGAACTCTCCATCATTTTTGAATGCCAAGTTTGCTGGATAGAGAATTTATGGCTGGAAGTTTTTTTCTTTTAGTATTTTGACTATGTCTTACCACTGCCTTCTTGCCTCCATGGTTTCAGCTGAGAAATCAGCACTTAATCTTATTGTGCTTCCCTTGTATGTGATGGTTCTCTTTTCTCTTGCTGCCTTGAGTATTTTCTCTGTCTTGAGCATTGGGCATTTTGACAAGTATATGTCTTGGATTTGGCCTGTTGGGATTTGGGGTGCACTGTGCTTCCTGGATCTGCACATCCATCTCTCTCAATGGGAAGTTTCAGCCATTATTTCCTTCAACACTCCTTCTGTTCCCTTTCCCTTCTCTTCTCCTTCTGGGATGCCCATAATGTGTATGTGTGTGTGTTTTGTATTATCGGTTAATTCCCTGAGTCCATACTGGATTTTTTCTATCTTCTTGTCTATCTGTTCTACCATTTCTTTGATTTCAGCTGTATTGTCTTCCATGTCACTAATTCTTTCCTCTGCCTGTTCAAATCTGCTGTTGTGTGAGTCCAGCATCTTTTTCATTTCTTGGCTTGTGCCATTGTTCACCATCATATCCATTTCCTTTTTAGGCATGTTTGCTATTTCTTCAGTATGTTCTCCCAGTGTCTTCTTTATATCCTTGATTCTTCCTTCAGTTCTTTAAGTTGGTCCATGATATTTGTTTGGATAACTTTGATTAGTTGTTCAATGTTCTGCATCACTTCCTGGTTTTTATTTTGTTCATTGGATTGGTCCATGTTTTCCAGTTTCTTAGAGTCATTTGTATTTTTTTGTTGCCCTCTGGTCATCATGTTATCTTGATGGGTTTGTTCAGTTGATTAGCTTTTCTCTATGCTCTAGAGTTTTATTTATCAGGTGGTTCTGTGTGTGAGTTAAGTTTTCTCTTTGGCAGTTTTTCTTCTTATTTTATTTCCTTACTTCTTTCTATGTTCCCTTGAAGGCAAAAGGTTAGGGCCAGAGGAATCAAAAGATGTAAGGAAGGCAGAAGGATAATAGTTAAATTGATAAAAGTTAGAAGAGGGGCAAAATGAGACTTAATGAGATGAATATTTAACTTGTGTAGGCAGTGTAGTATACTAGGAAAAAAAAATGTATTTCCTACAATGGACTGGGAAAACAAATGGAGGAATATATATATATAGTGATTTAGAAGGCTAGAATTATGAGGAGGGAGAGAAATATTAAAGAAAGGTCTGGAAGGAAAAAGTTAATACTAATTAAAAAAAGAAGAAAACAAAATAGATGGAATAGAAATTGACACCCTTAAGTTGTGGGCCTATGAAAAAATGTTGTATAGGGAAGTGGCTGTGGCTCAATCAGTAGGGCTCCCGTTTACCATATGGGAGGCCCCAGGTTTGGTTCCCGGGGCCTCTTGGTGAAGGCAAGCCCGCCCGCACAGCGTGGTTAGCTGACCCAGCGAGCACAAGCAGCAAGGGGGGGATAAATGAATAAATAAATAAAATCTTTAAAAAAAAATGTTGTATCTAAGTGCCACAATAGAAAACAGAAGGCAGAAAGATGCAGGAAGGATAAGCGATAGCTTAATAGAGAATCAATATAGACAGCGAGTGGGAAATTACTGAAAAAAAGCACAGCAAAGAAGTGACAAGCTAGCAGCACCTAATTTTTTAAAAAAAGGAAGAAAAAAGAAAGGGGGGAGGAAATAGGAAGGAAAAGCAAGAGACCAGAAAGAAACAGACAGAAACCAAAGATCCACACAGGCAAGCAGTCAAACAGAGCTAAGGGGGGTCAATGATTCCCCTAGGGTCCACGTGGTTCCTTCCTGCCTACTTGTGTTTATCAATCAATTTCCCCACAGAGTTCTATATGCAGGTCCTGAAACAGCTTTTAGCTATTAAACTAAATTTAAAAGAATTTATTTTTCATTTGTTGAAGTGACCTTCTCACTTTTTTTTTTAATTTTAATTTTTCTTGTGAAATACAGGACCCAAAATAATTCCTCCTCTAGACCAACCCCTTACAGAAGGACCCTAGCTGGGCCTTTGGAAATTAATCAAGCACATCCCACTTGCTGGACTCCCCAGGGTTGTTGTAGCTCTGATGTTAGTGTGGAGTGCTAAAGATGGCTGATTCTGCCCTGTCTGGAGCTGAGCACCAGCATCACCAGGCTGCTAAGTAAATCAGTTTGAGCACAGATTCAGGTCTGCTCTCAGCCTGATGCTGCTTGAGGTCAGCTTATCTGCTCCCGAAAGCTATGGGGTGGTGCAGGCAGCCAGATCGATGTCTAAAAATAAAAAATACCTTTCCCTGTCCTCCAACAGAACCCTCCCTCTTTTGGGGAGTGTCCTTTCTTCCTGGCTCCACAGTTGCCCCGGTCTTATCCCTGGGCCGCTAGGGAAATCAGCTCCGTCCCCTGACTGGAATCCCCCCTCTGGTTCTCCAGGTGCTGATTAGCTCTGTTGTTCTGTTCACACAAGGTCCAAGGGGTGCCAGGCAGCCAGTTCCCCAGTAAATAAAACTTTCTCACCCTGCTCGTGGCTCCAAGTGTCCGTTTAATTTAATTTTATTTTTTCTCCCTAACCGTGGGGCTCAGCCGTCTCTTCCAACCACCATCGGCAGCCTTAAAACTCATGAATCTCTACCGTTCCATCCATGCTGTTGATCCGTGCAGATAGATGTCCCAAGGTTCTCACTCCAAGCATGCACAGCACAGATCCCCGGGCAGGACCCCGTCCACAATCTGCCTTGCTCTGGGGAGCTTGCAGTGTGTGCCCTCCTACACTAATGCCATCTTGGCCCCTCCCTCGTATCTTCATATTTTGCAACAATTCAGAAAATTCTATGCACACACCTCTTCTCATGAACATTCTCCAGTTTTCCAATGTTCCTTCTAAACCTTGACATTCCTGCCAAATTACTAACCACAGCTCATGAATCTATACAAATGCACTTCTGACTATTTTTTCTTCCAAGCAAAATAACCTACCAAGTATACTGCTTGAGGTTCTGGCCCCTGTGAGAATTTCCCTCCACAAGTATCCTTTATGAATATCCCAAAAAGGGGCTATAGTACTGCAGCTGTCCACATTTGATTGTTGGCTGTATATTGTGTTAAACATTCTGTAAATAAATCCCAAGTTTTCACTTCTTATGAAGCACTCCCTAAGAAGCCAAAGGTGTGGGCTGGGTAAGAGAAAGTAAAGTGGAAGGAGTAGAGGTGATGGGCATTTGAGATGCTCCTTCTATAACTCACTTGTTATAAGGCCTTCAGGCCTTATAAGAGGCTCTTATAAAAGCCTCATCTCTTATAAGCTATTACTTCTATTTGAAGATGGAATGCTGCAGTGCTTGCCCAAATTAATGGCTTGGTGGGTCAGATATTTCATGATGGACAGCTCAATTCTCATGGTAAGTAGGTGGTTCCATGTGTAAGCATTCAGTCTCTATTAAGTTCCAATTTTACGCTAAATGTGATTTCTCAAAAGAACAGCAATTATCTGGCAAGGATAGCAAGTTTTGCCCCAAAATTCCATGAGTTTGCATTGGTGATTCTCATTTAGAGCCATGACAAAGTCTTCTAACAGCATCTCCAAATGTTTCTGGCACTTCAACCACCATTGGATATGCTGGATCATTATGGCCCATGTGACAAAACAGCTTGCCTAACCGTCTGGACCTGTTGCAAAGCTCTCTCTTATTCCAGTCCCCAATCAAACTAGAAGCTTTTTGTGATACTTGATGAATGGATCAGAGTAGCACACACAAATGACAAATATATTTACCTCAAACTACATAGAAGCCAACTAGGCATTCTTGTTTCTTTGGATGTTGTTGTAGGACTGGGTAGATGCAAGAGATTAAGCTTCATAAGAAAAGATATATCTTAGCATTGCCCTCTTCAATGGATGTCTACAAATTTCATTCATGAGGAAGTTCCCTGAATTTTGGTTGAATTTATTACTCATTCACAGACACGCAAATGTCTTACCAATATTTCTAGAGTAGTTGTATGTTTGGCTCACTATGTCCAATCAGCATAACATCATCAATTTAATGGTGTAGAGTAGTGAGTTTTTGAAAGGCAACTCGATCAATATACCCTCAGACTAGATTGTACCATAGGGTTGAATATTTGATAAATCCTTGAAGAAGGAGAGTGAATGTTTTGCTGGCCTTGCCAGCTGGAAGAAAACCAGAAAGTATTGAAAAAATAAAAAAAGAATTTGCCATATCACTAGCTTCATACCAAGAACCTGGAAAAGTGTTATTTTTTTAAAGCAGTAATACTGTATCTGAAACTGCAGCTGCATTATGATAATCCACTGCCATGTTCTAAGATCCATCTGTTTTCTGCACAGGCCAAATAAGAGTGTTGATTAGGTATGTGATAGAATCACCACCCCTGGTTCCTTCAAATCTTGGTGGTGGCACTACTCTCCAAAATATATGTGTGTGAATCTCTTCCTTATCTTTCTATTCATTTCTTTTGATCAAGGCATCTATCTTTTCAACAATACCACACTGTCTTGATTACCATAGTTTTTTGATACATACTAAAATCAGATTATGGAAGTCCTTTAAATTTTTTATTTTCTTTCAAAATTGTATTGATTATCTTTTTTCCATTGCTTTTGCATATAGATTTTAAAATCATCTTTTCTATTTGTGCAACAGAAAAAACCTTGCTTAAATTTTAATTTGTTTGAATTAAATCTATATATTAATTTGAGATTGCATTTAATTAATAGAACAATTATTCCAAATGGCTCCTACTAATATCTTATTTCTTTATTCTTCTTTTTATTCAGTTTCTATAACCAAAATTACATATCAAGTAAGTTAAAATCTCTAGGTATGAGACCCTGGCATCCATGTATTTTTAAAAATTATTCTAAGATTTTCTTATGGTATATAGCCAAGTACTAGTCCACAGATTAGTATATGATATCTGTATTAGTTAGCCAAAGGGGTGCTGATGCAAAGCACCAGAAATCTGTTGGCTTTTATAAAGGGTATTTATTTGGGTTAGAAGCTCACAGTTATAAAGTCCTAAAGAGTTCAACTCAAGGTATCACGAGAGGTACTTTTCCACCAAACTCTATTGCCACATGTTGCCACAAGATGACAAGTGATGTCTGTGAGGGTTCAGCCTTCCTCTTCCCTCTTAAGTCTCTGTGGGTCCAGCATCTTCCAATCTCACCTGTAGGCTGGCATAGGTCTTATCTCTCTTCCTGGGGCTTGTTTCTTTCTGGGCTCAGCTGCTCTGATCTCTTCATAATGTCAGCTGTAAACTATCAGTCAAATAGCTCAAGCATAAAAATCAAGTTCTTTTCTCTGCCATGTCTTTTTCTGTGTATCTACTTCTGTGTGTTCTTGATTGAGTGTCCATTTATAGAGCTTACCGAGGGGGTGAGGACTTAGCCCTGCATGCCCTAATGACTTGGATGAATCAAAGCCCTAATCTAAACATAATTTAATCAAAGCCATCTCAGATGTATCTAATACAATTAAAGGGTATCACACCTGAAGGAACAGAACAATTTAGGAATATAATCAATATATCTTTTTGGAAATCATAAATAATATCAAACTGCCACAACATTCCCAGGACTAGGAGAAACCATATCAAACTCACAACCTGTGACCTAAAATGCTATGAACACTCTATTTTTTAATGTTCCATCACATAGAATATTACAGTTGTCTACTGCCCTGACTCTTCTGTTAATATTTCCTATCCATAAGTTTCTCCTCTCTGTGAGATTTCAAATGAGCTTAAATGATCTTTCATGACAATTTGAAGTATACTACTTTAAAATTTAAATAGGAATCAGTAATTTTTATTAAAAAATTAAAAATTACATCATAGGTTTTGAGTTCATATTATTTATTACATACATATTTTTCAAATTTTTGATGAATTAAAGGTGCTGTCTTTCCAGAGAGAGGAAACAGGATTTTAGAGAATTTAAGTTATTTACCTAATGCTGCATAGCTAATACATATCACATGTAGGACTATGTACTAGATCATAATTATTAGATTGCTTTTTCAATCCCACATCATATAGTTTTTCCACTGACGGATCATTTTCTAATAAGAGACTAAGTGCCTATGTGTATTCATTTTAATCATTTGATTTATTGTTCCAGAAATTTCATTTGAGTATTATTTGGGAAAAATCTCATCTTTTTACATTTCTGTTGCAGAAGAGAGTAATGTGTTTTCTCCTTGGGAATTCTCTTGGATTTCAAGATGAGGTTCTTAAGCTGGCATATAAGTATCCAAATGCATAATATTCATAGTGTTTTATAAATGAGTGAAAAGTTCAGTTCCATAGGTATGAAGAAATATTTCCTCACACAATATTTTAGAAGTTATGACCATGACTCTCAAAATAGAGTATGAACTATAATATTTAAATTTGAGATAAGGGGCTCTAGTTTACTCAGAGTTCTCTTAAAATTGAGTGACATGCCTTCTAGACATGATCTGGGAAAATCAGAAAATCTTGCTATATACTTTGGTCAATAGAGTTGCAAACCAGAAATTTGCTTTAATTGTCTTGATGGGAGATAATATAATAGGGGCATTAGAAATAAGGGAGTATATTTAAATATGAGGGAAATGATTGGAGATAACATGAATTTTCAATGATCTATTTGGTGTATGCCATTTTGGTATCATAATTTTTTTTCTCTGACAATATGGTAAGCAAATCTTTAATGTACTTTATTGGTTAGCCCATTGATATAGAAGCCATTTTATTTTACTATTATTTGTAAACTTTCATTGGCTTTTAAACTGTATGACTTCATAAAATTAATTCAAATAGGTGAGTGTATAATTTGTATTGTTTCTAACTGTTAATGATTCCAAAATTTTGCGTGTTACAATGGGATTGTATATACAGTTCACTGACATAATGCGTGAAGTCAAAGAAATTTGAGTTGGAATCCTGCCTCTAACTAACTATCTAACTGAGTGACTTTGGTAAATTATATATCTAGCTTGGCATTTGTTTCTCATGCATACAAGGATAATAAATTCTTTAGTTTGTATAATGCCATATAAATTATATAAAATAATGTCCATGAAATTCTTAACCCTACTAACCTCTTCATAATATAAGGTAAATTCTATCATAGCTTTTCCCCTTAAGTTTAATGTTTTACAACTGCTAATGGATGTCTGTTAATTTATGATTTCAGACTAAATGAGAATTGAGGAAATTGTTTTGTTTTGGTCTTTCAGATTGATTATGTTTTGTTAAAAATTCATGGTGTGTATTTTTCTAGTATCTCCTCTTAAAGTGAAATCAGCAACACATATACACAACCAGTTTAATGGTATTGAAATATTAATTAACAAAAGTACCTTTTTGCAGAGCAGATTGAATGAAAAAGCTGAAGGTCATACATTCTGTACCATATTTCCAGTTCCTTATAGTGTTATAGAGATTTTCTGTAATGCAACATGATTTGCTAAAAAAATAAAGCCTTCATTTGTAAAACAATATATTGCTCTTCAGAGAAAGTCAGTGACCAAGATTTTCTAGAAAAGTGTATTTTTAAGAGAAATAGGAGAATTTAAGGAAATCATAGTATCATTCATTGACATGTCCATTAGCACATAGCACATTAGCAGAATGGATGACAAAGATGAATAATTTTGATCCTTAAAGCATGGGAAAATTAGTATTCACTGGATTTGTTTTCAAAAGAATGATATTTAAGATATATGTATATATATCTTATATATATATTTGCTGTCTTAAATATGTGATAAAACATAATTGATTTTTTTAATTCTTTTTTTTTTTGAGGTACTTGGGCCAGGGATTAAACCTGGGGCCTTGTAAGTGGAAGCTGGGGCTCAACTGCTGAGCCACATCAGCTCCCCTGAGTTGGTATTTTTCATTTACTTACTTGTTGTTTGCCTTTGTTTTCTTTGGATACACTTGGAACTGAACTTAGGACTTTTCATGTGGGAAGCAGGCACTCAACTGTTGGAGCCCCATCCACTCCCCAAAATGATTTTTTAAACTCATATTTATTTCTTATGGACAATTTGCTTTTCTTTCAATAAAAGCCACACTTTTTCCAGCAGGGAGATTTGTCCTGTGAATCCACCATAAGAATCTCATCAAACACCATGTAATAAAATAGTTATTTCTTAAGTCAGATTTAAAGATCCCATCCAATACTTTTCAGGACCTCAGTTCCTAATCAGTTATGTAAAGAAAACACATATATCTTTCTTGGAAGAAACAGATTTTTGATAACAGAATGTGGTTTATATATATTCTCAAGAGTGCTCTTGGGAAAAAAAAAGAAATTTTCAGAGACAAAACACAGAGTATAATGTGGATATCATGTTGTCCAGTAAAGAATTCCAGCTATGTGAAACCATAGCATGTTAAAATTCATCTTCCTGATTATGATCTTCAGTTGATTTTTCTGGAATAAAAGAATAAACCACTTCACAAGTATTTCTGAATATCCACCTCATACAAAACTTAAAATATTTACAGCAATCCCCATTCATTCTATGGATTCTTCCAGTCAAATCATGTTTTCAAATTATGAAGGCAAAGTTTTAGTCATGGTTGTACTCTGGCTTATCTGAGTTGCTTTTTGAAATTATCAAAAAAATATTTTATGATGAGAAAAAACAGCATAACCCTAAGACAAAGAATACATTCACATTTGCCTATCAATATCCAAACAATAATAAACTTCACAAATAAAACAAAGTGATATCAACTTAATCTGGATGAAAATTGAACTATTCCATTTTTCTCCTATTGAAAAAGATTTCAAATGGTGAAAATAAACAATATTCATGATTTTCTAATCATCACGTCAATAGGAAAATGTTATATTTAAGTCTCCAGTTAATAACTTTTCACAATTCATATATCAGCTTGAATATCTTTTATTCAAGAGAAAATTATTGACTTATATTCTCACTTTGGACCTTTCTTTTTTATCAATTAACAGAGTCATTGATCAATATTTCTTGATATGAAAGCTAGATTATTATCTATATCTACCACTACACTACACTTTGATTTACTTTAAGACAGTATTTTGGCTTTCCAAAGAATTGTATCCTCATGGCATAATGTGGTTCTTGGATAATATACTTTATTCAGAAAAAGTATATGTATATGTATATTTTAATAACTGTTGAGTCAAGAAATGAATAATAGTTAATAGCAATACTTTGCACTTCAATGCAGTTTATTAATATATAAATGTTTTATATAAATTAACTCATTATATCCTCATAATAACTCCAAGATGAAGGTCTATTCTTAACTATCATCATAGATTACAGTTGATAAAACAGAGTCATATAAACTTTGTTATTTGCTTAAAATGATATAGCCTAAATAACTGATATCAGAATGCAAAACTACTCTGACAACAGAGTACTTCCTTTTAAGCACTTTAATACACACAATGGAAAAACAATATTTTCACTTTTTCCACTGATTATCAGGGTTCCTGAACACACCTTATAAAGTAATGAATGTCTTCATTAACTGAATGGTAGAAATAAGAAAGAAAGGAATGTTTTTAAGAAGTAATTTCAAAAATTGACAGCCTACAAAGAAATGTAACAGACATTATGGGATTGAAATACACAGTGCATGAGATTAAAAATGGAAGTATTCTGGGAAGATGGCATAGGAAGAAGCAGTCAGGTATTAGTTTTTTCACAAAAACAATGGAGAAAGGGCCAAAAGCTGACTGAGGAATCTGCTTTATGGATCAGCAGAACAGGACAGTGTTGCACAACCCCTGAGAAGCCAAGGGAAAGAAAGACAAAGAATCAAAATGAGAACCATGATTTATTAAACCCCCATGATGGCTGGAAAGAGCACTCCTTCACCTTCAAGGCATGCAGCTTGGATAAAACCTGTTGCTCATGGCATCTGAAGGGAGTAATGGATATTTTCCTCACAGGGAACAAGGAATATACATCAGAGGGAAGAGAGTTGTTTCTCTCTAGTGAATTTGGCCTGCAGAACCTGCTTAGAATATTGACTTCTCAGATCAGAAAAAGTGGCAAGTGAAGATTGAAAGAAGCAATTCCATGGAAAGGTTCACAAATGGGCACCATCGGCTGGCTTGCAAGGAAATTGCAAAAGAAAAACTGGTTTGGAGTCTGTCTTAACTGAAAATCTGCAACTGTCAGTGAGTCCCTGGCCCAATTTTGATAACTTAAGCTGGGCAACTTTAAAGACTTGAGGTAAATTGAACTGAAAATCAAAGAAGAGCCATGAAAAATATTAAAAAAAAAAAAAAAACACTAAGGAAAAGAGAGAAATTGACCAACAGAGTAAATTTAACATATTCAGATGATTAAACATTAGCAAAAACAATTACAAGCCATAGTAGAAAACAGGAAGAGTTGACCCAGGCTAAGGAACAAACCAAAAATCCTGAGATACTGGACTTAAGACAACTAATCAATGATAACCACACACATCTCTAAATTAATTCAAAGAATTGAAAGAAAATATGACCAAAGTGATAAAGGATATTAAGAAAATGCTGGGTGAGCATAAAGAACAATATGAAAGCATGCAAAGTAAAGTAACAGCATTTATGAGAATGAAAGACACTATGAATGGGATGAAAAAATACATTACAGGCACATAACAACAGATTTAAAATGATGGAGAACAGAATTAGTGATATAAAGGATGGAACATCTGAACTTAATAAAACAGGTGAACAGAAAGAGAAAAGAATGTTAAAAATAGAACAGTATCTCAGGGAATTGAATGAAAACTTGAAACACACAAATATATGCATAATTAGTGACCAAAATGGGAAGAGACTGGAAAAAGGGAAGAAAGAATATGTGAGGAAATAATGACCAAAAACTTCCTGACCTTTAAGAAAGACATAAATATCAATATCCAAGAAGGGTAACACAGTCCAAACAGAATACATGTGAATAGACTACTCTGAGACATCTATTATACAAACTGACAAATATGAGCGCTAGAGTGGATTCTGAAACAGAATGAGAAAAGTAAATCATCACATACAAGGGAACTTTAGTTAGATTAAGTGCTGACCTCTTATCAGAAACAATGGAAGTGAGAAAGCAGTGTCATGATTTATTTAAGGTACTGAAATAGAAAAACAGCTAGGCAAGAATTCTGTATCAAGCAAAACTGTCCTTCAGAAATGAGGGTGAATTTAAAGACTTCAGAGACAAACAAAAACTGAGAGAGTATTTTAACAAAAGAACCGAATTACTAGATATCCTAAAGGGAGTGCTGCAGCCTGAAGGGGATAAACAAGAGTGAGAGACTTGAGGAGAGTGTAGAAATGAATTTATTAGGAGGAGTAAAAAGACAGACAATAGTAAGAAATGACAACAGAAGTATATGTATGAAGTAAGTCATGCCTTTACAGTAATAACATTGAATGTTAATGGCTTTAAACTCTCCAATCAAATGACATAGACTGATAGAATGGATAAAAAAATATGAGCCACCTATATGCCGTTTATGAGAGACTCACCTCAGATGTAAGGAAACAAACAGGTTGAAAGTGAAAGGTTGAAAAGAGATATTCCACAGAGATAATAATCAAAACAGATCTGGAATAATTATACTAATATTGGAAAAAACAGACTTTAAATGCAAAACTGTTTTAAGGATGAAGGAAATCATTATATATTAATAAAAGGGGCAATTCACCAAGAAGAAATAACCTTATGTGGCAGTTTGATATTATTTATGAATTCCAAAAAGATATACTGATTATGTTTGCAAACTGCTCTCTTCCTCTGTGCAATATACCCTTTTGATTGAAATAAATTGAGAAGTTTCATTTTACTTTATTAAATCAAAATTAGGGCTTTGATTTGACCATGTCCTTAAGGTGTGCAGGGTTGGGTCTCCTGCCTTCTTGGTGAGCTATATAATGGATGCTTAATCAAGACACACAGAAAAGATACACAGAGGAAGAAAGAATGTGCCATAGACATGGTAGAGGCCCTGAGAAGAGTGATGAGCCATTTGCCTGATGGTTTACAGCTGATGTTGTGAAGAGAAATGAGCTCCAGGAAGAGAGAAATGAGCCCCAGGAAGAGAGACAAGCCTATGCCAGCCTACAGCTGAGATGAGAAGAATCTATATCCATGGAGCTTTAAGAGGAAGAGGAAGGCTGAACTGTCACAGATGTTGCCTGCCATCTTGCTTCAACATGTGGAAACAGAGTTAGGAAAGGAAGTAACCTTGAGTTTCATTCATTAGGGCCTTGTAAATGTAAGCTTTACCCCAAATAAATACCCTTTATAAAAGCCAAAATATTTCTGGTACTTTGAATCAGCACCCCATTGGCTGACTAATACAGAATTTTGTACCAAGAGTGGGTGGTACTTTTGTAATTACCAAAAATGCTGGAATGGTTTTTATACCTGGATAATGGTTATTTTTTGGAGGACTTGTGAGATCCTTGATAGAAAAGGCCTAGTCTGCTTTGAAGAGACTGTTGGTAGGAAAATGAACACTGAAGAGACTTTTGATTTGGATTTAGAAGTAAATGATGAAACTATTATTGGAAACTGGAGGAAAGGTAATCCATGTTTTAAAGTCACAGGGAATTAGCAAGATTGACTCCTGATGTTGTATGGAAGGCAAAACTTAAAAATTACGGGCTTGAACATTTAGGCAAATATATTTCCTAAATAAATGTGGAAAATGCGGCTTGACCTCTTCTTGCAGCTTATAGCAAAATGTTAAGGGGAAAAGATAAGCTGATAACCAAACTTTTGGGCATGAAGAAACATGAAACTGATTCTGGAAACTCCAAGCCTCTGTAAATCAAGCCCATAGACAATAATGTCCCATTTGAGGAATTAACTGAACATGAAACTTGTAAGTCAGGATTGAAAATGCAGTTATCCAGGAAAGACTTGTAGAAATTCTTACTGTGTGATATCTTGGACCTCTTTTTTCTGTATGCTAAACCAACAAGCTTTTTGTGAGAGTGGTATGAGCAAAACCACTGTCAGCCTGGACTAAAAGGGTCTTGGAAAGGAGATGTAGAAGGGAAAATGTGTTTAAGAAGAAAACCATGATAGCTGAAGTTTGGAATTAAGACATCTCCTGGGATCAAGAAAATGACCCCACCCATGTGTATAGAGATGATGAGTTTGCCCCAGCATTTGAAGAGAGTGACTATTCCAGCCTAAAGTTCAATGAGAATTTTGCCACCCCAGCCTACAGAATGGATGGAGCACATTCCTCAAGGGTTGGGGAGAGTAAGGTCACCACACCATAGGTCTGAGAGGGCTGGGCCTTTCTCCCATGGTTTAGGGAAGACCAGATAACCACCTCGGTGCCCTGAAAGGGATAGGCTTATAGGCCAGAGATCAGAGAGAATGTTGCCTCCCCATCACTGTACTAAAGGGATTGAGACTCTACCCCAGAGATTGGGTAAAATGTGGTCCTCACCCCAACATTCTTGTAGGGTGAGGTCTGGAGCACAATCACCACCTAGATGCTTGATGAGGGTAGAACCAAGAAAATGGCCATTGGGCAAGCCTGAGAAAAGAGTGGGTCCCCATGAGGCTCCTGGGAGAAGAAGCCATCATCTTGAGAATGACTTAGACTTTAAAATCTAATGAAGTATGCCCCGCAGGTTTACAGAACTGTAAGGGACCCATGACTTATGTTTCCCTCCCAAATTCTTCTTATGCTAATGCAAATGTTTATCCTTTGTCTGTGCCTTTGTATATTGGAAGATGATAAATTGTTTGTAAGTTTCAGAGGTCTACAGCCAGACAGGACTTTGCCCCAAAACAAACTTTATTTCTATAAACTTATTGTGATGTGATTTTGTACATAGCATTGAAAACCAAAAGGATTTAAGGTTTTTTTGTTTGTTTGTATGTTTGTTTTTTAATTTTGCAATGTGTTTTTGGAATTCAGAAGGTGGAGTGTGGCAGTTTGATATTATTCATGAATTCCAAAAAGAGATATTGATTATGTTTGTTAAATGATCTGTTTCTCTTGGCATGATACCCCTTTGATTGTATTAACATCAGAGGTTCCACTTTTCCTTTATTAAAGCAAGATTAAGACTTTGATTCAACCACATCATTAGTGTGTGCAAGGTTGAGTCCCTGCCCCCTTGGTGGGCTATATAAGTGAAGCTCAATCAAGAACACAGAAGTAGATACACAGAGAAGATACAAAGAGGAAGAGAGAATGCTCCAGAGACATGGCAGAGGCCCCAGGAAGAGAGAGGAGCCTGATAGTTTACAGATGACCTTGTCAAGAGACCAGAGCAGCTGAACCCAGAAAGAAACTAGCCCCAGGAAGAGTGATAAGCCTTATGCTAGCCTACAGCTGAGATCAGAGGAAGCTGGACCCATGGAATTTTAAGAGGAAGAGGAAGACTGATCCCTAGCAGACATTGTCTGCCATCTTTCTTCAACACATGACAACAGAGTTAGGCAAGGAAGTAATCTTGAGTTTGACTCTTTAGGGCCTTATAATGGTATGCTTTTGTCCCAAATAAATACCTTTTATAAAAGCCAACAGATTTCTGGTACTTTGCATCAGCATCCCTTTGCCTGACTAATACACGATACTAAATATTTATGCACCTAACCTGTGTACAACAACATACATGAGGTACACACTGGAAACTGAAGGGAGAAATATATGTCTCTACAATAATAGTGGAAGACTTCAATACATCACTCTAGTATTAGATAGAACATTTGGACAGAGTATAAATAAAGAATCAGAGAGTTTGAATAATATAATAAATGACCCAGAACTAACAGATATTTATATATCATTGCACCACAAGAGAGAGCAAGATTTACATACACTTCAAGCACTCATGGATCCTTCAAAATAGACCATACATTGGGTCTCAGAACAGGTCTTGTTAATTTTAAAAATATCAAATTATACAAAACACTTTCTCTGATTATAATGGAATGAAGCTGGAAATCAATAATGGATGGAAAATAGAAAAATTCAAAAATATATGGAGATTAAACAGCACACCCTTAAATAATCAATAGATCAAAGAAGAAATTACTAGAGAATTCTGCTAATATTGAGACAAATGAAAATGAGAACACAACATATCAAAAACTCTAGGACACATAGAAATGGAGAAGGGGAGATGGGGTGGGACGGTACTATGCTTCAAGGTGTGGCTGGTTTAGTGGTTGCTTGGTTGGTATTCCTTTCTTGGGGAGGCTCTCAGGTCACTTACTGGAAAAATCCTCCTTGGATCCACCCTCTTCCTGTTTGGTTAGAGACCTGTACATCTGGCTTACCTAGGGAGAAGGGGTCCTTGGTGGGGCTGTCAAAGAGCCTTCTGCACACAGATGAGCCTAAGCATGTGAGTGTCTGTGTTCAGGTGCACACATGAATGCTCCTGCATTTGGGAGGACTGGGAAGAACCAGTTTGCTCAGAGATGACCAGGGGAAAGCATAACCCCCTCTTTCTAGTACCAGACACTCTTGATTGTGCGCTGACCCTCCACACCCAGCCAGCAGCCTTTTCCAGAGAGGCTGTGGCCCAGTGCCTCTGCTAGTTTCCACAGCAGTACCAGAAAGAAATTTTAAGCAAAATTAAGAGTTTTTCTGAATCTAATTAAACAATATTTGGTATATATCACTGCCCTTATATGGCAAAATCATGCAGTCAACATGTCAAAGTTTGATACAATTGTGATGAATAAGACCCAAGGAATCATCTCTTTGGCTCCCATATCTAAATCATTGTGGACTTGCTCAGGAGAATCTTCCATGGAATATTGAAGAATAATTTATGATATATTTCCTTTTAAAAATTTGGTAAATTTTATTGTGAGTGATTCTGGAATACATATTTTAAATTCTTGGACTCAAGAGGACCAAAATTTGCAGGAGCTTCTGGCAGTGATGGTGGCTGTAGTGTCTCCTAATCCTCAGGCAGACCCAGAGTGCTGCAGTATTTTACATGGTGTAGGTTGTAGCAGTGGAAACCCTTTGAAAAATTACAGAGTACCAACATGAGGTTCGTACACTCCTAATGGAGAAGGCAGAACATATTGGAAATCAAGGACAGATAATTTGTGTTGCTAATGCAAAAAAAGATAGTCATATGAGAATGCTTGAGAACTCTGTCCAAGACACAATTCATGAGCATAACAAGCTTCCCACAAATTCAGATGAAGTGTGAATTGGTCCTGTCCCATAACTACCCAGGTAGTGAAGACAGTCTTGTGTCTGATTGTCCTAAAAAATGTTTGTTCCCAGTTTAATTAGTGAAGTCTATAGTGTCCATGCAGGATGGTATCTTGCTACCAAATTGAATATTTTAGTTCAATAGCATTTTGACTTGGCGTCAACTACTATTACAAATATTTCAGTGAAGGAACAACATGAAAACAAATCTACCAATTTTGATGTGGAGCTAATTCATCACAAAGATGCACATGTAGATTTCCTGAAAAGTGGTGATACCCACTTAGGTGGTAGCATTACAGAAGCCCCACATTTAGAAACAATGACATTAAAGTGGTGCACACCATAGAAAAATATTTAATCACACTATTTCTCAAGAGTTTATCAGATAATAGGCATTCCTCCTGACTTATTAATTTTCTTCTAAGTGGTCGTTCTGATTTATTGGAACAATCATGAAATTCAGGTTCTAAATTCATTAGTCATAAGCTTAGTAGCCATGGAGGAGAAATACTATTGCTCATCCTTAGCAGTTCTTGATCTATTCTAGAAGATCACCCTTCAATTACTGAAGGCTGTGGAGGAAAAATCACAGACTACCAGATTAAAAATTTTGGTGAATTTATGATGAAAGCAGATTAACTCCTTTTCTAGACCCAGATGTAATGTCAATGGAAGTCTTGAAATCCCTTGGAATGGACAAAAAACACACATGTTTATGGGCTATGATTACTTCACAAACCACCATTTTCAAAATACAAGTGGTAGTTCCATTAGCTCCTGTTATTGTGAAAGAGTCTTTTACAAAAGGACTGTGTTAAATTGTCAAAAACAATAGACAGGACTCTTCCCCCAGCCTGAGGGGAAGCAAGGTTGATTGAAAATCTCAGTGCTGGTAAGGACCAGCTTCTTTCCACCCAGGTCAGATTGCAGGTCTAACCTAAACTCCAGCTCCACCTCTGGCAGGGAGGAAGCTGGGGGGACCTGCAACGCCTCTCTGGGAAACTGAAAGCCAGGCTGCAGAGTCCAGTGCCCATCCTACTGTAGCAGCACAAGCTGCCTCAGGAGCTGTTCCATGGCTGGAGTTAGAAGCTCCATTTCCCATAAATGGTGGAGGAAGAGAGAGTTGTCCACCAACCTCAGCTACTGATTAGTGGACCCAGCTGGTTAAAGTATAATCCTAGAAACAGCTAGGGTTTGAACCTGTCAAAGTTGGAAAGAGTCTGGGAACTGCCATTTTGACTTCACCCCCACCATGAGGGGAAGCCTGGCTGACTGAAAAGCCAGTGAAGTTAGGGACTGGCTTCTTTCCACCAAGATCAGACTGTAGCCCCTAGACTAGGCTCCAGCCCCACCTCCAGAAGAGAGGAAGCTGGTGGCACCTGCACCAGGCTCTTCAGGCAACTGCAAGTCCTCCCTACTGGCACAGACTGAATAGTCTGCCACCCGTGGCTGCATGCCTGCACCCAATAGGATATGAGAAGTGCTGGATATCCTCTGCCTGTCTGGGCAATGGCAAGCATTGTCAGGCCAAATGAACTGTTTTGTTCACTGCCTTTGTCTCCATCTCCACCTCTGTCCTCCCATAGGATAGGAGGGGGCTGGTGCTCCCTCAGTGTCTCAGGGAAACTGCAGGCATTTTCCACCTTCACAAACCCAGACATTGGCACCTGTGCCTCCACTCTTATCTGCAATAGGATAAGAGATGGAGTGTGTTCGCCCAGCCTCTCTGGGTAACTACAGCTACTTTTGGGCCACACAGCCTAGACTGGTGGGTACTTGTTGATTCACCTTCATGTCCCAATAGGAAAGGAGGGGGCTGATGTTTCCAAAGCTTTTCTGGGCAATGGCAAACAGTTTTTGGCCTCCATGGACAGGACTATTGGATGCCTATGGATCCACCCCCACCCCCAATAGGATAGGAGGGGTCTGGTGTCACCACAGCCTCTCTGGACAATGGCCAGTACTTTTGACCTACAGGGACTGAACTGTTGGGTTCCTGTGGATCCAACCCCTTGCCATAATAGGATAGGAGTTGGCTGGTGTCTCCTCAGCCTCTATAGGCAAGAGCAGGTATTCACAGCCTAAAGGTACTGATATATTTGTCACCTGTAGAACCACACCCATCACCCAATAAGATAGGAGGGGGCTGGTGCTTCTTCAGCCACTCTGGGCAATGGTGGGTACTTTCAGCCTACAGGGACTGAACTGTTGGGCATTGGTGGTTCTGTTTCCACCTGTAAAGGGCTGAAGGGACAGTACTCCCTCAGCTTCTCAGGACAACTGCAGGCATATTTGGCCCACATGGGGTAAATTGCTGGGCACTCCATAGGGTCCATTCCCACCTCCAGCAGGGAGGGGATCTGGTGCTACATCAGTTTACCTGAACAACTGTGGTCATTTTGGACCCACACAGCATAGATTGATGCTCACAACTATAGCTCCATCCCTGCTCAGGGTAGGGAAGGAAGGGATGTGAAGTTTTATCAGTCTCTCCAGACAACTACAGAAAGACTTGTCCTGCCCAACTTGAATTATTATACATGGCTGCAGCTCTGTCACTACTCATGGGGCAATGTGGGCACTTTCAGCTTCCATATCTTACATCAACAACTACACCCTTGGTTCCTACTACACAATCAGCAAGGGAGAAAAGACAAGAAAGCCCTAAACTAAAGGGAGAAACTTCACCCAGAATAAATACATCTAGCAAGCCAGATGCAAAACACCAACAAAAAATGATAAGCAATACCAAGAGACAGGACGATATGGCCCAGTTAAAGGAACAAGATAAGCCTGCAGATGACATAAAGGAGTTGAGACAATTAATCATAGAAGTTCAAACAAATCTTAATAAATTCAGTGATATAGATAAAGAGATTAAGGATATTAAGAAGGCATTGGATGAGCACATAAAATAATTTGAAAGCATACATAGAAAAATATCCAGTTTTATGGGAATGAAAGGTGCAAAAAATTAAATTAAAAATACACTGTAGGCATAAAATAGCAGATCTGAGGAAGCAGAATAAAGGCTTGGTGAGCTTGAAGACATGGCCTCAAAATGCAAACATACAAAAGAACAGATGAAGAAAAGAATGGAAAAAATTGAACAGGGTCTCAGGGTACTAAATGACAGCAAGAAAGTGCAAATATATGTGTCATGGGTGTTCCAGAAGGAGGAGAGAAAGGAAAAGGGGCAGAAGGAATATTTGAAGTCATAATGGTGGAAAATTTCCCAATCCTATTGAAGGACATAGATATCCATGTCCAAGAAGCATGACATACTCCCATCTGAATAAATCCAAATAAACCAACTCTAAGACACACACTAATCAGAATGTCAAATACTAAACACAAAAAGAGAATTCTGAGAGCAGCAAGTGAAAAGCAATGCATAACGTATAAGGGATACCCAATAAAATTATATGCCAATTTCTCATCAGAAATCATGGAGTCAAAAAGGCAGTAGTATGATATATTTAGATACTGCAAGAGAAAAACTGCCAACCAAGAAATTTATATCTGGCAAGATTATCTTTCAAAAATGAGGATGAGATTAGAATATTCACAGATAAACAGAAACTGCAAGAGTTTATAACAAAAAGACTGGCATTGCAGGGAATACTAAATGGAATGTTACAGCCTCAAAAGAAAAGACAGGAGAGAGAGGCTTGGAAGAGAGTCTAGAAATGATGACTATATCAGTAACAGTAATTAAAAGTGTCAAAAATAAAATGACAGATAAAATGCAAAGATCAAAATGGATGAAATAAGAACTGCCTTTACAGTAATAACATTGACTGTTAAAGGATTAAACTCCCCAATCAATAGACACAGACCAGCAGAATGAATAAGAATATATAAGCCATCTATATGCTGTCTGCAAGAGACTCACCTTAGACCCAAGGATACCAATAGATTGAAAGTGAAAGGTTGGAAAAAGATATCCCATGCGTATAGTAACAAAAAAAAAAAAAAAAAAAAAAAAAAGCTCGAGTGTAGATACTTATATCAGATGATATAAACTTTAAAACAAAAGTGTTATTAGAGACAAGGAAGGACATTATATATTAATAAAAGTGATGATTGTTCAGGAAGTAATAACAAACATAAATGTATATGCACCTAACCAGGATGCCCCAAGATACATGAGGCAAACACTGGTAAAAATGAAGAGAGAAATAAACATCTCTATAATAACAGTTGGAGACTTCAATACACCACTCTCAGCATTGGATAGAACATGTGGGCAGAGGATCAATAAAGAAACAGAGAGCTTGAATAATATGATAACTGGGCTAAACCTAATAGACATATACAGAACATTGCACCCCAAAACAGCAGAATATACATTCTTTTCAAGTGCTTATGGATCTTTCTTCCGGATACATCATATGTTGGGTCACAAAGCAGATCTCAATAAATTCAACAAAATAGAAATTATACAAAGCACTTTTTCTTATCATAATGGAATAAAGTTGGAAAACAACAAGTGGCAGAAAAAAAGGGAAAATTCACATATATATGGAGATTAAACAACACCCTCTTAAATAATGAGTGGGTCAAAGAAGAAATTTCAAGAGAAATCAATAAATATCTCAAGAAAAATGACAATGAGAATACAACATATCAGAAGCCAAAAGATGCAGTGAAGGCAGTGTTGAGAGGAAAATTTATAGCCCTCAATGTTTACATTAAAAAAGAAGAAAGAGCTAAAATCAATGACCTAACTACACATCTGGAAGAACTCGCAAAAGTACATCACACTAATCCCAAAGCAAGTAGAAGGAATGAATTAATAAAGATCAGAGCAGAAATAAATGAAATTGAGAATAAAAAAGAAATAGAGAGAATTAACAAAACCAAAAGTTGGTTCTTCAAGAAGATTAACAAAATTAAGGAACCCTTAGCTAGACTGGCTAAAAAAAAAGAGAAAAGATGCAAATAAAGAAAATAAAAATGAATCCGGGAAGATTACTACTGATCTCACAGAAATAAGAGAGATCATAAGAGAATATTAGGAAAAACTTTATGCCAAAAAAACTAGACAATATAGATGAAATGGAAAAATTTCTAGGAATGTACAAACAACCTTCACTGACCCTAGAAGAAATACAAGACCTCAACAAAACAATCACAAGTAAAGAGATTTAAACAGTCATCAAACAGCTCCCCAAATTGAAAAGCCCAGGACCTCATGCTTTCACAGGTGAGTTCTACCAAGCAAACAAAGAAGATTTAATACAAATCTTACTCAAGTCCTTCCAAAAACCTGAACAAAAAGGAAAACTACCAAACTCATTCTGGGAAGCCAATATAACCCTAATACCAAAGCCAGATAAAGATTACAAAAAAAATAAAATTACAGATCCATTACCCTGATGAATATGGATGCATAAATCCTCAATAAAATACTTACTAATCAAAATCAACAAGACATTAAAAGAGTTATTCATCATGATCAAGTGGGCTTTATACCAGGCATGCTAGGCTGGTTCAAAACAAGAAAATCAATTAGCATAATACACCACATTAAGAAATCAAAGAAGAAAAATCACATGAGCTTATCAATTAATGCAGAAAAGGCACTTGACAAAATACAGCATCATTTCTTGATAAAAATACTGCAAAAAATAGGAATTGTAGGAAACTTTCTCAACAAAATAAAGGTCATATATGAAAAACCCACAGCTAACATTGTACTCAATTGTGAAAGAATAAAAGCTTTCCCATTGAGATCAGGGACAAGAAAAGGATGTCCACTGTCACCATTGTTATTCAATATATACTAGAGGTTTCAGCTAGAGCAATCAGGCAAGAAAAAGAAATAAAAGTCTTCTAAATCAGAAAAGAATTAAAACCTTCACTATTCACTGATAATATGATTGTATATCTAGAAAGTCCTGAAAAATCTATATTGAAACCGCTAGAGCTAATAAATGATTTCACTAGAATGTCAAGATACAAGATCAATACACAAAACTCTGTGGTGTTTCTATACACTAGTAATGTGCAATCTGAGGAGGAAGTCAGGAAAAAAAATGCCATTTACAATAGCAACTAAAAGAATCAAATATTTAGGAATAAACTTAACCAAGGATGAAAAGCACTCATATTCAGAAAACCATAATGCATTGCTAAAAGAAATTTAAAATTTAAAAAGACCTAAATAATTGGAATAACATTCCATGGATTGGAAGAGTAAATATCATTACAATGTCAATTCTACCCAAAATGATATATAGATTCAGTGTAATCACTATAAAAACTCCAGCAACATTCTTTAAACAAAAGGAAAATACAATTTTCAAATTTACCTGGAAGTGCAAGAGGCCCCAAATAGCCAGAAACATCTTAAAAAGGAAAAGTAAAGTTGGAAGACTCTGACTTCTAGACTATAAATCTTATTACCTAGCTACAGTGGAAAAAACAGCATGGTATTGGCATCAAGATAGACACATAGATCAGTGCAACTGAACTGATGGTTCAGAAACAGACCCTCAGATCTATGGCCAATTGATTTTTGATAAGTCTCTCAAACCCACCCAGCTGGGACAGAAGAGTTTATTCAAAAAAAAAGATGCTGGGACTACTGGATATCCATAGCCAAAAGAAAGAAAGAAGACCCCTATCTCACACCTTATACAAAAATTAACTCAAAATGGATCAAAGGCCTAAATATAAAAGCAAGTACAATAAAGCTCTAGAAGAATATGTAGGGAAATATCTTCAAGATCTGGTAGTAGGTGGTGGATTCTTAAACCTTACACTGAAAACATGAGCAATGAAAGAAAACAAGAATAAATGGGACTTCCTCAAACTTAAACACTTCTGTGATTCAAAGAATTTCATCAAGAAAGTGAAGAGGCAGTACACTCAATGGGAGAAAATATTTGGAAACCACATATCCGATAAGCATTAGTTTCCATTCTATATAAAGAAATCATACAACTCAACAATAAAAGGGCAAGTAATCTAATTAAAACATGGCCAAAAGATTTAGACATTTCTCCAAAGAGGAAATACAAATGGCCAAAAAGCACATGAAAAAATGTTCCATATCACTAGCTATTAGGGAAATGCAATTTAAAACAACAATGAGATATCATCTAATACCACATAACATAGCCATTATTACAAAAAATAGACAATAATAAGTGCTGGAGAGGATGTGGAGAAATAGGAACATTCCTTCACTGTTGGTGAGAGTTTAAATTGGTGCAGCCTTGTGGAAAAGTTTAGCAGTTCCTCAGGATGCTAAATATAGATATGATCCAGCAATTTCTCTACTAGGAATATATCCAGAAGAACTAAAAGCCATGACACAAACAGACATCTGCACACCGATGTTCATAGCAGTGTTATTCAAACTTGCCAAAAGATGGAAACAACCCGAGTGTCCATCAACCAAGGAATGGAAAACAAAATGTGGTATATGCATATGATGGAATATTATACTGCCATAAGAAGAAATGAAATTGGAACCCATGTGATAACATGGATGAATCTTGAAGCAATATACTAAGTGCAGGAAGCCAGACAGAAAAGGACAAATATTGCATGGTCTCATTAATATGAACTAAATAAGAAGATAAACACATAGAGTTAAAACTTAGGGGATACATTGTTAGGAGATAGGAGGAGGGTTGAGTAGAACTACTGATGCTTAATATATGTAGAAGCTTTAACTTGACTATAAAAGTGTGGAAATGGATAGAATTGATGGTAACACATTATACTGAGTAGTAACTAGTTTATAAATGTTTTTGTGGTTGAAAAGGGTAGCTGAGGAATTAAATGTAAATTGAAAGAAAGCTAAAGAATAATATAGGGACTGAATAACTCAGGGAACCCAGAGGTGAATGAGAATTGTGGTTGAGGGTACAAATGCAAGAGTGTCCTTCTGTGACCTTGAGTAAATGTACATCACTATGTCATGGTGGTGGAAATGTGGAGAAGCATAGGAACTGTGGTTAACAGCAATATTATAATATTTTTGCATCAATGCCAAAGATGTGCTATGTTGATAATGGAGGTGTATTAGTCAGCCAAAGGTGTGCTGAGGCAAAATACCAGGAATTGGTTGGTCTTTATAAAGGGTATTTATTTGGGGTAGAAGCTTACAATTACCAGGCCATAAAGCATAAGTTTCTTCCTTCACCAAACTCTGTTGCCACATGTTGGAGCAAGACAGCTGCCGACATTTTCAAGGTTTGGGCTTCTTGGGTTCCTCTCTTCCCAGGGCTCAGTTTCTCTCCAGGCTCAGCTCCTCTGTTTCCTCCACAAGGTCAGCTGTAGACTATGAGGCTCTCTAGGCTTTGCCTCACTCCACAATGCCAGCTGTGAACTGTCAGGCAAACAGCTCATTTCTTTTCCCAGAGCCTTCTCTCCTTCTTCATGACCAAGGTCCTCTGTGTGCTTACTCCCCTGGGCTCCAGCATTAACATTCAGCATCAGAACTCAGCACCAGAATTCAGCATCAGAACCTCAACATCAAAAAATTCAAACTCTGTCCTTTGCCCTTTTATCTTTGAGATCCCAGCCAACAAAGGGCAGGGCTCAACACCCTACTGATGTGGCCCAATCAAATCCCTAATCATAACTTAATCATTCCCAGATGAACAGACCAATTTACAAGCATAATCCAATATCTATTTTGGGGATTCATAACTATATCAAATTGCCACACTCCACCCTCTGAATTCCAAAAATAAATTACAATATTCAAAATCTTTAAATCAGTAACAATGCATGTACAAAATCATACCACAGTTTAAAGAAATAGAGTTTGTCTTCAGGCAAAAATCTCATTTGCTGTAGACCTCTGAAACTTACAAAACCATTTAACTGCTTCCAATACACAAATGGAAAGACAAAGGCCAAACATTTTCATTACCATAAGGAGATATTGAGAGGTTAAACATGAGTTAAACATGGGACCTCTACATTTCAGTAAACCTGATGATGGTTTCTTCTCCTTGGGGCCACATGGGGACTCACCCTTTCCACAGGCTTCCCCAACAGCCGTTTTCTTGATTCCATCCTCATCATGTATCTGTGTATCGACCAATTCCAGACCTCACCTTCCAAGAGTGTTGGGGTGTTTGCCACACCTTACCCAATCTTTGGGTTAGAGTCTTAGCCCCCCTAGTACAGTGAGGTAAAGCAACATTCCCCTAAACTTTTGCATACAAGCTCAATCCTCTCAGAGCAATAGGTTGACCACCTGGCCTTTTCTAACCTTTGGCATACAGGCTCAACTCTCTCAGTGCAAAAAATTGACCTCCTAGCCTTACCTAAACCATGGGGGACAGACCTATAGGATGGTGACCTTAACCACCCTAATCTTTGATGAATGTGCTCCACCCTCTCTATACCCTGGGGTGGCAAAACTCTCTCAGAACATTGCGTAGGAACATCCACCCTCTTCAACTGCTGGGACAAACTCACCTTCTCTGTACACTTGGGTGGGGCTCCTGTCTTGGCCCAAGGTGATATCTTAATTCCAGATTTCCTCTTTGCTGGTTTCCCTCTTAAAGATGTTTCCCCTTCTATCTCTCTTGGCAATGTCCTTTTATGTCCAAGCTGACAGTGGTTTTGTTTATACAGTTCTCTCAAAAAGTTTGTAGATTTAGCATGCAGGAAGCAGGTGTCCAAGCCATGGGACTGTAAGACTTTCCACAGTCTTTCTAAGATAACTGCATTTTCAATCCTGATTTACAAATTCCAAGTATAGTTACTTCCTCAAATGGGGTACTTTCATATGGGAGTTTGATTTTCTGGAATCAGTTTCTACTTTCTTTGTACCCAACAGCATATTTTTCTCATCTAGCATTTTGCTATAAGCTGCAAGGAGAAGCCAAGCTGCATTATCTGAGTTTACTTTGGAAAGTTCTTCAGCTAAATGCCCACGTTCACCATTTTCAAATTCTGTCTTCCATATAATACTAGGAATTAAACTTGTTAAGTTCTCTGCAACTTTAAAACATGGATTACCTTTCTTCCAGGTTCCAATAATAGTTTCACTATTTATTTCTAAGGCATCATAAAAAGTCACTTTAGCATCCATCTCACAATTATTTCCTTCTAAGGCCTTATAAAAAATAACTTTAGGGTCCATATTGCTACCAGCAGTCTCTGCAAAGCAAATCTAGGCCTTTTCCATCAAACACCTCACAATTCTTCAAAAAAATACCCCTTACCCATTTATAAAACCATTCCAACATTTTGGTAATTTGAAAGCACTTTCTCCTCATTACCAAAATTCTGTATTAGTCAGCAAAAGGGGTGCTGATGCAAAATACCAGAAATTGGTTGGTTTTTATAAAGGGTATTTATTTGGAGTAGAAGTCCACAGTTACCAGTCCATGAAGCATAAGTTACGTCCCTCACCAAAATCTATTGCCACATGTTGGAGTGAGATGGTTGAACACATATGTGAGGGTTCAGGCTTCCTGGGTTCCTCTCTTCACAGGGTTTGCTTCTCTCTGGGTTCAGCTCCGCTGCTACCTCCACAAGGACACCTGTAGGCTATGAGGCTCTCTAGGCTTTGCCTCTCTCCACAAGCCCAGCTATAGGCTATCAGACAAACAGCTTGTTTCTCTTCCTGGGGCCTTCTTTCTTTCCTCATAACCAAGGTCCTCTCTGTGCTTGCTCCTCTGAACTCCAGCCTTAACTCTCAGCCTCAGAACTCAGCATCAGAAATCCAACATCAAAAAATTCAAACTCTGTCCTTTTCCCTGCCTTTTAACTTTGAGACCCCACCCACCAAGGGGTGGGGCTCAACACCTTACTGATTATGGCCCAATCAAATCGCTAATGATAACTTAATCATGCCCAGATGAACAGACCAGTTTACAAGCATAATCCAATATCTTTTTTTTTCTTTATTGTGGGTAAAAATCAAAATTTTCACAATACATACCAACATTTGCAAAATGATATATAAATATATATGCATATATGTTTGCTTACAAAAAAGTTATTTATGTATATATATAAATATATTTTAAGTGGGAGGCGGCTGTGGTTCAATCAGTAGGGCTCCCGTTTACCATATGGGAGGCCCCGGGTTCAGTTCCCGGGGCCTCCTGGTGAAGGAAAGCCCACCCGCACGGCGTGGTTAGCTGACCCAGCGAGCACAAGCAGCAAGGGGGGGGGGATAAATGAATAAATAAATAAAATCTTAAAAAAAAAATAAATAAATATATTTTAAGAGGTCATTAGATACCCAAAATATTACATGGAACCCACTGGGATTCCCATGTTGCCCACCTCCCGCACCTCCCACCACATCACACACAAACATCTCCCACAAGTGTGGCCCACCACCCTCAATGGACTTACACATCCTGGGGCCTTGCCACCAACCATAGACCACAGTTCACACCGTAGACCACACTCTCTCCCACACAGTTCTGAATGGTGTGTGCTGATTTAAAATGGCCTACATCCATTGCCACAAAGGTACTCAGGACAACTTCCAAATCCCAAAGAAGTCCCTGTATTTCAACTGCGTGTCCTCTCCCTGCCCCAAAAGTGTCAAGTGGCCATTGGATCCACCTCATTGTTATAATTTCTTCCATTGCTAGAATAACCATATGTGAACAACAGAATACCATCAAGTCCACTCTAGTCCATAGTTCTTCCCCCAATCCTGAGGGGACTGGGATGGTGATGTCCACTACACCACCAAGTGAAAGAGGGCTTATATCACATGGATATGGTGGGTGGCATGATCCTGCCTGCAGATGCAGGCCCTCTCCATTCCCTGGGATGTCCATTGCCCATCATAGTCTCCTCGCCAGGTGACTTGGTTGAGTCCATTGAGCTGTAGGGTAGGAGTTGCAGCTCCACTGAGAATCCATGCACACCTGGCACATAGGTAGGCCAGAGGCTCCAGTCTCTGGAAGTATACCTAAGAACTTCAGCATCACATATAGCTTTGAATAGAAGGGACTGATGAACCATGTGCAGGGAGGACTTATTTGAGTCCAATTCTGTCACTCTCAGGAGCACAGATTCCAAAATAGAGCCCACTGATAAGGCATCAGTCTCTGGATCTATCCCCACTTATATAGGTCCTGGATGTCTCCAGAGCTCTCAGGAGCCCCTTTGTGTGGGATGATCGGCACTTTGATGTTCTATGAGCTCCTACTGAGGTGTGCATAAGAGTTACCTCTGGGATGACCTCCCAACTCTCTTTGAAGTCTCTTAGCCACTTGAACTCATTTGTCTTTACCTTTCCCCCCTTTAATTCAAGGTCTTTTTCAAGTTGTGTTGCCAGTTGTCACTTGGTATTAATCCCTCGTTGCCAGGGAGGCTCATCCCCGGGAGTCATGTCCCATGCTGAGGGGAAGGTAATGCAATCATATGCTGAGTTTGGCTTAGAGAGAGACCACATTCGAGCAACAAGGAGGCTCCCAGGTGGCAACCCTTAGGCACCCCACAACTGCAGGCTAAGTCTCAGTTACAAGAGCAATGACTCACAAGGGTAGTCACCAATAAAAAGAACACATCAGTGGGTCATCCTCTTTTGACAGACACTGTCCCTGCACTCAGAGGACTATTGCTTCTCCCTTGGAGACTGTGACAGCGCTCTCCAGGGTAGGATTTCAGATTCCCTCATTTATTGTGTGATTGTCCACCCATCCTGACCTTGCCCCATCTTTTGATCTTTTGAACGATTTTGTATATCTTTCACATATATTTGGATGAACTAATTCCCATGAATCCCCCCTCCCAGACACCCCCTCACCAATAATCCCCTGCAGTACCCACTGTAACTCTTCTGTGATCCAAATCCTCCATGAACATGTAGTCCATAAAATAATCAAATACACTTACTAGGAAAAAGAAAGAAGTATGATAAGCTTACATGCAAGAGACAAACATAAGGAAACTCAGGGGAAAAAAAAAAGAATAGAGAAGGGAAAAAAAAAACAAATAATCAAACAAAAAACAAAACAAAATAAAATATAATTAGTGGATTGGGACTTTCAAAAAATGGGCAAAAAGGCAAAGGAAATGCCTTTAATTTGGTTAGTTTTTCCAATTCCTTAAAAAATATAGTGTTGACTTTTATTGGGATTGCATTAAATCTGTAGATTAGTTTGGGTAGGATAGACATCTTGATGATGTTTAGTCTTCCTATCCATGAACAGGTAATATTTTTCCATTTATTTAAGTCTTTTTTGATTTCCTTTAACAATGTTGTGTAGTTTTCTGTATATAAGTCCCTTACATCTTTAGTTAAATTTATTCCTAGGTATTTGATTCTTTTATTTACTAATGTAAATGGTATATTTTTCCTGATTTCCTCCTCAGTTTGCTCATTATTGGTGTACAGAAATGCTACTTATTTTTGAGCCTTGATCTTATAGCCTGCAACATTATTGAACTCCTTTATAAGTTCTAGAAGCCTTGTTGTAGATTTCTCAGGGCTTTCTATGTATAGGATCATGTCATCTGCAAATAATGAAATTTTTACTTCTTTTTTTCCAATCTGGATGCCTTTTTTGTTCCTTCTCTTGTCTCAGTGCTCGTGGAATTAATTCTAAGACAATGTTAAATAGGAGTGGTGATAGTGGGCATCCTTGTCTTGTTCCCGATCTCAGAGGGAAGGCTTTTAGGATTTCATCATTGAAAATGGTGTTAGCTTTGGGTTTTTCATATATACCCTTTATCGTTTTCAGAAAGTTTCTATCTATTCCTATCTTTTGTAGTGTTTTTAGAATGAAAGAGTGCTGTATTTTGTTGAATGCTTTTTCTGCAACTATAGAGATGATCATGTGATTTTTTTTCTTTCAATCTGTTTATGTGGTGTTTTACATTGATTGATTTCTTATATTGAACCATCCTTGCATACCCAGAATAAAACCCACTTGGTTATGTAGTATAATCCTTTTGATATGTTGTTGAATGTGATTAGCAAGTATTTTGTTAAGGATTTTAACATCTAGGTTCATTAGAGAAATTGGTCTGTAATTTTCCTTTCTTGTGGCATCTTTATTTGGTTTTGGTATTAGGGTAATGTTGGCATCATAGAATAAGTTAGGTAATATTCCTTCTACTTCTCTTTTTTGGAAGAGCTTAAGTAGAATTGTTGTTATCTTTTTCCAGAATGTTTGGTAGAATTCAGCTGTGAAGCCATCTGTTCCCGGACTCTTCTTAGTTGGGAGGTTTTTAATGACTGAGTCTATCTCTTTACTTGTAATTGGACTGTTGATTTCATGTATCTCTTCTTTCAACAATGTCGGCTGTTTGTGGGTTTCTAGAAACTTGTCCATTTCCTCTAAACTGTCATTCTTGTTGGCATATAACATTTCAAAGTATCCTCTTATGATTCTCTTTATTTCTGTGGGATCAGTAGTGATATCAACTTGCTCATTCCTTATTTTATGTATTTGCATCTGTTCGCTCTTTTTCTTTGTTAGTCTAGCTAAGGGTTTGTCAATTTTGTTGATATTCTTGAAGAAACAGCTTTTGGTTTTTTTTTTGTTTTTTTTTTTTTGTTTTTTTTTTTTTTATAAA
>JAKSZT010054329.1:3378849-3396445 GCA_026826555.1 Tolypeutes matacus | reverse complement strand
AATGGGAAAAATTATTAAAGGCACTTGGGACAATATTAAAAACTTTTATATATGTGTAGTTAGAGTTCAACCAAAAAAAAAAAAAATAGAGATGGAATGGAGCAGAAGAAATATTGAGGGAGAAAATGGCAAAGACTTTTCAAAAATAAGGAAAGAGAGCAAAACACTGGATCACAAATATCAGCAAACCCTCAGGAAGGATAAATATAAAAAAACAAACAACCCTAAAACACATCTAGATTCATCAGACTCACTGCTGAAAAGCAAAGATAAGTATAAATTTATGAATTTAGTCAGAGGAAAATATGTTATGTGTAGTAAAAATAAATTATTATAAGAGATTTGCCATCGATAATATTACAAGCCATATATATTTAAAGTACTGAAAGATAACTCATTTAATACCCATTGAAAATAACTTTCCAATATAAGAACAAAATTAAGACATTTTCATAAAATCAACACACATGTACAGAGAGAAATAATTTTGTGTTAGTAGACTTGTGTTTAAAACTTATCCAGGCAGGAACATGATAACAGAGGAACACTTGGGTCTAAATATAAACATAAAGAAAGATGAAAATGTAAAAATGAAGGCAAGTATATAAAATATTTGACTTTTACCATTTTAACGGCTTTAAACATAATTGCCTAAAGGAAAACTCAGTTTATTAATTGTTGGGTTTAAACCATATCGAAAATTACAATTTATGGCCAAAAAAAAACAGTAATTGAATTTCTACTATTTGGCAGGTGTATATCCTATAAGTTATGTGGTATATTATTTTAGGGAAGTTATGATAAATTAAACATGTTTATATTAATCATTAGGGCAACCACAAATATAGAGAAAACAAAAATTACAAATATAAGGGATTGTAACAAAGATATCACCATAGTCACTCACAAATGTTTTAAGGATAGAAAAAAACGTTATAAACACCTTTTAGTTGTTAAATTTGATAAATTAGAAGAAATGTACAATTCCTTAAATGCTCACATCAGAAGAAATATGTGGCCTGTTTAGTCCTATGTCTCTTAAAGGAATTGAATTTTTCCTTAGAAACCATCCAAAAATCTGAAATTGTTTTCCAAATATGAAAATATCACCTTTCCCTCAGACTGGAATGTGGACAGCCAGCTATGGGAAACATCTTCAACCCTGCAGAAGATGACACTATTTTAGGAGATAGCAGAGCAACAACATAAAAGAAACCTGGGTCCCAGGATTATCTCGAGAAAAACAGACACCCACAAAGCCTAATTAGTTAAAGTCTGTACTATTATACTCCAGGATGATATTTTCCCTTATGTTGAGCCACTCTGCTTCTGAAGCCTTTCTTACCTCATCCAGGCTGCACCTGACTAATACAGGTTCTCTCCCCATCCCAATCACAGCACCTGATAAACCACTCTTTCCTTTACAGTGTTCTTTCTTTCTGAAAAAAGGACTATACCTGTATGTTTGAGAACATTTAGTCGCTGTCTCCCAAATTACACTGTCTTTATCAGCAACTCTAGTGAAGTCTGCCAGCAACATACCCCTCTCAAAAATCCCTGTATTTGTTAAAACTTTTAAATATAATAATGTATTATATGCTTTCAACTCTGGTAAGAGTTGTATAATTTTGTTATAAAAATGTGATATGTAACAGTGGTGATCCGAATATGAACTCTAATGTCAGACTGTCTGGATTCAAATTTGAGCTTGTCCTTTAATCAGTTGCCAGGCCATGAACAAGCTATGAAATCTACCCCAATTTGCACATTTGTGAAATTCAGTCATTCTAATACATTTATTAAAGCACTATTGTAGGTGTTGGGGATACAACATTAACATTATTGGCAAATATCTTATGCTCATTGGGCTTCAGTGAGAGGGAAACAGAGTAAACAGAATATAATCAAAATATATACAGTGCTAGAAAGGGATGATTGTTATAGAAAAGAAATTTAAATAGCACCTGCTCCATTTAAAATAGCACTCATTTAAAATAACACTTAATTAAAATAGTAACTGCTCCATTTTAAATAGCTCCTATTTAAAATTGCTGGTGAGGCATGGTCTTATGAGGAAGAGAATGAGAAAAGATCCATGCAGTTACCTGGTGAATGGGAAATTCAGGAAGGAGAAAAAATGAAAACATTCCAGGCAGGATGAGAACTGATATGTATTGGTAAGCATGAGTAGGTCAGTGTGGCCACTACAGAATGAGTGTGATGGATCCAATGATAAACGATGATTCCATAGATATAAGGAGTAGGGGCAAGATCATGTTCAACTGTAGGCTCATGGAAATATTTTTATTTTGATTCAATTTTATGGAAAGTCTTGTAAGTTTTGTGAAGAGAAGTGACATAATACAACCTACTTTTATTTTTTATCAGTATCGCTGCCCACTACATTGAGATTAGATTCTAGAGACACAAAGCAGAACAGAAGAACAATCTAGTAGGCTGTGGAGAGCATGTAAAGACTGAGATTATGGTTCCTTGGGCCAGGGTGGTAGAATAGGAGGTGTTGATAGTCACACACCAAATATATTCTGCACAGAGAAGCAATAAAATATGCTGTTGTATTGCATGTCAGGTGTGCAACATAGAGAACATTCTAAGATGACTCTTAAGTGTTTACATTAAGAAGGAGGATAGCTTTTCATTATCTGAGATAAAATTTTAGATTTTACATGTATTTACCTGAAGTATTGTGTAAATAATATATGTTAATTATATATCTAAATCCCTTTGAATATTTTCTGGTACTCAGTGCTCAGTAAATATAATCTATTTTTCACCATTATTATATAACATGGATCATTTCAATACATATTTTGTTATACTCATTCTAGTCTTTTTTCTTCACAGTCAAATTTTTATATGAATTCAGAATGTAGAAGAAAATAATGTATATTTTACTTATTTGAATAAATTGATAAACAGTGATGAACCTGTATGAATCCATTAAAATTTTAATCATAAAACAGAGGTTGAACTTTAGTGATTCAAAAATGATATAAGAAAATGAAGAAATATATTTTACAAAGAAAACCCAAATAGAAATTAAAAGAATACAAATCACTGGAGGTAAAAACCTATATCTAATAAACATGGTTTAAATTTAAATAAAAAGGTAAATATAGGAAAATAAAGGAAAGACACTTTCTTAAACATACATTGAATAGCAGTGAAAGTTAAAACTGCAATTCCAGATTATGTAAGGGCATTTTTAAAAGTAAATATTTGTTAATGCTTAAAATGTACAGGGTTCCTATGTGGAATAATGGAAATGTTTTGGTACATTTTATAAACAAGATTTGTCAAGAAAATCATGCACAAAAGTCTGCAAAATGATTAGGTCATTTCATTTTATTTAATAACTTAAAATCATTTCCAAATATCTTAATGTTAACATACACTTTTTTCTTTTACTTAATTCTATCACAATATTTGCTTTCTTTGAGACCAAATATTAAAGTGCTTTTTTCTTTTTTAGCTGCTTGTTTGTGTATGAATAAGATCAGCCAAAATTATTTATAAAACCCCAGTGAACATTTTCATAACAAAAGATAATATCTATTCAAAACTTTGCAAGAACATAAGCATTCTGATGATCATGGTCAAAATTTACTAGTACAACATTAAATTCTTTTCATTTATCATATGATTCCATATTTAAAATAAATCTGGATTTAGAATTATTTCTCTTGTACAGTTGAGGAGACAAGAATTAAACTTTCAGTAACTTACTAAGGAATATACATTTTAAAAGTTATCAGATCTAAATTATAAACTCTAGATTTTTCAGCCCAAAGCAGTATTGTTCAAGAATGTGCTATATTTCTTCTCTACAGAATTAATGGAATAATTTCTGAAAAAGCTCTCCATAATAAAATTCTCTGAAATTGGAATATGCATGGGGATTTCTATGATACAATTTGAAGAATAACACCACTTTTTTTTCTTGCACATTAATTGTCATTAAAATCACATACACGTAAACCACAGGATTAACACATATTTCATGGCTTCTAATTACTATATCGATTTCTGAAATCATGTTTGGAAATGTTAAAATAATGCCTTGTTTAATAAAGGATGGCACAACAAAAACTCAAACTAATTAAAGGAGGATACTGTGTTTAGAGAGAGACCAATAAATACCCAAAAGGAAAGCAAGAAAAGATGTACTTAAATATTCAGCATCACCATCATGTCAATTGCCTGGAGCCCCCTCTCTTCTGTGTGACTCTAATGAGAGCATTTTTTACCTCTTTGCTCCTAAGACTATAAATGAGTGGATTCAGAATGGGGATCAACATAGTATAAAATGCAGAGGCTACGTGATCCTTTCCCAAGGAGTAGGACTTCTTGGTTTTAAATAAATAAAAATTGCACTGCCATAATAGATGGTAATTCCAAGGAGGTGGGAGACACAAGCAAAGAAGGCTTTGCACTTAGCTGAAGTGGGCTTAATTTTCAGGATAGAAGATAGAATGGGAACATAGGACACAAAGATTGTGATAAGAGACACAACACATTGAAACTACCAAGAATGAATATCATGATTTCAGTATCATGAGTGTCAGTGCAGGACAGGGCTAAAATTGGGATTGTTTCACAGAAAAAAATGATAGAATACATTGGATTAGCAGAAATGCAAACTAGACATGAAAAGAAGGTTGACTAATGATTCAGTGAAATCAATCATGTAGGACTCAGTTATGAGGACATGGCAGAGTCTTTTGGACATAACAACTTGGTAGTGAAGAGGATTGCATATAGCTTCATAATGGTCATAAGCCATTGAACAGAGAAAGAAAAGGTTAGTGACAGCCAAGAAGAAGTAATAACACATCTGGGTGAGGCAGCTGGTGTATGAAATGTATTTGTTTGAAGTCAGTAATTTCTGTAAGGTTTTAGGTGTGATGACTGTTGAGTAACTGAGCTCAAGGAATGACAGATGACTAAGGAAAAAATTCATGGGAGTGTGAAGTTGGAGATCCAGGGGAATTAACAATATCATACCTGCATTTCCAAGCATGGTAATCAGATATATCAGGAGAAATAACATAAAGAGGACAAACTGGATTGCTTGAGTCTGTCAATCCTATAAGGATGAAGTCAGGAACGTTTGTGTTATACCCACTTCCCATAGATCCAAACATTGTAACCTGTTGAGAAATGTGATGCAATACTTAGCATGAATGACTTCAAAAATGTTTCTGTTCATAGGAACAATTGTTTTTTTAATAGTCAGCCTAGTGATTTAAAAAACACATAATAAAAAAAGTAGTTTGCAAAATATGACTGAAAAAAATCTTAGTTTGCCTTCCATTTATAAATTAGGTTAAAAAATCAATATTTGATTATTATGTTTTATATATTTATATATATACACACATGTATATGTTGCAAAATTGGAATGAACATGACAATGTTATGAATACTTCCCTTCAATAGCATATTTTTACAAATGAAAATATTATACCATAGTTACTACAATTGCACATATTTTTAGAGAAGAAAAAGAACATGGAAAATTAAGTAATTTACCCACAGATACATCCATTAAGTATAGTTTGCTCTGTTATTCTACCAAAGTAGATTGAGTCCAAATATAATGCTCATAATACTCTATTCCTGCTTATATTTAATTTCAGCAAATAAAAATTTCTAGATATGTATTAAATAATTGTAGAGTATTAGGCATCATTTCCTGTTCCTTTCCATCCAATATTATTTAGTTCAAATGACAGATCAAAAATTAACACCTTATTTCTATTAATACCATAAAGCACATACTACTATTAATTTATTTTATGTTTTTCACAGTTTATTCAAATTTCCTCCAAAAACCATATTTTCAACATATGCACATTTCTTGGTGACTTTAATTATATCAGTTGCAAAATTTCCATATCTATACAAATCCTGGCATTACTTAGGTAAGTCCGACATGATAGGTATTGTATGTGCATATACTTCTAATAATATACCCATTTTTTTTAGATAAACTAAACTCTCTAAATTTGAGATTAATACTTACCATGAGTCAAAGTTTTTGAAAGATGTTTTCCAGCATTATCTGTCTAGAAATTTATCAGCCTCAACTTTTGCTCACAAATAAAATATGTAAACCATTTAAGGAGCCTGGAAATTATGTTATGTAATATTTGTTTCCTTTGGGATAACTTACATTTAATTTTTTTTTTGCATGTATTTTTCGAGGGAAAATAAATCAATCTAAATTTTTTTTCAGGTCCTGGTCAAACAGAAAGGTCATATGGAAATTATGTATCACAAGTATACCAGGGGGCTACTGTAGACCTAAACATGGAAGAGTATCCTTTGCCTTTCTTCTTGATAATACCATGGCACCTCTTGTATTGAGGATTCCTGATGATGAAATATTGAGTCATCTCTAGGACCAATTTCCAAGGAAGAGTGCTTGACATGATGCCAACATAAAAGTTAAAGAACTAATGTATATAAGTCAGGTTTGTAACAGAAAATTACCTTCCCCTTAGGAGCCAAATAATGTTGAGCAGCATTTTTGGTATTCTTTTGTGATGTTCTAATTTATGACTAGTTAGAAGAGAAGGAATTTCTAGAGAAATGATAAATTAATCTGTAGCTGAAAAGTCAGATCATTAACTATGAGGCATGTACAAGCAAGTTATTCACAATGAAATAATTTTATATTTAACGTGTGGCACTGTCATAGGATTGAACATTTTTCATTACCCAAAAATTACTATACAACAAAATTCATAGGTAAAAATGAAAATCACTCATATATTTTGTTGTTCTCTAGATATTTCTTCCATGTATTTTCTTTTGTGTATAAAAAGCTTATTTATACCTAAGATTGTTTATATAATATTATCTCAATGACTTTTCAGTACTATCCTGCTTTTATTATTATTTATGTCATTTTTTTTTATTGTGGGTAAAAATCAAAATTTTCACAATACATACCAACATTTGAAAATGATATATAAATATATATGCATTTATGTGCATTTGCTTACAAAAATGTTATTTATATATATATATATATATAAATATATTTTAAGAGGTGCTTAGATTACCCAAAATATTACACGGAACCCACTGGGATTCCCATGTTGCCCACCTCCCACACCTCCCACCACATCCCACACAAACATCTCCCACAAGTGTGGCCCACCACCCTCAATGGACTTACACATCCTGGGGCCTTGCCACCAACCATAGACCACAGTTCACACCATAGACCACACTCTGTCCCACACAGTTCTGAGTGGTGTGTGCTGATTTAAAATGCCCTACATCCATTGCCACATTTTGACCTATGTTAAAATAGCCATTTGCAAAACCCACAACCTCATGCACTTTGTATAGACTTATACAGCATAACAAACATTTTCTAGGAATGTGCAACAACTGAAGAAGGGGAATTTTTGTGGCATCACAAGGAAAACACAGTGTATTTCCTCCAAATAATACAAATAATTCATCCTCACAGTATATATACTGCTGAATTAAACCACAATGTTTGGCAACTTGTTTTATTATTTAGCATGTTGGCTTTTACTATATTGAATGAAATCTGAGAGGAAAGACCTTAAAATCATTGCTGATATGATTAAAGCTTTCATAATTATAATAATGGCCAATACCGTCCTTCCTCTATATTTAATGAGGTGAAATCCAGTCTTGTAAATCTTTCATTAATTAATGATAATGAGGTAAATTTTCATGTAGAATTAGAAGCAGCTATTACAAGAGATACTGTTCATACTGCAGAATTTCAGGAGAGAATAAAATGATATGGATGAAAGAATGACAAAATGATATATATTTGATGAACATTTGAATGTACAATTTTTCAATTCATCAAAAATTCAATTTCACAGAGAAAATCTCATTTGGACATTAAAAGGCCATCACCAATTTATTTCACAATTGGTGCCCTTGGGTTTAAGATATCTTATGCATATCCATCTCAATAGGGTCTGCTAATTCCTTGAAAATCACCATGAGGGAGTTTTTCTTCACAGCATTGAAATCAATTTTTATAGTCATTATGTGTATTTTAAATAATTTAAAAATTAGTCAAAGAAATAATAATTTACAAAATTTTATATGACTAATCATTTTGTTCGATCTTTATTGGTGAGACTCCAATACATAACTTCTTATAGGCAAATTATTTTGAGAGAGGACCAGAAGATTCAGAAAGGATAAATAACTTATTTGCCCTACATTTCAAGAAAATTAGAACTTTATCCCTGATAAGTATTCGATGTCATTTATTTTCAAATACAATTCCTGCTTTTAAATTTCTCATTTTTATATGATTTGAAGCTTTATTAAGGAATTTAAAAATTTTTAGATAAATGGATCTACTGATATTTAATATTCTCAATCATACTCTGTAATACAAAGGCCTGCTTTTTTTTAATAGTATTACATTCCACAGTTGTACTCATGCTTATATTTACAGGTATATATTTTTCATTGTTTATTCATCTATTACTTATAAACATCATAAAGTTGGGTCTTGCAATTTAATAAAGATGATTACAAGGCTTTAATTGGAATTTAGTCCATTTATATTTAAAGTTATTATTTATTTGCTATTTTCATTTAAGATATATTTTTGTAATTCTGATCCTTTTCTTTTGGTTTCTTTTTGGTTAATGTAATATTCCATATTAACTTTTATCTCTCTGTTGGATTTTTAAAATAATACTTCATGGCATTTTATTGTTAATGTTTTCTAGGGATAAAATTTGCATCCTTAAATTATTTTATTGCTCTTAAGATTATTAAGATTGCTTCTAGGGAACCAAGATGGCAGCATAAGATACTCCAGGGTCTGTTCACCCACAGAATCTTTGAAAAACTACAATGAAAGGCCAAACCATTTTCTTTAAACTCCCGAAAATACTTAAATGATTGCTGTAACAGGATGAGTCTTAAATCAAGAAAATGGAACATAATACTGACAGCAGGAGCTCTTCTCTAATTCAATCCCTGCCTGACACAGTATGGAGTGGACCTGAGCCCTTATTGTGACTCTGTTTTGGAGGAATCAGAGTAACCCTTATGGGCATACTGGAGTGCATATATGTGGCTTCCAGTCTACCCAGTGGAAGCCTGAAAGCCTGACCCAGGAGTCTCATTTCCTTCTTGAACTTCCCAGAATTGCTCTATAGACAGAATAAAGTTGCAACTAATTACAGTAGTGTCATAAACAATCAATTCTAATCTGCTTTGGGGAAAAGGATTCCTGGTTTTAAAACTTACAATAGAGCACCCTGAAAGATGTAAATTATATTTCATAGGGATAAAGGAGGAATTGCAATTCCAGTAAAAAGGGGAATTTCTAAGGCCAAGAAATAAGTCCAGGAGAAGACACAAGTTCAGAAAAAGAGATCATCCCAGGATTTTAACTGATGGTGATCTCCTTGAAGTGTTGCAGGGGTGGGCTTCCAGGTTCTTGGCAACATTATGGGAAATAATTCAAAGACATGCCACAATTAGGAAAAGCAAGTAAAGAGTTTAATGTGAATCAAAAGAAAGTGTGTGAGCATGCTCAAGGGTGAAACATGTTGGGGCAGGAACAGCAGTCCTATTAACTCAAGACTCCCCCCCTTCCATCCTCCATGTAAATGAAGATTTGTGAGTTGCAACATTCTCATTGGTTCTGAGTATGCAAAAGAAAAATTGGAAATGTAACATTTTCATTGGCTCTGAGTATCTTCTCATATTCGTCCTTGGGCAGTTGATTCCTCCCTTGTTGGATGAACTTTCTGCAAGGAGGAGTCAAAAATGGGCATCTGCAAGCAGGACTTTTATAGAACTAACTGTTTTGTCCTTATTGCCCTAATGCTTTCCTATGGCACTCTTCGCCCCCGCCCCCCCCACCTCAAATCCCTGTTCTAGCCTGCCTCAGCTTCCTCCTCAGAGAGTTTTCAGCCTTATTCTTAAAGGGTAGCTGAAAGGTGATTGTCATTTTTCTGTAGCTGCTTCCTGCAGGTTAGGGGCAGTAGTCCCTGCCTGATGGCATGTAAAACTCTTAGGCTATTCTATTGAGGCTGATGGGAGATACACTTGGGACAATGTTTGGAACTCACTGGAATCCTTGCATGATCATTAATTTGCTTTGTAAAGCATCCAACTTGGAAGAGATAAACTTGTTTAGGTCTTTAAAAGGACAAGGACCTATTAAGAGAATAAAGGGTAAGCTTAAGAGGGGACTAAAAAGTGGTATGAGCCTGGAAATGTTAGGAACATAGAGAAAGAAACGTCTAGATTGGTGGGATCATAAGATATGAAGAGGGTGATGTACGCTAGTGAACATAAATATGTCCAGAGTGGAAGTAAGGAGAGGTAAGCCTTGTTTCTGCAAGGAAATAAAATTCCATTTTGATAGTATAAGTAGCCTAGGGGAGGATGCTATAGATTTTTTATTCTATTTATGAATTCCAAAAGTAGATATTGCATTATGTTTGTAATGTGGTCTTTTCCTCTGGGCATATTAGATTATATTCGATTCAGAGGTTTCACTTTTACTTGATTAAATTAAGATTGAGGTTTTGATTCAGCCACATCAGTAGGACATCAAGTCTCCACCCCTTTGGCTGACTAATACAGATACTCTAGATGTAAACAACCATATGTCAAGCAAAATAAAGGCAGTACTAAAGAGAGCCATTTTTTTTTTTATCTTCTAGGCAAGTTCATTAACGACTTAGTAAATGAATCAAGTTTGCCAAGATGTCTAACATATTTAATATCCCTCTGCATATGATCTAATATAGAGGAGATATTATAATCATTAGGTATGTAAGTATAGCATCTAATACTAATTAATGTACAAATTTCTCTTTGAGCTGCAGTTAATATATATAAGCTACAGGTTTGCAATACCATACATATTTTCTATCTTTGGGAGCAGGCCATAATGCCAAGTGTATTTGTTTAGATTCTACTCACATTTCTCCAGTTTTTATTGCTCCATCTGGTATGTCCATCACAACACCAGCATACTGCAGCACCGTTGGTCTTCAAGAGAACAGGAAGGTAGTCTCCAGTGTTTTACTGACCTGGTGCATAGTGCATTCCAGCACTATGAAACAGGGCCGGTCTGGAGGCAATGTTCATTTTAAATCTGTTCATATTGAACCATTGCTGGCTACCACAGGGGTCTAAAACAGTAATATATTTCCATCTCCTTCAGAAGCATCACCAGGAGATGTGGTAGATACTTTTATTCTTTTAGGGGACATAGTGATCAAACTAGCCAATAACTAAAATGGAAAGGAAACATAAGGTGAATAGGGGCTTGATTTAAATGCACATGGGAGTTAGACAATACTAAAGTCTATCCCTTTTCAATTTTATACACTTTCTAAACACTTCCAATGCAATTTATAACATGTCAAATAAACTTAACTATTTTTAGTACTGCATTTTCCACTTTTACACCTTTACCATGATTATATTAATTAACGGGTATTTTACTTCAGCAGTACAGGGAAAACCTACTTCTCCATTATGTTATGAAAACATAAGATTCTCAATGCAATCAAGATTATCTTCCCCCTACCACCAGACTGAGGTGGCCTCTGACAGATTTCTCTGTAATGAAGTTACATTTTGCTATCAATATCAATTCATGTTTGGATTTAATAATGGCTTCCTGGAATTTTCTAATTTAATATGTCAGCTCAGAAAATGTTTTAACAAACTTCCTAGAACCAACATTAAGCACATAAACAAGTTACTTCACCATAAAATAGGCTTATTAAATTACAGTTATCAACCAATGAAATTAATTTTCTTCATTTAAGTCTTGTATTAATCCTTTATTCTTTTCTGTGAAAACATGTCATTTCAGTTTAAAAAGGTCTACATTGCCTTCTTTAACTTAATTTCTTTAAACACAAGCTTAACATTTTTATCAACTTAAATATCTAATAAATATAATACTAATTAATTTTATTAGTATCTTATAAACCTAGGGAGATTACACCCAAGCCAAATAAAATTGAAACAATTATATTTTATGCAAAAATCTTCCTTTTTTCATCTCCACAAGAGGCAAAACATCTTTTTTAAAAATAGTTTAAAATTGTAAATAGCCTTATAGGCATACAAATGACAAAGTTCAGGAATATATTATAATTGTTTAATCTTTTTAAATCATAATTTTAAAAATTCTTTCTACAGCTTTCAAGGACTTTTTCTTTACTTAGCAAAATCTGGCAATTGGATTTTTAATTACACTCATTCTTAGGCTGTTAAAACATTTATATTTGGGAATTACAGGATAAACTATGCAAATCAAGATTTATTCTATAACATTTCCTCTGTCCTTATCATTCTTTATTTCCCAGCCTAGTAGACAGAGTTTTAAGCTATATTTACATTTCTGTATGTTATCATACCTAACCCTTTCCCCATAGCTCTCTCAAAGAGAAGTCCCTGGTGGAGGGGCAGAGTAGGTCAAGGAGCTTGGGTAACACTTTTTCTTCTTCCAATAGTTTCTACAATTATATTTTTTATGTGACCTTTCCATTCTGCTTGGCTTTTCTAATTTGAACTCCAGAAATATTCATTTACATTGTAAGTGCTTATTTAATTTTAAACCACTTGAATAGAGCTCTTTTAAGAATGTTTACTTGTTAATTTGATATTACCATCTGAAGGTATGAAAATATATATTGAAAAGATAAACAGACACAAATAAAATTAGACACACCAACAAAAATACAGCTCACTAGTTTTACTTATAATTTTCATTCTCTTACAACATAAGTTTAACTGTAAAATAACATATTCAAAAATTGCACAAAAATTTTATTCTTTTTATTCATTGGCTTATAACCAAATTCTTCTCAATTCTTTAAAATATAATCTATAATATTTTCCTTTAATTCAGAACTCTGCTTATTTCTCCTTCCAACTTTGACAGACCTCAGATGAGCAATACCAATTCCAGTATATATTCAAGACTAAAACAAAGTTAATTTTATAATCACTGAGGTTATTGAAGTATCAGGGCAAACTGGTTTATTTTATAACCTGCTGCTTTCAGGATCCTTGATGCTCAGGGTGGGAGTTCCACAATTCCCTAGTCCTTATAAATAACAGGATTCTAGCAGCTGCTGAACTGGAAGAGTGGATGTTCAACCATGGGATCAAGGATTCTACCAGGCAGTTATCTCTTCAAAGGTCATAAGGTGACCTGGGGTGCCAAGTTGAAGGAAACCCCACAGAAATCCCTCTGGGTTCCTGACCAGAGCAGATGAATTGGAGTCCACACTGGGATGGTCATGAGAGAAAGCAGGTTTATTAATGCTAATGGAAGGATGCAAGGCAGGGATGTCTCAAATCTGCCTTTCCCTGAGGCATGGGTAGCAGAAGTTTCTATGGATTTAACAGGGGAGAATAGAGTGGTAACCATCACAATAGTTTTCTTTGGTCCTGAGTGTCTGCTGGTCTGAGTCAGGGTAAGGGTAGGGGGTATGAATGGACTTCTCTTTATCTATTGTTTTCAGGTATTCAGCCTTGGGTGGTTGACTCCTGCCTTCCTGGCTGGACTTCCTACTATCAGGTGCAGGCAAAGTTGCATGCCAGTGAGTACAATCATGAGTTTTACGCAGAGGTGACTGATTTGTCCTTATTGCCCTAGTGTTTTCCTACAAAACTCTTTTCCTCCCTCAAGTCTGTGTTCTTGCTTGCCTCAATAGGAGAGCTAAATTCTTGAAATAGGGCACCAGTAAACACAGTGTAACTTTTCAAAAAACAAGGAAAAGTGTTTTTTATATTGAATTATTTTTTATTTATGTTATTTCCCAAAACTCAATGATAATTTGGCATATAACCTGCTGGATACAAGCTTAATAATCAGACCAGTCATGGATTAAATGCCATAGTTAAAACACTAAAATATTGGGAAGCGGCTGTGGCTCAATCAGTAGGGCTCCCGTTTACCATATGGGAGGCCCCGGGTTCGGTTCCCGAGGCCTCCTGGTGAAGGCAAGCCCGCCCACACGACGTGGTTAGCTGACCCAGCGAGCACAAGCAGCAAGGGGGGGATAAATGAATATATAAATAAAATCTTTAAAAAAAAAAACCTAAAATATTAAACTGTCATGGTGAAACAAAAGTTTACAAAGACTCAAGAAATCATAGCCATTGAAAAGAACAAATAAAACATCAGAAATCATCAAAGAAGCCAGATGTTGGATATACAGAAAAAAGAATCAGTAAAATTGAACAACACAGTAACATTAAAATTGAAGCAGGCTTCATATAGTGAATGAATAGACAGATCTGGAACCTGGTAATAAGTCCACATATACACCCATAGCCTCTACATGGCTGCTGGAAGACCCTCATGAGATTTCTGCCACCTAGAATGAGATTCCCTCCGGAAGCAAGGAGAAGTCCTGGATATTCTCCAGGGACATTATCATTAGACCCACCTGGGGGCATTGATTGGTGGTATAATCAATCAAAACAGCAAACTGCTGGAAATCCTCCCATGTCATTAGCAAAGGGGTGGGATAATTAATGGTTTAAAAGCAGACACAAAAGTTTTCCCTCTCTCATCCCTCTTGGTTTCTGTGTCATCCTCTTGTCATGTCCCCCTGCATGGAACAAAGCATAAGTAAAACCTGGGCATTTATAATCTATAATGGGAAATTGTAGTTTTTATCACTCTTCAGCCCCTTACTTTCTACCAGGTACACAGATCTGTTATTTTCTCCCATTTCTCTTCCCTCCCTACCTTAATACATTACTTGCCTACCTGACCTGATGTGCTCAGAAATTTATTTCTGCAGCATAAGTCAAGAACCTAGACAAAATCTGGTAACATATTTGGTGAGCCAGCCAGGAGGTTATTGGTGAGTGAAACTATGGCCTACAGTCTGTTTAATGCTCTCTTTTGCTTATCCATTTTAAATGGGTTTGCCTATGAGGTCCCATGGGACATAATCCCAGGAGGCAAGAAGCTGGGGCATGGGAACTCTGTGCCATGTGTCAGGTTTGTGAGACCTGACACCAGTTGGGAGGGTTGGGGCACAGTGCAGGTGCTCAAAGCAAGGCCCTCCCAAGAGAGAGGTCCCCCAGCCAAGAACTAGTGCTGCAAAGCTCCTTTCTCAAGCCCTTTAAGCAGCCAGGTGGTTTACCCTCAGGCCATTGCCTTCTGCCTTCTTGGCAGCATGGCAATTACTCAGAGTTAGGGGCTTGCCCTCTCCATCCTTCCATGCCATTGCAGACTCACCTTCCTATTTGACCACACCCAGCTACCTGGTCTGATAAGGAGTGGGAAGGTGGCAAACAAGGCCAAAAAATGGATGCTGTGGGTGTTCCCTTCCCTGGGGGGGGGACACTGGCCAGGGGTCCTCTCATAATTAATTTTACCCATATTTTATCTTCCTACTTCCTACACCAAATTTTTCATTATAGGTTTGTGTTAAAATGCTTTGGAATGTCTTACACTGTACTACTGAAAATGCTTTTGCTAGTGAGGAAGTTATTGCCTTAGGATCCCAATGCCTGTTATCTAGAACAATTGATCTCTCATAACTTAATGGCCTTTTGAAGGCTGGTCTAACTGGAAAACTACTAGACAGGAAATTCATAAAACTAGGACTGCTTTTATTTTTTCCACTTTATTTATTTTTATTTTTTTATTTTTTAAAAGATACCCAGACCACATAAATGTTACCTAAAAAATACAGGGATTCCCATAAGCACCACTTCCCACACCTGCCACAACTTCCCACATAAACATCCCTCAGTGTAGCACATCCATTGCAATTGATAAACACATTCTGGGGCTTTGGCACCAAGCATGGACCATAGTTCACATCATAGTCTACACTCTTTCCCACACAGTTCTGCATGTTATGTGATGATATAAAATGGCCTACATCTGTCACTGAATGTCACTCAGGATGATCCCAAGTCCTGTAAAAGCCCCCAAATTACAACCATTTTTCTCTATCCCTGCCCCAGAGCCTCCAGTGGCCACTGGCTCCACATCAATGTTGCAATTTCTTCCATTGCCAGAATCACAATACGTCTATAGTAGAATGCCAGTAAGTCCACTCCAGTCCATAGCTCTTCCCCCAATTCTGAGGATTCTAGGATTGTGATGTCCACTCCACCTCCAATAGAGAGGGGGCTTATATTCCATGGGGAAGATGGATGGGACTATCCTACTTGCAGCTGTAGACTCTCTCAGTTCCCTAAGACTGCTTTTTAAGGCCTCCATAAGAATAGGAAAAAGGAGCACTGCTCAGCTTGGCAGCTTCAGTCTGAAATTGACCCCAAAATCTATTTGACTCCAAGATCTATTCGGTCTGTCTCCCAAGTCCACAATGGCCCCGGAAATGCCTGGCAGCAGGGTCTCTGATTCCCAGGGTAGTAGGAACCAGAAAAATAACTCTGAATGTCTCCCAAGTCTCAACTTGTGTGCTTCGATTCAGAGAGCAGCCTGACATCCTCTGAGACTTATCTCAAATGCTTTGGTTTGGGTAACAGTGCAGTCAGTCTCAGACCCTGAAATGCAGGGGTGCTGAGAAGCAAAGCAGTAATTCTGAATGGTCCCCAAGAAATTTCTTGGGCCCATCCATTCAGAGAGAAGCCGAATGTCCTCTGAGACTTTGCTCAGATACTTCAATTTTGGGCAGCTGTTCACATCTCACACTAATTCAACTTGGGAACTTTGGTCTAAACTTCAGGGTTTCAGCCATCTCCCAAGATCTAGGTTTGTCACAGGAAGGCCTGTGAGCCCCAGGCTCTGGATTTCAGGATGCTGGAACTAGAGCATCAGCTCCAAATTATTTGCAGTGGTGAACGTTTTAGTCAGACTTGGACTCTGGGATGCCAGATCAGTCAACTAAAAAGTACTTCTTCATTCTTCATTCTTCCTAGAATAATGGGCATGGTCTCTAGCCCACTGGTAAACTCACCATAGGAGTGTCCCCTCAAGAGTCAGGAAATTCTGCCTACTGCTGGTCCATGAGGCCAGAGTATAGCTTAGAGCAGCCTCTGTATAAGACCCTAAGCTCTAGTTAGACCATTGTAAAAGAGGAGGACAGGCAGATCTGAGGGCCAGAAACCTTGTGTCATGTCTCCTTAAAGAAATGAGGAAATACACCTCAAACTTCCATTAGTTTAAACTCAATTGTGCCGGTAAAAGGTATGAATAGTGAACAAGATCCAAACCAGCTCCTAAACCTCTCCTGGAAAATAAGAAACCTCATGTTCCATCAATTAAGATCAAAGCGTTCTTACAAATGCTAAGGGTATAAATTTCTCTCTTTTGTTTTAATCTGTGTTTAACGTGTGCTTAACTTTGAAATCTGTGCTTAATTTTATCAGTTTGCTTGTGCCTAGGAAATCAGATTTCAGGTTCACCTGTCACAAATTGGATAACAGTGAGAGGTAACATAAAAATGAGTCTTTCAATGTCAATACTGCCTTGTGAGTAGATTTAATGTATAAATCACAAGTGGAATTGGTTCAACTGCTAGAAAAGCATAAAACTTAGCAAAGTTACTAATAATATTCTTGTGGCTTGGTT
>JAKSZT010054329.1:3089462-3378839 GCA_026826555.1 Tolypeutes matacus | reverse complement strand
ACTGAGTTAAGATCATTTGTAGATGCCTTTATATTATAAAACAGCAGAAGGATAATAACTGAAATTATAACTGGGTAGATTTAGCCTATACTTACTATTGTAATTATAAATCATAAACTAAACTTACCTTCATTTATGATCACTTCAAGCCTAGCCACACCCCTTGCCTTTGCTTATGATTATTTCATAACTGCTTCTGCCTCTATTGCTCAGGGGAAAGCAAACTTGACACATCCCTGTCTCCTGTCCTACTGGTATTAGCAACCCAGCTTTTTCTAGTGGCTCCAAATGTGGACTAAATTGCTGCCTACTGGAAATCTTGACCCTTGGGATTGAACTTCCTGTCTAGTGGCCACCAGAGTACTGTTATCTCTGAGGACTGAGAAGTGAAGGAGGCCTCCTGCCCTGACTGTCAGGGGTCCCTAAAAGTGGCAATTCATGATAGAAATCAGGTTCCTGAGGCTTCAATAGCCTCAGTGAGTATATGTAGAATTTCTCTTGCTCATCCAAGATCTGCTAAAGTCAAAGTGAAAAATAAAATATGGAAGCAAAAGAAAATTATATTAAAGCATTGGGAACATTTTGCTTATAAGCCAATAATTAAGGAATGAAATTCTTGTACAAACCTGCATGATCACAGTGCAAATTAGAATAAATAAAAGGAGACTTCAAAAAAATCTTTTAAAAAACATCTTACAGTTAAAGTAATTTTGGAAGTGAATGAAAATTATAATGGTGAGTCCTGTGTTTCTGTGTCAAACTCTATCATGTCTGCCTATTTGTTCAATATATAACGTCATATATTGGGATCATATCAAATTAACAAGTGAAAATGCTTAGATGAGCTCTATTCAAATTAAAAAATTAAATATGTGGTTCTGCATGTGAATAACTATTCCTGGAGCCCAAACTAGACTATGCAGGATGGAAAAGTAATATAGAAATCTAAATATAAAAACTTGGGAAAGGAAAGTGTTTTTCCTAATCTCTTTAACATGCCTTATCCCCAAGGCCTTCTCTTTGCAAGACCTGTGGGGGAAAGATGAGGTATGACAGATTGCAGGTATATTTTAAAATGGGGAATTAAAAATCATAATCTGTTCTGTGATTCCTCAATTTAAACCTTTTAATAGCCTTAAAATAAGGGTGGCTAATAATCCTGTTACCAAATATCAGCTAGTGAAGAAAAAAGTCCTCAAAAGCTATGTAAAGATCTCTAAAAACAGTTTTCTAGAACCTAGCAGTCAGTGTGATTTTAAGATTATTTACAGTTTATAATTTTATTAAAGAAGTTTTACCCTCCTGTGAAAGAAAGAAAAAACATTCCTTGCATAAACTATAACAGTTTTGGTTTTATTTAGCTTAGGTATTATCTCCCTAGGTTTATGAAATAACAAGTATATAAATTTATTAAAGTTTTAAGGTGATGAAAGTTAAGTTCATATCTACTGAAATTGGGTTAAAGAAATGTAGATATGCCCTCATTTAAATGGATAAAGTAAATTGCATTGGTTGCTAATTGTAATCTAAGGTAAATTAACCAGTCTATGTGGTTGTGATCAATTATAAAGAGTTTGTAAAAGTATCTTCTAAACTGAAGCATTTAATGACTAGTTCCAGGAAGCCATTTCTAACTAGAAACCTAAACTGATATTAATGCCAAAAAGTAACATTATAGCAGTGAAACCTGTTGGAAGCCACCTCAATCTGCACATTCAAATTGTGGTATTCAAAGATAATCTTGATTCCATTGGGAATCTTCAGGTTTCATTTAAAAAGAATGGAAGGAGTTATTTTTCCTATACTGCTAAAGTAAAATACCTGCTAATTAATGTCTTCATGGTAAAAGTGTAGAAATAAGAAGCAAAGTACTAAAAAAGTTAACTTCCTTTGATATGTTACACATTGCATTGGAAGTGTTTAAAAAGTTTATAAAAATAAAAGGATAAACTTCAGCACTGTCAAATTCTCTTGTGCATTCAAACCAGGCCTTCATTACACTGCAGGTTGCTTCTCCATTTGAGTTATTGGCTAGGTTGCTCACTGACCCCTAAAACAATAAAGGTGTCTACTACATCTCTGGTTGTGCTCATGAAATGTATGGAGACTATGTTCCAGTTTCAAACTCCTGCAACAGCCAATAATGGCTTGATATAGCCAAATTTACAAGGATATCACCTCCAGATGCATTATTTCATAGGACTGAAGGGTGCTATGCACCAGGCCAGGGGAATACTGGAACCTACTTTCCTAGCTTTTCTCTAGGGTCAACAGTACTGCAGTTTGCTGGCTGTGTGAAGAACATACCAAGTAGAGCAATGATCACCAGAGTACTGTGAGTAGAACTTAAATACAATTGACCTGCTCAATAATATGTTAGGTATTGCAAACCTGGAACTTAAATCTATCAATTGCAGCTCAAAGAAAAACTTATGGATTGAGTAGTGCCTTAACTAGTATTAGCTACTAAACCTATGTCATATTCTAGATATATACCTGATGATTATGGTGAGATCTTTTCTATTCTAAATCATATGCAGAGGGATATTGAATATGTTAAAAGTTCTGGTAAACTTCATTTTCTAAGTAGTTAATGAACATGCATAATCCAGGTATCCCTCTTACCCCTTGCTCCTGAACCTGTCCCACTCATACCCTGGGGAGGACTGAAAAACCTACATGCCATCCTGCTAGGGCTGTAAGTACCTCTTAGTACTGGTAGATATATTTACTGGGTGAATGGAAGTGTTTCCTGCTAGAGGAGAGACAGCTAAAGCTCTTATAAAGAAAATAGTTCCCAGGTTTGGACTGCATAACTCCCTCCAAAGTGATAATGGGCCAGCCTTTTTCTAGCAAAATAACCCAAGGTCTATCAGCTGCCCTTGAAATTAAATATTATCGCCATAGCTCCTGGAGGCCCCAATCCTCTGGGAAAGCAGAATGAGTTAGCCTAACCCAAAAGCAAATTCTAGCTCAATTCTGAGAGGAAACCACATTGCCTTGGGTCACCAGTCTACCTGTGACCTTATTGAGGCTGTGTTTTGCTCCAAAAGACCCACTTCAGCTTAGCCTCTTTGAAATGACTTATGAAAAGCCTACTGTTCCCTCTAACTCTATATCAGGCACCTATTATTAGTGTGTGTGGGGGGAGCAAACCAGACACTCCTTAAGAAATTTTTCTGTTTTCATTTCTTGCAGAAAGTACAATGTGTCTTCTCATTCCTCTCCTCCGCCACCGGAAATAGGAGTGGCAATGTATAACTGATCCCTTTGTCTTTTGCAATCTCTTCTTTCTAGAGTTAACCAACAGCATGATGTAACTGAAAGAATATTGTTTCCCACCAACTTTGGGAAAATGCAGACTTTACAGGCACCTGGCCTTCTCTAGTTTTGTGGTCCAGTATCTGCTTAGTGGGACAATATATCCTGAAGATTCTAATGAAGTTTATTTATTCTAGAATCAACATCTTGTTAACCATATGGGACTTCATCCAGCTTGGCCCAGGATGCCAGATCTGTCTTCCTCAAACAGAGGTAGAATAGCCAGAGGGTTTTACACTTTGTCAGGTAGGATCTACTGCCCCCAACCAGCAGGAAGTAGAGAAGAATGAACATCTCCTTTCAGCACCCCTTTAAGAATAAAGGTGTAAACTCTCTGAAGGGGGAATGAAGCAGGCCTCATATAGGGAATGAATAGACGGATCTGGAATCTGGAAAGAAGTCCACGTGGACACCGATACCCCCAAGATGGTTGCTGGAAGACCCTCGTGAGATTTCTGCCACCCAGAATGAGATTCCCTCCAGAAACCAGGAGAAGTCCTGGATATTCTCCAAGGACATTATCATTGGGCCCACCCAGAGGATTGATGTGTGGGTTAATCAATCAAAACAGCAAACAGTTGGAACTTCTCTCATGCCTTAAGCAAAAGGGTGGAATAATTAATGATTAAAAAGCAGGTGCAAAAGTCTCTCCCACTCTCATCCCTCTAGGCTTCCACACCCTTCTCTCATCGTGTCTCCCTGCATAGAACAACATGCAAGTAAAACCTGGGCATTTATAATCTATAATGGGAAACTGTAGTCTATGAATCAGCCCTCTTTATCACTCTTCAGCACCATACTCTCTACCAGGGACCTGGATCTGTTATTTTCTCCCATTTCTCTTCCCTCTTTACCTTTATAAATTACTGGCCTAACTAACCCAATGTGCTCAGAAATTCATTTCTTCAGCATAAGTCAAGAACCTAGACAAAATCTGGTAAGAAAATGATTCAGGTTGATGAGGAAAAAGACAAGAAAAAAGATGTGAAAGGTAACCTAAAAATAAGTATTTCAATGTCATTACTGTCTTGCAATTGGATTTGATGTATAAATCACAAAGGGAATTGGTTCAACTGCTAGAAAAGCAGAAAAAGTTAGCAAAGTTGTGCTTAATACAATTCTTGTAGCTTAGTTAATAAAAGTGCCACTTTGCTTTAAAGTGGAAACTTACTAGAAACTGTACATTATACAGATGACTTTATATTACAAAACAGCAGAAGGATAATAACTGAAATTACCATAAGTGGATGGTTTAGCCTAGATTTCAGCTATTGTAATGGTAATCTTTGACTAATTTACCTTTGTTTATGGTTACTTAGGATCTAACCACACCCTTGCTTATGCTAGCTAATGTGATGGTAATTATAAACTGAGACTGCCTTTTTTTATGGTTGCTTCAGGTCTAGTCTTACCCCTTACCTTTGCTTATGGTTATTTCATGAGAATTTCTGCCCCCTATGGCTCAAGGGAAAGCAAACTTGAGACACCCCTGTCTCTTGTCCTTCCACTGCTGCCAATAAAGCTGCTTTCTCTTATAGCTCCAACTGAGGACTAAATTGCTCCCTGGTGTATTTCTTGACCCTCGGGTTGAAGGTCCATTCTTCCATCCATTCTTCCAGTCCAGTGGCCATCAGAATCGTGTTATCTCAGAGGACTGACAATTGAGGAAATCCTCCCACATCTAGTATTGGGGTTCCTAAAAGCAGCAACTGATGAGAGAAACCAGTTTCCCTGAGGCTTCAATGACCTCACTGAGTTTATGCTGGAATCAGCATTGCCCATCCAAGGTCTGCCAAAGTGAAAATGGGAAATAAGCAAAGTTCTGAAGTAAAGGAAAATTGTATTTTAAAGCATTGGGGACATTTTAGTTATAAACTAATAATTAAAGAACAAAATTCTTGAGCAAAACTGCATGGTCAAATTGCAGCTGAATGAGAAATAGCATTCAAAGAGATCCTTTAAATATTTTCTTACAGTTAAATGTATTTTGTAAGACAATGAAAATTATAAGTAACTGTGAGTTGCATGTATTTATGTCTCTCTATTCACACCTATTTGCTCAGTTTATATCTTCATACAGTGGGATGGTAATATCAAATAACAAATGAGAATTCTTGAAAGAGCTCTATTCAAATTATAAAATCAAACATGTGCCCATGCATGTGAATAAGTGTTCCTGGAGCCCAAATTAAGCTGAGAAGAATGGAAGAGTTATATAAAAATCTGGATATAGAAACTATTAAGAAAGGGGAAAATGTTTTCCCAAGCTCTTTAACCTGCCTGACCCCCAGGGCTTTCTCTTTGTAAGAGCTGTGGAAAAAGGATGAGATGTGACAGATTAAAACTCTATCTTCTAAGCTGGGGAATTAAAAATCAGTTTGTCCTGTAATTCCCTAAGTTAAACCTATTAACAGTGTTAAAATAAGGGTGGTTAAGTTCATTTGATATTTTATGCTTTGCATTGGAAGTATTTAAAAAGTGTATGAAAATTTAAAAATACAGACCTCAGTTTGTCAAACTCTTGTGCATTCAAACCAGACCTTCAATATATTGTGTTTTGCTTCTCCATTTGAGTTATTGGCTAGGTAGGCCACTGATACCTAAAGCAATAAAAGTGTCTACTACATCTCTGAACATACTCCTAAAGTGGATGGAGAGTATATTGCAGTTTCAGATCCCTGCAGCACCCGGCAATGGCTGGGTATGGTCTAATGTACAATGAATAATGCTTCCAGATTGGCACTGTTTCATAGTGTCAAAGGGTGCTATGCACCAGGCTAGTAAAACAGTGGAGCCTTACCTTCCTAGTCTTTCTCTAGGATCAACTGTGCTGCTGCATGCTGGCTGTGTGAAGGGCATATCAAGTGGAACAATGTTTACCAGTGATGTAAGTAGAACTTAAACACAATTGGCATTATGGCTTGCTATCATGGAGAGACAACATGTGTGGCATTGTAAACTTGGAGCTTAGATCTATTAATTACAGCTCAAAGAGGAACTTGTGCATTGATTAGTATTAAGTACTGTACCTATATGCCTGATGATTATGGTGATATGTTTTGTATTCTAGATCATATGCAGAGGGATATTGAACATGTTAAAAGTTCTGGTAAACTTAATTCATTTTCTAAGTAGTTAATGAACATGCCTATAAGGTAAAGAAATGGCTTTATTAAGTACTGTCTTTATTTTGTTTACCATGTGCTTGTCTTGTTGCCTATACTGTCTTTGTGAGTTTATGTCTAGAGCAGTGTCTCTCCATGGCCCTTTTAGCTGTCCTAGGCATAACCACCACCATGAAAAACTGGGATTTGCAATTTATATCAAACCCCACTATGTACTGCAATCTCTCCCTAGAGCTAACTAACAGCTAGAAGAAACTAGCTGTGCCTTAGAAGGTGTGAAACAGCAAAGTACTGCAAAATCACAGGGCACTTAACATGCTAATGGCTGCACAGGGAGAAACATATCTGTTTCTTAAGGAAAAATGTTGCCTCTATTTAACTCACTCTGAAATAGTACTAAACAGCTTTCAAAACCTCCAACATGAAGACCACCAACTTTGGAAACATGCCACCTTTGGGGGCACCTAGTCTTTCCTAGTCTTTCCTCCTCTTGTACTCCAGTATCCTTTCAGTATTACCATATATCTTCAAAATTCTAATCAAATTTATTTCTCCCAGAATCAATGCCTTCTTAGACATATGAGGATTTCATCCAGCTCCACCCATGGTGCCAGATTTGTCTTCCCCCAACTGTGATAGAGTAGCAAGAGGGTTTTACACCTTGTCAGGGAGGACCTACCAGCAGGGAGTAATTACAGAAGAATGACCATCATCCTTCAGCACCCCTTAAGAATAAGGGTGTATACCCTCTAAGTGTGGAGTTGAGGCTGGCTACTTTAGGGAATGAGAACATGAATCTGGAACCTGGCATAAAGCCACAGCTGTGAAACACATGTCCGTGGAACCCACCTGAAACCACCCCCCTGAGGGAAAAGACCCCCACCAAAAGGCAGCAGGAAGAACCTCACAAGAATCCTCCATTTTGATTGAGATTTCATCTGAGATCAAGGAAAAGCCCTGGATATTCTCAACAGGCCTTGTCATGCCCCACCCCAGTGGAACTGATGGGTGAGGTAACCAATCAAAACAGCAAACAGCTGGGACTCCTTCCCCAAACATAAATAAGTGGAGCAGTAATTAATGGTTTAAAAAGCACCCCCCTGACACTCACACCTATTAATAACATTTTATATGTGGATGGTACATTTATTACAATTGATGTACAAATATTGAAACATAGCTACTATACATCATCAAGAGTTTACATTATGGTTTACATTTTGTAAACCTTTTATAAACTTTAATGAAATTAAACATTGCCTGTATCCATCATTGCAAGAACATGTAGAACACATCCACTGTCCCCAAAATGCCCAATGTTCCATCTATTCTATTCCTCCCTCCCCCTCCCCTCGGGGCCCACAGCAACCACCAGGCCTCACTCCTTGAAGAACAATATCCATAGTTACTTGCAATATTGAAGGCTTGACATACTGGTCTGTCTGCCTATATTAGGTACTGCCTGTGATCTCAGAAGACTCCCACCCCTCCATTTGAGAACATAGCAGGAATCCCCCGGATGGTAGTTCAAGAAATTCCCCATCATTTTGTGGATCTCCACCTACAGATACAACACACTATGACAAGATGAAAACTCACAGACTCCCTAGAAGCCTGTCCATGTGTACCCTGTCCCAAATACCCTGTACACCCAACACCCTAAGACAGTAACCCTCCTCTGCCATATTCCCAAAAGGACATTCCCATTATTGTAGTTTCAACCACATACCCACAAATCCCCAGTGTTAACTTACACACTTCCTCAAACTTCCCCCCACTTTCATGGATTGTCCAACCCACCCTCCCTAACCTGGCCCACTGACAAACTAGTACCACCCAACCCAGTACCATTGCATCACTGGCATGCCCCTTCACTTCACAACTACACATTTACACCTTATCATAAATTTTGCCCATATAGGTGTTGGCTCACAACGTTCTTCACCCTTTCTATCTGCTGTAATCCTATCTTCCAGAATCTAGCTCTGTGAGTTTGCTCAATTTGCTTAATTCATATCAGTGAGGTCATGTAATATTTGTCCTTCAGTGCCTTGCTTGTGTCACTCAATATAAGATCCTCGAGAATCATCCATGTTATCCTATGTGTTAATACTGCAATTTTTTGTCTTACAGCTGAGTAATATTCCAGTATGCATATATCACAATTTGTTTATCCATTCATCTGTTGTTGGATATTTGGTTTATTTCCAACTTTTGACAATAGTGAATGCTGCTATGAACATTGGTGTGCATATATCTGGTCATGTTTTTGCTTTCAATTCTTCTGGGTATATACCCAGCAGTGGAAATGCTGGATCATATGGCAGTTCAATAGCTAGTTTTTTGAAGAACTGCCAAACTTTCCTCCACAATGGATGGACCATTCTACATTCCCAACAGCAGTGGATGAGGGCTTCCATTCCCCCACATCCTCTCCAACACTTGTAGTCTTCTATTATTTTTTAATAGCCATCAGTGTAATAGGTGTGAGATGATATCTTCTTGTAGTTTTGATTTGCATTTCCATAATAGCTAGTGATGTTGAGCATCTTTTCATGTGTTTTTTAGCCAATTGTATTTCTTCCTTGGAGAAGTGTCTATTCAAATCACTTGCCCAGTTTTTAAATGGATTTTTTGTATTTTTATTTTCGAGGCATAGGATTTCTTTATATATGCTGGACATTAGGCCATTATCCGATATATGGTTACCAAATATTTTATCCCATTGATAAAGTGCCTTTTCACTTCCCTGAGAAACTCCTTTGTGGTGCAAGTCTTTAATTTTGAGGAGGTCCCATTTATCTGTGGTTTTCTTTTGTTGTTTGTGCTTTGGGTGTAAAGTTCATGAAACCATTTTCTAATACAAGACCTTAGAGAAGCTTCTCAACATTATCTTCCAAGATTTTTATGGTCTTGGCTCTTAAATTCAGATCTTTAATCCATCTTGAGTTGATTTTAGTGTAGGGTGTGTCATGGTGTTCCTCTGTCATTTATTTGCATATGTATATCCAGTTCTCCAAGCACATTTGTTGAAGAGGCCATTCTCTCCGAGGTGTATGGGCTTCGTGATCTTGTCAATTATCAGTTGACTGTATATGTGAAGATCTGTATCAGAACTCTCAATTCAGTTCCATTGGTCAGTATGTCTATCCTTGTGCCAATAACATGCTTTTTTTTTTTTTTTTTTTTTTTTTACCAATGAAGCTTTGTATTATGTTATTAAGTCAGGTAGTGTGATTCCTCTGATTTCATTTTTCTTTATCAATGTGTCTTTGGCTATTTGGGACCTCTTGCCCTCCCAAATAAATTTCATAGTTAGCTTTTCCAATTCAGTAAAAAATGCTGAAGTAAATTTAATTGGGTTTGCATTAAATCTGTAAATCAGTTTGGGTAAGATAGTCTTCTTAATGGTGTTTAGTCTTCATTTCCATGAACAGGGAATATTTTTCCATTTAGTTTAGGTCTTCTTTAATGTCCTTTAACAGTGTTGTGTAGTTTTCTGCATACAAGTCATTTACGTCTTTAGTTAAATTTATTCCTATGTGTTTGATTTTTGTAGTTGCTATTGTAAATGGAATTTTTTTCTTGATTACCTCCTCAGTTTGCTCATTATTTATGTACAGAAATGCTATTAATTTTTGCACATTAATCTTATAACATGTCACTTTACTTAACTCATTTATAAGCTTTAGAATCTTTCATGTAAATTTCTCAGGGCTTTCCAGTTATAAGATTGTATTATAAATAAATAGTGAAATTTTTACCTCTTCCTTTCCAATTTTGATGACCTTTTATCTTTTTCTTGCCTAAGTGCTCGAACAAGTACTTCTAACACAATATTAAATAAGAGTGGTGATAGTGGGCATACTTGTCTTGTTCCAGGTCTTATAGGGAAAGCTTCTAGGATTTCACCATTGAATACAATGTTAGCTGTCAGTTTTTCATATATACCCTTGATCATGTTGAGGAAATTTCCTTCAATCCCTATCTTTTGAAGTATTTGTATCAGGAAAGGGTTCTGCATTTTGTTGAATGCTTTTACAGCATCAACAGAGATGTTCATGTGAATTTTTCTTTCATTCTGGTTATGTGGTGTATTACATTGATTGATTTTCTTGTTGAACCATCCTTGTATACCAGGGATGAAATCCACTTGCTCATGGTGTATAATTCGTTTGATATGTGGTTGAATATGATTAGCAAGTGTTTTGTTGAGGATTTTAGGATCTAGGTTCATTAGAGAGATTTGTCTACAGTTTTCTTTTCTTGTGGTGTGTTTGTTTGGCTTTGTTATTAGGGTGATGATGGCATCATAGAATGAGTTATGCAATGTTCACTTCACTTCCATTTTTGGAAGAGTTTAAGGAGGATTGGAGTTATTTATTTCCAGAATGTTTGTTAGAATTCACCTGTGAAGCCATCTAGTTCTGGGCCTTTTTCTTGGGAAGTTTTTAATGATTAATTCAATCTCACTAATTCAAATTACTTGTAATTCATCTGTTGAGCTCATCAATTTCTCCTTTCATCGATTTAAGCTGCTTGTTTGTTTCTAAGAATTTGTCCATTTCCTCTAAATTATCCATTTTCTTGGCATACAATTCTTCAAAATATCCTCTTATGATACTCTTTATTTCAGTGGGGTCAGGGGTGATATCCCCTTCCTCATTTCTTATTTTATGTATTTGCATCTTCTTTTTTTGTTAGTCTGGCTAAGGGTTTGTTATTTTTATTAGTCTTTTCAAACAAACAGCTTTTAGTTTTGTTTATTTTTTCTAGTGCTTTCTTATTTTCAGTTTCATTTAGCTCTGCTCAAATCTTTTTTATTTTCTTCTTTCTACTTCTTTTGGGTTTAGTTTGTTGTTCTATTTCTAATTCCTCCAGGTGCATAGTTACATCTTTTATTTGAGCTCTCTATTCTTTTTAATATAGGCATTTATGGTTATGTATTTACTCCTCATACAGCTTTTTGGCATCCCATAGGGTTTGATATGTTCTGTTGTGATTTTCATTCTCTTCAAGGCAATTACTGATTTCTTTTCCAATTTCCTCCTTGACCCACTGATTGTCTAAGAATGTATCATTTAACTTCCAAATCTTTGTGCCTAATCTTCTTCTCTGCCCCTAACTAATTTCCAGCTTAATTTATTGTGTGTGGAGAAATTACTTTGCATAATTTCAATCTTTCTGAATTCATTGATAGTTTTTCTATGGCCTAGCATGTTGTCTATCCTGGGTAATGAGCCAAGTGCACTTGAAAAGAATGAACATCCTACTGTATTTTGGTGTACTGTTCTGTATATGTCTATTAGGTACAGATATTTTAATATATTATCCAAGGTCATTGTTTCTTTATTGATTCTATGTCAAGATGTTCTGTCTAATCATGATAATGATGTATTAATATCTTCCACTATAATTGTAGATGCATATATTTATCCACTCCCCAGCCCCCCAGTGTTTGTCTCATGTATTTTGAGTGCCCTGGTTAGGTGCATAAATGTTTATGAATGTTCCTCTTCTTGATATATTATTCCTTTTATTAATGTAGAGTTGCATTCTTTGTTTCTTAAATAGTTTTGCATTTAAAGTCTATTTTGTTCCATATTAGTGTAGCTTCTCTCACCCTTTTCTGGTTTTTGTTTCCATATAAAATTATTTTCCAACCACTCATTTTCTGCCTCCTTAATTCCCTGGCTGTTAGGTGAATTTCTTGTAGACAGCATATAGATTGGTCATATTTCCTTATCCATTTTGCCAGTCTGTGTCTCTTGACTGCTGATTTTAATCCATTAACGTTCAATGTTATTACTGTGAAGGACCTGCTTATAATAGCCATATTTCTTTAGGTTTATCCATGCCATATGTTGTTTTTATTTCTCTTTTTATCCTTTTAGTTGTTCTTACAATCTCTTCCAACTCTCTCTCTCCTGTTTTTTCCTTTGGCTTACAGAAGCCCCTTTAGTATTTCTTGAAGGGCTGGTATCTTATTGACAAATTCTCTTAATTTCTGTTTATCTATGAATATTTTGAACTCTCCCTCATTTTTAATCTCAGCTTCGATGGATAGAGACTTCTTGCTGGAAGTTTTTTCTTTTAACACCTTAACTCTGCCATACCACTGCCTTCTTGCCTCCATGGTTTCAGATGAGAAACCAACATTTAATCTTATTGAAGTTCCCTTGTATGTGATGAATCTCTTTTCTCTTGTTGTTTTCTGTATTCTCTCTTTGTCTTGACCATTGGACAATTTGACAAATATATGTCTTGGAGTAGGCTAGTTAGAATTCATACCATTTGGAGTTCACTGCATTTCCTGGACATGTACACATCTCTCAAAAGATTTGGGAAAATTTTAGCCATTATTTCCTCCAACACACTTTTTGTCCTTTTTCCCTTCTCTTCTCCCTCTGGGATGCCTATAATGCATTTGTTTGTGCATTTTGTATTGTCATTCAAATCCCTACGTCCCTGCTAGACTTTTTGTATCTTTTTATCTCTCTCTTCTATTACCTGTCTGATTTCAGCTGTAGTGTCTTCCATATTGCTGATTCTTTCCTCTTCCTGTTTAAATCTGGTGTTGTCTGCTTCCAGCATATTTTTTATTTATTGCATTGTGCTATTCATCACCATTATATCCATATTCTTTTTTTACTTCCCTCACCAAAGTCTGTTGCCAAGAGTTGGAGCAAGATGGCTGCTTATGTCTGCAGGGATTCACACTGCTTCTTCTTAAGACTCCATGGTTCCAGCTTCTTCCAATATCAGCTCTAGGCTGGGTTTCATCTGTCTTTGGGAGCTCATTTCTCTCTTGGCTCATCTGTTCTGCTATCTCCACAAGGCCAGTTTTAACTATCAGGCTTATGGCTCATCTCTCTTCCTGGGGCTTCTGCCATGTCTCATGGGGCCTTCTTTCTTTTCTCATGTATCTGCTTCTCTGTGTATTTACATCCCAGTGCTCCAGAATTAAAACTCCCACTGAATCCTCTGCTGTTTATTTTTTCTCTGTAAGTCCTCACCCACCAAGGGGGTGGGGAAAAAACATCCTACTGATGTGTCCCAGTCAAAGCCTTAAACATAATTTAATCAAGTAAGAATGAAATGTCTGACTCCTATGCAATTTAATATACCCAGAGGAACAGACCAATTTACAAACATAATCCAATATCTATTTTTGGATTTCTTACATAATCCCAAACTGCTACAACACCCTATTATTAATATTCTGTATTAGTGTTGCACATTTGTTATAATTCATTAAAGAACTTTCTTATACTTGTATTGTTAAACACAGTCCATCATCTACAACAGGCCTCACTCTGGTATGCTGTCCTATATATTAAAATCTAACTTTCATTCTAGTAACATACATGACCCAAAACCTCCCCCTTTCAATCAAATTCATATGCATAAATCAGTGTTGTTAATTGCATTCACAATAATGTGCTGCCATAACCACCATCCATATCCAAATGTTTATAATCTAAAATATTTTTTTTGTGCAAATTAAGCATCAACTCCCCATTCTCTACCCCCAGTCTCTTCCCTTATAACCTATATCCTAGCTTTTAAAAAAAAATATTCTATCCTAGCTTTAGCTCTATGTGTTTGCTTATTATAATGAGTTCATTATCTGAAATCATACAATATTTGTCCTTGTCTGTCTGGCTTATTTCTCTCACCATAATAACCTCAAAGTCCATCTATGATGTTGCATGCATCAGGAGGTCATTCCTTTTCATGGCTGAATAATATTCTATTTTATGTATGTATCATGTTTTGTTTATACCTCCATCAGAGGACACTTGGGTTGCTTCCACCTTTTGACAATTGTGAATAATGCTCCTATGAACATCAGTGCACAAATATCTTTTTGATTCCATGTTTTCAAATTTTCCTGGTATATAACTGGTAGTGGGATGCTAGGACTTATGTTAATTCTATATTTAGCTTCCTGAGGAACTGTGAACTCTCTTGCACATTTTACATTCCCACCAGCAAAGAACGAGTGTTCTTATTTCTCTATGTCCTTTCCAACACTTTCAATTTTCAGTTTCATTTTTTTTCTTTCTTTTTTTTTTTATTATGGGTAAAAATCAAAATTCACACAATACATACAAACATTTGCAAAATGATATATAAATATATATGCATATATGTGTATTTGCTTACAAAAATGTTATTTATATATATACATATATTTTAAGAGGTGCTTAGATTACCTAAAATATTACACAGAACCCACTGGGATTCCCATGTTGCCCACCTCCCACACTTCCCACCACATCCCACACAAACATTTCCCACAGGGTGGCCCACCACCCTCAATGAACTTACACATCCTGGAGCCTTGCCACCAACCGTAGACCATAGTTCACACCGTATTCAGTTTCATTTTTAATAGTAGCTGTTCTAGCAGTTGTCAAATGATATCTCATTACAGTTTTGACTAGAATTTCTTTAACATCTATGATGTTCAGCATTTTTTCATGTGCTTTTCAGCCATTTTTATATACTCTTTGGAGAAATGTCTATTCAATTACTTTTTCCATTTTTTTTTTTAAATTATTTATTTATTTTTATTGTGGGTAAAAATCAAAGTTTTCACAATACATACCAACATTTGCAAAATGATATATAAATATATATGCGTATATGTGCATTTGCTTACAAAAATGTTATATATATATATATATATATATTTTTTTTTTAAGAGGTGCTTAGAATACCCAAAATATTACATGGAACCCACTGGGATTCCCATGTTGCCCACCTCCCACACCTCCCACCACATCCCACACAAACATCTCCCACAAGTGTGGCCCACCACCCTCAATGAACTTACAAATCCTGGGGCCTTGCCACCAACCATAGACCACAGTTCACACCGTAGACCACACTCTCTCCCACACAGTTCTGAGTGGTGTGTGCTGGTTTAAAATGGCCTACATCCGTTGCCACAACGGTACTCAGGACAACTGCCAAATCCCAAAGAAGCCCCTGTATTTCAACTGCTCGTCCCCTCCCTGCCCCAAAAGTGTCAAGTGGACCCTGGCTCCACCTCATTGTTATAATTTCTTCCATTGCTTGGATCAACATATGTGAACAACAGAATACCACCAAGTCCACTCTAGTCCATAGTTTTTCCCCTTATCCTGAGGGGACTGGGATGATGAAGTCCACTCCACCTCCAAGTAAGAGAGGGCTTATATCCCATGGATATGGTGGGTGGGATGATCCTGCCTGCAGATACAGGCCTTCTCCATTTCCTGGGATGGCCATTGCCCATCATTGTCTCCTCGCCAGATGACTTGGATGAGTCCATTGAGCTGTAGGGTAGGAGTTGCAGCTCCACCAAGATTCCATGCACACCTGGCACATAGGTAGGCCAGAGGCTCCAGTCTCTGGAAGTATACCTAAAAACTTCAGCATCACATATGGAATAAGTGGGGATAGTCCCAGGGACTGATGCCTTATCAGTAGGCTCTATTTTGGAATCTGTGCTCCTGAGAGTGACAGAATTGGACTCAAATAAGTCCTCCCTGCACATGGTTCATCAGTCCTTTGTCCATTTTTAATTGACTTGCTTGTTGTTTATTGTTGAGTTTTAGGATTTATTTATACATTCTATCTAGTAAACTCTTATAAGATATGTGTTTTCCAAATATTTCCTCCCATTGTATAGGTTCTTTTTATTTTCATGACAAAGTCCTTTGAGGAACAAAAGTTTTAATATTGAGATGGTCATATTTATCTATTTGTTCTTTCATTGCTTGTGTTTTGGATGTAAGTCTAAGAAAGCTGTAACAGTTTGAGATTATTTTTGTGAATTTCAAAAGAGAGTGATTATGTTCATAAACTACTTTATTCCTCTGTGATACCCTTTGATTGCATTAAATTCAGTGAGGGGCCTCTGATTAAGTTTACTTGATAAAATTAATTTAGGGCTTCTGATTGGGCTATATCAGTAAGGCGTAAGTCAGATTGATTCCCTGCTCCCTTCGGTGGGCTGATATAAATGAACACTCACTCAAGAAGAAACACAGGAAGACAGAGATCTCTGTCACGTTTGATCCTGAGTCCCAGAGAGAGATGAGCCATTCACCAGATAGTTTGCAGCTAACCTTGGGAAAAGGGCCAAGACTGACATAGAAGGCCTTGAAAGAAATGAACCCTATGTGAGGAGAGAGAGAAAGTTCTGAGAGATAAGCCCTATGCCAGCCTGCAACTAAAGGAAAGGATTCCCAGAGGGGAAGGCTGAACCCTCACAAAGATCAGTGACCATCTTGCTTCAACATGTGGCAACTGAATTTGGTGAGAAAGAAATCTTTAGTTGGAATCTTTAGGGCCTTGTAACTGTAAGATTTTACCCAAAATAAATACCTTTTATAAAATCCAACAGATTTCTGTTACTTTGCATCAACACCTCTGTGGCAGACCAATACAAAACCTTTGCCTAACACAAGATTCTGAAGATGCTTTCATACATTTATTTTCTCAGAGTTTTGTAATACTGGCTCTTACATTTAGGTCTTTGATCTATGTTGAATTAATTTTTGTATATGGTTGAGATTGGGGTCCTTTTTCATTATTTTAGAAAGGAATACCCTGCTCTCCCAGCATCACTTGTTGAAGATTCTATTCTTTCCTAATTAAATGGGCTTGGCCATCTTGGAAAAAAATCAATTTGTTATATAGACAGGAGAGGCTATTTCTAAACCCTTATATCAATTCTATTGATCAATATATCAGTCCTTATGCCAGGACCATGCTGTTTTGACCAGCTTTGAAAATGCTTTAAAGTAAGGAAGTGTGGGTCCTCCAACTCCATTCTTCTTTTTAAAGATGTTTTTGTCTATCCTGGCCAACTCTCCCTTCCAATAAATTTGATAATGGGCTTTTCCATTTCTGAAAAGTAAGCTGTTAGAATTTTGATTGGGATTACATTGAATCTGTAAATAAATTTGCGTTGAATTGACATATAAACAATATTTGGTCTTCTAATCTAAGAACACAGAATATCCTTCCTTTTATTTAGGTCTTCTTTGATTTCTTTTAACAATGGTTTTTAGTTTTCTTGTGTGTATGTGCAAGCCCTTTACATCCTTACTTATATTTATTCCACAATATTTGATTATTTTATTTGCTATTGCAATTGGATTTTTAAAAATTTCCTCCTCTAATAGTTCATTACTAGTATATTGAAACATTACAGATTTAGGGGTATTAAATTTGAACCCTGCCAATTTGCTGAATTTGCATATTAGCTCTAGTAGCTTTGTTGTCGATTTTCAGCACTTTCTTTATATAGACTCATATTATCTGCAAATAGTGAAGGTTTTGTTTCTTCCTTTACAATTTGCATGTCTTTTAATTCATTTTCTGGCTTAATTGCACTGGCTAGAACTTCCAGTACAATGTCGAATAACAGTGGTGACAGTAGGCATCTTTGTTTTGTTCCACATATTAGATGGAAAGCTTTCAATATTTCACCATTGATACAATGTTAGCTGTGGCATTTTAATAAAAAGCCCTTGATCATGTTGTGGCAGTTTTGATCTATTACTATTTTTTAAAGCATTTTTATTTAAAAGGATCCTGGCTTTTATCATATTCCTTTTCTGAATCAATTGAAATGATCAAGTGTTATTGTTTTTTCCCTTCATTTTGTTAATGTGGAGTGTTACATTTATTTTCTTAAATTTTTTTACATATCTGGGATAAAACCAACATGATCATGATTTATAATTCTTTTGATATATTGTTTGAGTCAATCTGCAATTACTTTGTTGAGGTTTTTTGCATCTATATTCATAAGTGAAAATTGTCTATATCTTCTTTTTTAGCAGTATCTTTATCTGGCTTTAGTAATAGGGTGATGTTGGCTTCTTAGAATGAGTTAAGTAATCATCCATCTTCAATTTTTTTGTAAGTATTTGAGAAGTATTGGCAATAATTTTCACATGTTCTTCTTAGAGTTGTATTAAAATTTGAACCACGTGACTTCCAGAAATTTTTGCAAGGTAAATAGGAAGTGCTCTATATATCAGTACATTAAAATTTGCTTTAATTTTCTTGATTGAAGATAATAGTCCATATAGAGACTGTAGCAATTTAGGACTATATTTTAAAAATAGGTAAGTATTTAAATGGAGAGGTCGTTACCTTACCAATGTCCATTGGATAATGAGTATTAAGTTCATTTATATTTATATTTTTCTGATAGAGGTATATAAATATATTTTAAACTTAGTTTAATAATTAGTTTATCTAGAGTACACTTTAGATATTTTTTGTTTGTTTAATTTACTGGTCTATTTGAGTTTGATGCATTAAAAAATATTTCAATTATGTGAAGACATTATTTTGCAATTTTAATAGAGTATAAAATTCCAGAACCTTAGCATGTCACAGTAGCATTGAAATAATATTGAGTGGAAAAAGCTTAGATTGTGGAGTCAGGGAAATTGTAGCTTGAATATTAGCTTAGCTAGTAAATAAGTGTGTGGTTTATGTCAAGTTAATGTTCAAAGAGCACTAGTTTTCTCAAGTAGATGATTATACTAAATTAGTTAGTTTGCATATTGCTATGTAAAATACATGAGATAGAGTACAAAAGAATTGCAATACCAATTAGCTACTTAATAATATGTAGTAGCTTCTGTCATATCTTTCCTTCTTCACAAACTCAGTATTTGTATACCTGTTCTCATGGACATCTACTACTTTGTTTTCTGAATACAAGAGTTGAGGAAATGATTTTATTTGAGACTCCCAGATTGATCATTTTTCTCTTAAATTTAGGATCTAGATATATATTCTTTGTATTCTCTATCTTGTCTTAAAGTAAAATAAGCTACACATAGGCATATGGTAATGATAATTAAACCCAAGTTAACAGAAATACCTGTTTGGAGAGCAGATTAGATAAGATGGCTGATTCTCATACATTTTACCTATCATGTTTCCAGATCCTTATAATGATATAGAGTAACTCTCTACTGGGACCTGTTTACTCTACAATATACTTTCATTTGTAAACCAATATCTTGATCAAAAAACAATATCAGAGACAGCAAGATATGCCAGAATATTATATAGACAAGAATATCAGGGCATGTGGCAATATGAAGCTTTGTGGACCACAAAATATCCTGTCCTGCAGGTTAATCCTTTCCTGTGTAAGTTAACCTATTATAGTTGGGATCTTTTGATTAAATCACCTCAGTTAAGGGCGTTTGTTTAGATTATGAGACCCAGTGTGTGTCTTATTACTCTTAACTGAAGTACTTTATAAACAGAGGAATAAAAAGGCTCAGACACAAAAAGCCACAGAGACAGACAGAAGCCTCCAGAAGTTGAAATCAAGGAACCCAGGAGAGAGAAAAGCCACAGATGGAGCAGTCCAAAGCTGAAAGCACCAAGGCTAAGAGGAAAGAGGAAAGATGAGTGGATGTAGCCATGTACCTGAATTCCCACAGTTGCAGCTCAGACAGAAAGTATCTCCTGATGATGCCTTGACTTGGACACTTTCATGGCATCAGAACTATAAGTTTTTACCCTAATAAATCCCCATTGCAAAAGGCAACCCATTTCTGGTATATTGTTCCCAGCAGCTTTTAGCAAACTCAAACAAGGCAATTCAAGCAAAATGTAGTATTATTTTGCTGATATATCCAAGAGCAGAATGTGGTGACTGAGATGCATTTTTTCGGCTCCTAATAGCATAGAATATTTTGATTCATTGGGTTCAATCTCAATAGAATGATATTTTAGTATCACCTAATAAAAATATGTGTAGCTTAAAGAGGAAATATTTAGATTATGGTTTGGAGTTCAATTATTTTTCAATGTTTTGATGAAAAAAAAAAGATTATATAATTATTTTGTTTTAGATCAATTAAATTGGAAATCATATTTTAACTGTATGCATCCTTTATATATATTAAACATTTAATATAATAATAATAGTTTAATGCATCTCATATATAAGCACTCTGTAATGACTCCATGTTCATGAAGTTGAAGTTGAACTTGGTCAATCTTAGTTACTGTTTGCTTGGTAAAGATGAAGTTACTTTTCCAACTCCATTGTCATTCAGTGTTAAACTGAATTTTAATACAGGGCTTTAGAAGCTCTTTATTTTCAACAATTGTTTTGTCTCAGACACAGTAGTGAAGTGTAGAATCAGAACATTCCTTCCTGTATCATACTAATTCCTATTTATTCTCTACCTCTCCAGTGAATATTTTTGTGTACATTCCATACATTCTTGTAAGAGAGAGACCAGAGTGGAGGGTTGAAAAGAAAGAGAGAAAGAGAGAGAGTAAAGTATATTTTTAACATTGAGTAAAACTGCAAAGAATGTTGGGAATCAATCCATATCTCTGTGGCTGGAAAATAAGGAAGAAAATGTCTTGATTTTACCTAATACTATTTACACATACCAGAATATTTGCTAAGAAAGCATTAATCAGTCCTCCAATGCAGCATTTTACAAATATAGACAGATTGTGCCAGTATATGCGTATATTGATTATATTCAAACTGATCCATATCAAATATTCATTATTAAATTTAAATATATGTGCATTGTTAGTCTTTCTGAAATATGATTTTCACTAAAATTAGAGGTCATGTCCTCAGGATCTGATGGCTAAATAAAACCTTGCATTGTTTATAGTACATGCAGCTTTCATTATGAAGTTATTTCCTTTTCCGGAATCCCTGTGCAGGACTCCAAGAGGTTATTTACTTGCATTCACACTCTGAGGTCCATCCTCTGGTCATTCTATTAATACTGTTTGGATTAAAACCATACATTTTTTAATTCCATTATTTTCCTACTATTCAATTTCAGACATTGATTAGATCCATTCTGAAACTCCCAATTATATATTGATATGATGTGGTGATATTTATTGAGTGTATAATTAAGTTTAATTTTGTAAAAACAGACTCCTTGGGCTGATCTACTGAAACTTCCACAACTCTTGCATAAAGATTTTGGAAGATCAAGAAACACTGCACTACATGGTAATGCAAGCCTTATAAAGCCCCCTTGACTTGGGCACACCAACCATCTAAAAATGTTAATTTTTGCTAACAAAAATGGTGAAACTTAGGATTTGTTCTACTCTTACTGTTTATTACTTGAGCTCAAGTTAGAATAATGGCAAAATTAGTTTGGCAAAGAAATCCCCCCAAAATATCAAGATACCACAGAAATATTTATATTCTACTGTGTTTGAAATACTTTTTACTGCTATCTACACAAAATATATCAGGCTACTCTAGACTGAAAAAAATGAACTCATTTACATTAAAGGATAGCTTCAGCTGAGCATTCCCTTGGATACTTGCAACAGTGGTGGTCTAAATGAAGGCGTTTCCCTATGAGGTTTGAAATTCAGATAACCTTATTTAAGTTGAAAATACCCCTAAAACTACATTTAGCGTTAAGACTGTTTTTTTAGAAATATCATGAGTATTTCTAGGTAAGGCAGAAGTACTTCTAGGTTAACAAGACCAGATTTGACTTTGGACTTTATTTTTAAACTATTGAGTGTAAAGAAAAAAGTAAGTTTTTACAGAAAATAATATCTACATATGCACTCAGAAGTATAAATTTGGTGACAGAAAACATTTAGTACATGCAGCATCCCAGAAGCATTTCACAAGGAGCTTTGTTTTATTTTCTCGAATTTTAAGTTTATTTAAAACATCTTCAGGGAAGCGGCTGTGGCTCAATCAGTAGGGCTCCTGTTTACCATATGGGAGGCCCCGGGTTCAGTTCCCAGGGCCCCCTGGTGAAGGCAAGCCCACCCACATGGCGTGGTTAGCTGACCCAGTGAGCACAAGCAGCAAGGGGGGGATAAATGAATAAATAAATAAAATCTTAAAAAAAATAAAATAAAACATCTTCACTCTCAATCTTGAAAGCCAAATAGTACTTTAAATGTCCTATATCAACAATTTATATTCTATAACAAGAAGTACATCTGCAGACATACTGGGTGTTAATATTGGAGTGGCTTTTGTATATAAAATCAGGTACCTTAGTTAAAAAGTTAGCTGAACTTTTCTCATTCATCTTTATGCTAAAAGCTTCCTCCTCTTTCTGGACATTACTCTTTGACAACTTAGTGTTTTTGTTTCCAAGTTCTCCACTTCCAGAAAATTTCACTTAATCTTTTGCACAGGAAATTACATCAGCATCTCCAGTATGACTGAAATCTCAGCACACTTGCAAATTAACCAGAATTCATCTTTACTGCACAGTTATACTCCTGTTCTGGAATTCCAAGTTGTTCAACATCCGAATCTGTTAACTTCATTTCATGGTCTGAAACTTTTTCTTGGTTTGGTGCTTGAAATACTAGAGCCAAGGTGTCTGCATTCTGTCAGTCCTATATGTAATGATGTATTCACTGCCAGCACATTTTAGTATTTTGGACATGCTGGTGAGGTTCACTCCCATGCCCAGATTCTGGTCACAGTGATACATGTCAAAGTCCTCAGGGGGCAAGGTGAGCTACACCAAGGAGACTTGGGACAAGTCCATGCTCTGCAGGTTCACGCAGGTAGAGCTGACGTCCCAGCAGTCCTCATTGATGAGGTCCTTGGTTGCATCCAGCACCTTTTTCATGATGAAGACCTGGGCTAAGCACACTTCAAGCACGGTGGCGATTTGCAACTATGCAGCTACAGGCAAGAGAAAAGATGGAAGTTTTACCTGGTTTAGATTTGGCAAGGATCCAAGCAAGCGAGTGAACTCTAACAGCTTGGGACCCAAGAGTAGCTAGTGTGCCCCAACCAGTGCTTTAGCAAACTCTCCAGGATCATTTTAAAGGGCTTCTACCATTCAAATAAGGGTTTCATATTATTAAGGTAAAATTTCAATCAAGTTAATGTTATGGTTTATCAGTTTAATTGTTCTTTCAAATTAACCCATCTAATCTTTCTGTGAGAAAGGAAGAGGTGAGCACTTGTGCCCGAAGGTACCTGGCCAATAATATATTCAAAATGTAAGATAAGAATAAATGTCTAGTTAACCTGCATGGAATTCCACTATCCTTCATCCCCACCTTTTTTCCGCCTATAAGAATACAAATGGTGAAAATTAGTAGTCTACCATGATTTTCCCATTTAAAGGTCAACATGTAATAATGGTATGTTTAAATTTCAAGTTAATCACTTTTCACTGTTAATATCTCAACTAAATTATCTTTCCCTTGACCATGAATTTGTTGAATTCCCTGGCCCCATGCAACTTCATTTTTGAATGATTTGGCTAAGTCATCATATAATATATGTTGTTGTGAATATTTGGTTAATATCTAGCTCTGCCACTGCACTGACCCTGTAAATTGCATAAAGACAATGATTTGTGTCTGTTTCTCCAAACAATTATATCACCAGGACATAACATAATGCCTGGAACAAGCATATATTTAATTCCAGAAATATTTTTGAATGAATGTTAAGTCACAGAGTGAATAATATCTAATGGGAATTGTTAGAACTTTAATCAATTTTATATTTACTTGACTTTATTTAAATGCAATACATGTACTAAGTCTTTATTCTCATAACAACTTAAGAAGAGATTTTATGATTGCCCTATAATCAGAGTTCAGGAAACAGTGGCACACCTACTCTAAGGACTCTGCTCAAGTCCACAAAGCTAAGAGTGATACGCAGAATGGATGCAGTGAAGTGGTTGAGCTCCAGCCTTCCATATGGGACAAACAGATAAAGGAGTCAACTCAGGGAAGCTGATGTGGCTCAGTGGTTGACGGTGGACCTCCCGCATACAAGGTGCCGGGTTCAGACCTGTTTCCTCAAAAAGAAAAATAAAAGTAATACAAACCTCAACTTCCTGGCTAAGTTCCTGCTTTAAGCACTTTAGCATATAAAATGAAATGACAGACTGGTCTTCTACTTTTCTCACTGCATTATCAGGGCTCTACAAAATGTCACAGGAATTTGTGAAAGTCTTTATTTTGTCAAAGGTGGAAATAGGAAAGAAAATGGGTACTATGTAAGAAGTATAGTATTGGAAAACTAGTTTACATTGTTTTTCAATTGATTGATACCTGTAGAATTTGCAATTTTTGAGCCTGAGTGATCAATATCAAAGATAGTAAAAGAAGAAGAGGTAGAATCATCATCATCATTATTATTATAAGAAGAAGAAGAAAAAGGAGAAGGAGAAAAATAAGATGATTATGACAATGGAGGAGGGAGAGGCAAAAGGATTTTAAAAGTAAAACAAGTGTTGGAAGGGATGTGGAGAAATAGGACTATACGTTCATTATTGATGGCTGTGCAAGATGGTACAGCCACTGTGCAAGACAGGTTGACAGTTCCTCAGAAAGCAAAACTACAGCACTAACATGTGACTCAGCAATCCCATTACTATTAGGTTGGTGGAAAAGTAATTGTGGTTTCAGACCATAAATTTTAAATCATTATAACTAGGCTGAAACACAACTTTATTAATCAAAACAGGAACCATTACCATGAACATATTTTTGCCAACAAGAAATAAATTTGTTTATTACTGTATCATAAAAATCCAACAAACTCCTGGAAAGCATTTTCTGCATCCTGCTGATTGTGGAAGTGTTTTCCTGCAAAAAGTTGCCAAGATGCTTGAAGAACTGGTAGTCGATTGGCAAGAGGTCAGGTGAATATGACAGATAAGGCAAAACTTCAATGGACAATTTATTCAACTTTTGAAGCATTGGTTGTGTGGTATGCAGTCGGGTCTTGTCGTGGAGAAGAATTGGGCCCTTTCTTTTGAGAAATGCTGGCTGGAGGCATTGCAGTTTTCATTGCATCTAATCGATTTTCTGAGCATAGTTCTCAGATGTAATGGTTTTGCTGGGATTCAGAAAGCTCTAGTGGATCAGACTGGTAGCAGACGACCAAACATTTACCATGACCTCTTTTGGTGCAAATTTGGCTTTGGGAAGTGCTTTAGAGCTTCTTCTAGGTCCAACCACTGAGTTGGTCATGGCTGATTGCTGTATAAAATCCACTTTTCATAACATGTCACAATCTGATCAGGAAACGGTTCATTGTTGCATAGAATAAGAGAGGACGACACGTCAAAATGATCATTTTTAAAATTTTTCATTCAGTTCATGAGGCATCCACTTATTGAGCTTTTTCACCTTTGCTTCAAATGCCAAGCAACTGTAGAATGCTTGGCGTTGAGATCTTCAGCAACTTTTCGTAAGAGGATCAGCTTCGATGATTATTCTCAATTGGTCATTGCCTGCTTCTGATGGCAGACCACTATGCTTCTCATCTTCAAGTCTCTCATCTCCTTTGCAAAACATGCTGAACTACAACTGCACTATATGTTCATTAGCAGTTCCTAGCCAAATGCGTTGTTGATGTTGCGAGTTGTCTCCGTAGTTTTACAACCCATTTTGAACTCAAATAAGAAAATTGCTTGAATTTGCTTTTTGTATAAGATAATTTCCATTGTCTAAAACATAAAATAAACAGCACATGTCATTAGCAAAAAAACATAAAGCAAGAAATGCATGTTAAAATTATGTATAACCTAACAACATTTATTTAAGAATGTATACCAATATCAAACAGCAAATTTCAACAATGCAAAACTGCAATTACTTTAGCACCAACCAAATATGTTTATTCCCCAAAGAATTAAAAGCAGAGACTCAAACAAATATTTTCACACAAATGTTCATGTTACAATAGTCACAATTGTTAAAACATGGAAGCAACCCAAAGTCTCCATCAACTGATGAATGGATAAATAAAATGTAGTATATAATGCAATATGTACTACATTACAATGCAATATTATTCAGTCTTAAAAAAGCATGAAGTCCTGGTATTTGGGACTACATAGATGAAATTTGAAGACACCATATTGAGTGAAATAGGCCAAACACAAAAAGACATATGTTGTATGATGTCACTGTTATGAATGAATTATATAAACAGAGTTAGAATCTGGAATATAAGTTTCCATGAGACAGAGTGTGAATAGGGAATGGGGAGTGAAGGATATACATGATTCTATTTAGAATGATGGAAATGTTTTGGTATTGGATGGTGAGGATGGTAACACAACATTGTGTACATAATTAAAAGCACTGAAATATATATCTTAATGTGATTAAAAGGGGTAAAATTTGGATTGCACCTATATATGGTAAAAGAAAAAAATTAAAAATAAATTCATGGAAGTACATTACACAGTGAACTCTAAGTTAATCATTGGGCTATAGTTAATAGAACAACTTTTAAAATGTGCTATCATCAATTATAAGAAATATTCTGCACCAAGTCAAGGTGTTAATAATAGTGTGGTATATGGAAACTCTGCATTTTATGCAAGATTGTTCTGTAAACCTATAACTTCTCTAATAAAGAAAAAAAATAGTGACTGGATAAGAATAGTTATATCTACAATGATTATGAAGTTCCATTATATTTTCAAGGTGTAATACTCGAACCCTAGAAAGATATTTTTCTGGCAAGTGTGAGGTTTTCCATAAAAGATACTTGAAGCTACAGCACTGGATATTATTTGAAAGGAAATATAAAAATTGCACTTCCACTTAGGATGTAGGAGTCTACAAAGACCATCTCCTCCACCCTAACAACCTTACAAAACCTTTAATATAAACAATTATAACTGTCCTTTAACCTATCAGAAAGATGAGGTGGTAAATATCAAGGAAATCAAATTCCAAGGAGAGACAAGTACCTCAAAGATGCTATAGGGAAAATGAAATGTTTCACCTTTCACAGAGGGAAGGATAAAGATGTGACCACTGTATAAGCAGACAAGGAGAATTAAGATACATTTTTAAAAATTGTTAAAGTAAAAGGTGAGCTACAGTGCTAATTGGGATAAAAGAGTTAGCACATTATTCATGAGGCTTGCATTCCTTCTTAATGGACGATTGAGGTATTAGACTACACTCAATATCTTCTCTGCAGGTCTATACCAAGAGCTCACAAGAAGGACTAGGGACAAGTTATGAGATCTTCAGACAAGGTCATTGTGCAACCCACAAAACATCAAATATCCTCCTTCTCTTTTCCTACTGAATGAGAAACTGCTATTACTTTACCAAATATAACTTTATACTTACTTTAGGCCTAAAAATAAACATTTATTGTTATTCAGTAATAGCATTGCTCATGCATTCTATCAGCATCCAAATGAATTAAAAAAAAACAAAAACTTTGCTTCCTTTATGCCCTCTCCCTAATTACTCAGGCTGTCTAGAATCTCTTTCTTTTGTTTGCAATTAGAAATTTCTTTGATAACTGTTTACTTTTTTAATAATATATTTTTTATTAATCTCTCATCATGTACATGCATATTTTCTTATATTTATAAGCTTTCTAATTATTTTGGTCAATTTTTTGAGCAGTGCTGGGCTTGCTTTCATTTATTAACATTTTTGCAATTTAGAAAATGTATCTTGTTTGGTGCTGTTGGCAATGATGGCCAACAGACTCTTTAACTTTACAATCAACAATAAGTTCAGGATATGTTTAAATTTTAATTAAATACAAAATACTCAAACTCTTCATATTTTAGAAGCATTCATGATGTTATTAAATAAATGTTAAATAAACTTTTTAAAATATGAAAACACTAGACTGTTTTCATGGTCTCTTTTTATCCCTGTGTATATCAGTGCATATTATATTTCATATAAGATTTGGTCTTAAGTATTTTTAAGACAAAATAAAAACTTTAGTTTTTATTTGCAAATGATTGATGCTATATAATAATAGCAAAATGGATTATATTTACTGAGCTCATACTGAATGCCAGACAATATTTGAAGTGCTCTAGGTATGTAAGTAAAATAGTTTATCTCTACAACATAATTCTTAGGAAGATTCTTGAAATATCTAAAACTTAATCTCAGTTAAAGGAAAACCTTCCTCCTATTTGTTCAGAAAAGTCTTAAGATTTATCCTCTAATTTTCTCTAGGTAAAGTAAATTGAATCATGTCACTTTGCTTCCGAAAACCTATGCATCTTTCCATCCCACTAAGAGCAAAATTCAAAGCATTATACCATCCTACAGATCCAACATGATCTTGCCCCTCTTCCTTTTTTGTATGAAAACATTCTAATAGAGGATGGTAAAAAAAACTAATTAAAGGATACTACTGTGTTTAGGGAGAGACCAATTATACCTAAACAGGAAAAGGAGAAAAGATGCACTTAAAAATTCAACATCACTGTCTGTTCAGTTGCCTGGAGGCCTCCCTCTTCTTCATGATTCTAATGACAATATTTTTCACTTCTTTGTTCCTAAGACTGTAAATGAGTGGTCTCAGCGTGGGGATCATCATAGTGTAAAAGACAGAAGCCACTTGATCCTTTCCTAAGGAGTAGGACTTCTTGGGTTTTAAATAAGTAAAAATTGTTGTGCTCTAAAAGATAGTGACTCCCAGGATGTGGGAGACACAAGTAGAAAAGGCTTTGCACTTTCCTGAAGTGGAATTAATTTTCAGGATAGTAGAAAGAATGGACTTGTAGGACACAGAGATTGTGATTAAAGACACTATTAGATTTGAGCCAGTTAAAATGATTATCATGATTTCAGTATTATGAGTGTCAGTGCAGGAAAGGGCTAAAATAGGGGTTAAGACACAGAAAAAGTGATAGATTACATTTGAGTTGCAGAATGCAAGCTGTTCATGCAAAGAACAATAACTAATGATTCCCTAAAACCAATCATGTATGACCCAGTGATGACAATGCAGCAGAATCTCATGGACATAACAACCTGGTAGTGCAGAGGGTTACAGATAGTGACATAGTGGTCATAGGCCATAGAAGCAAGAAGGTAAAATTCAGTGACACACAATAAGATAAAAAAAGACATCTGGGTGAAGCAGCCCATGAATGATATAGACTTGTTGGAAGTCAGTAAGTTCTCTAAGGTTTTAGGTGTGATGACTATTGAGTAACTGAGGTCAAGGAATGACAGGTGACTCAGGAAAAAATACATGGGGTTGTGAAGCTGGGAATCTAGGCGAATTATCAGTATCATCCATGCATTCCCCAGCACAGTAATCAGATATATCATGAAAAGTAACATAAAGAGAACTCGCTGGATCTCTTCAGAGTCTGTCAATCCCGTAAGTATGAAGTCAGGCACATTTGTGTTATTCCTACTTCTTATGGCATTCAACTTTTGTAAACTGTTGAGAAACCAAAGGTGATAACAGGAATGACTTCAAAACTGTTCTTATGTATATAAATGATGTAGCATTTTTAAAAGTTAGCTTATTCTAGAAATTCATAATAAAAAGTACTTTTCAAAATATGACTGAAAAAAACTTTGTTTGACTGCCAAATAAGTATTAGTTATAATTCATCATTTGGATGTTATATAATAGAAAACCATATATAATACCTAATTGGAATGAACTTGGCACTATTATAAATACCTCCTTTTATTAACATTCAGATGAAAATGCTATTTATTGTAGGTATTATTACTGTACACACTTTTTAGATGAAAATAAGTGCACAAAAAGATAAGTAACTTATAGAGTCATATTAATTGTTGGCCTGTGATTCTGCCAAGATTGGCTGATCTAGAGATCATGCTCATAACTCTATATTCCTACTTCTAAGTAATTTCATAAAAACAGAAATAAACTGCTAGATAAATTCTAAGCAATGATAGAGTTTAATGCATCACTTAATTTATATATAATATCATTTAATACAAATTTATAATCTGATAAATTAAATCCTTAGACCACATTACTGAGGTATATTAATTTTATAGACCATATATTAATATTAAAATTCAGAAAATGGGTTCTTAATTTATAATTTAAATAATATTTATTCCAAGATTATATTTTCATTATATGCATACTGTTGATTCTATCAATTCTATGTTTGAATTTCTACAACCTTGGTGTTAATAGATAAGGCCTAAATAATATTTCTTTCTTTCTTTCTTTCTTTGCACATTCTCCTAAATCTATCCCTATTTTTTGAGATAAACTAAAAACTCTACATTTGAGAACAATATTTTCTACCACTTTTATCCCTCCAGAAAATTTTCAACCTCAACTTTTTCTCACAAATTAAAAATGTAAACACTTTAAAGAGCCTGACATTTCTGCAATATGATATTTTTTTTCTTTGATATAACTTCTTTTTTTCATGCATGAATTTTTTTGTTTTGTTCTGAAGTGAAATAAACCAACCTGAAATTTTTGTTCAGGTCCTGGTTAAATGGAAAGTTCACCTGAAAATTATTTCTCACAATTATACCCGGGAACTACTGTGAACACAAACAGAGCCAGAGAATCCCTTGTCATTTACACTGACAGTGTCATGACACCTATTCCACTGAGGATTGCTGGTAATGTACCATTACATCATCCCTGGGACCAATCTCCAAGGAAGATTGCTTGGCATGTTCCAAGGACTAATGTGTCCACGTTAAATTTGTGCCAGAGAGTTTTTTATCTCTTAAAAGTCACGTAATTTTGAGCCTCATATTTTTTTTTTCTTTTGATACTCTAATTGATGACTGGGTAAAAGGCAAGGTATTTTTAAAGAAATAATGTATCTGTGGGTGACAAGCTAGAAAATTAATCACCAGAGATGGAACAGCACACTTTTCAAAATGAAATATTTTCATATTTAAAAGTGTGAAACAATCATATGGAATAAATATTTTTATCATGCAGAAAATTGAATGCAACAGAATTCCAAAGAATAAAATAAAAATCATTCATCAATGTTAATCTTTTGATGTATTTTCTACCAATTATTTTCCTTTATGTATATAGTGCATATTATATGTATATTTACGTGTTTACATAATTTTATAACATTGTGTATTCAGTAACGTCCTCATTTTATTATTAAATATTTTTTAATTAACAATTTTATTTCAAATTCACACAGGAAAAAAAGAACAGAAAAAAGCAGAGCAACAGATTATGGAAACATTACTATTAAAAAGTTCTTTTTTTAGGCACTTTTACATCATCCAATGTTAACTGCTAACTCAGTTCTTCCTCTAGTGTTTAGAAAGATACACTAGATTCATTAAAAGACATAATCAAGGTCTTCTTCTTAATGAAAAGAGTATGAAGAAGGGAAAAATCTATATTCATAATTCACAAAACAAACTCCATTTTCTTTTATTTTATCTTTAGAATTAATATAGGACCAACTTTGCTTTTGCTACAAAGACATTACAATGTTGTTAACTATAGTCCATAAATTACATTAGTTATAATTTTCCCATATATCACCACATTCTTATAATCTTGTAATAGAACATTCTTAAATTTACATTACTAACCACAGTCCTCATCTACTCCTGAAATCGTTGTTATACATTCCCAATATAATCCTCCCACTCTCCTCCAACTAACATTAATCTTCCTACATTACTTATTTCAGCCACAATCATATCCATAAATCAACAGTGATTATTACATTCATTATAATGTGTAATCATCATGTCCTTGATGTAACCTTAAGGATATTTTGTTGAGTAAAATAAGCCAGACAGAAAAGGATGAATATTGAATGGTCTTACTGATATGAACAAATACAATGAGTGGACTCAAAGAGTTGGACTATAAAGTGTAGGTAGGAGGGAGATGAAATGTGAGGTGAGAAAGGGGAGAATTTGCTGTATGTGTGTAGAGTGTTTAATAAAGTCAAATGCAAATATTTGGTAATGGATGGATTTGATGGTAACATATTGTTATTAAATATAATCAGTATTGACCTATGTTATACTAAATATATGTAAAACCTAAATTTCATGTATTTTGCATTGGCTGATGTGCATAACTAACTTCTTTCTATAAGGTTGCATCAGCTGATTAGTGGGCAATTTTGAAGCATTTCAAGGAAAACATGATGGAATTTCTTTGTCAGTTTTGGCAGTCACCTGATTCATTTGTCCTGCAGATATATTGTTGTATTCAGGCACAACAATGTTTGTGAAACCCATTTTATTATTTTAGTGTATTAGCTTTTATTAAATTGAAAGAAACATCAGAGAAAGAACATAAAAATCAGTGCTGAGATGACTAAATATTTTATAATAATTTTAGTGGTGGAAGCTCACTTCTTCCATATATAACGAGGTAAATTGCTTTCTTATGAATAGTGCACTAATGAACAATAATGAGAAACATTTGTGTAGATTTAAAAGCAACTCAATTTACAATAAAAACTATTCATACTCTGAAATATAAGAAGAGAATTTGATGGCATGGATCAAGGAGTTTAAAAATATTATATATTTGATGAGGTTTTTTTTAACTTTATTTTGTACATTTAATAATTGAAAACATAAGCAATTAAAAACTAAAAAGTAAACACAGATGAATAAATATATACATTTCTCAATTAAATGAAATGGATACATGTAAATTTTGTTGTTGTTGTTTTGTTTTTTGTTTGTTTTTTTGTTTTTTTTTTGTGTTTGAATCAAATAATATTTTACACAATATATTTGGTTCATAGTAATGCATTCATACAGTATTTGTCCTTTTGTGTCTGGCTTGCTTCACTGAACATAATAGCCTCCAGGTTCATCCATGTTGCCATATGCTTTATGACTTCAGTTCTTCTTACAGCTGCATAATATTCCATTCTATGAATAGACCACAGTTTGTTTATCCATTCATCTGTTGATGGACACTTGGGTTGTTTCCAACTTTTGGCAATGGTGAATAATGTGGCTATGAACATCGGTGTGCAGATGTCTGTACGTGTCACTGCTCTCGTTCTTCTGGGTATATACCCACTAGTGGTATTGCCAGGTCACATGGCAAGTCTGTATTCAACTTCTTTAGGAACTGCCAAACAGTCCTCCATAGTGGCTGTACCATCCTTCATTCCCACCAACAGTGAAGAAGTGTTCCTATCTCTCCACATCCTCTCCAACACTTGTAGTTCTCTGATTTTTTAATACTGGCCATTCTGATAGGTGTGAAATCATCTCATTGTAGTTTTGATTTGCATTTCCCTAATCATGAGTGATGTTGAGCATTTCTTCATGTGTTTTTTTGCCATTTGTATTTCTTCTTCAGAGAAATGTCTATTTAAGTCTTTGGCCCATTTTTTAATTGGGTCATTTGTCTTTTTATTGTTGAGTTGTAACATCTCTTTATATATCCTGGATATTAAACCCTTATCAGATATGTGATTTCCAAATATTTTTTCCCATTGAATTGGCTGCCTTTTCACCCTTCTGACAAATTCCTGTGAGGTGCAAAAGTGTTTAATTTTGAGGAGGTCCCATTTATCTAATTTTTCTCTTGTTGCACGTGCTTTGGGAGTGAGGTCCAAGAAACCACCACCTACTACAAGGTCTTGAAGATGTTTCCCTACATTTTCTTCCAGTAGTTTTATGGTCCTGGCTTTTATATTTAGATCTTTGATCCATTTTGAGTTGATTCTTGTTTACGGGGTGAGATAGGGGTCTTCTTTCATTCTTTTGGTTATAGATATCCAGGTCTCCCAACACCATTTGTTGAAGAGACTGTTTTTTCCCATCAGCATGGGCTTGGTAGGTTTGTCAAAAACCAGTTGACTGTATAGGTGAGGGTTTATTTCTGCATTCTCAATTCTATTCCACTGATTGATATGTCTTTCTTTATGCCAATACCATGCTGATTTGACCACTGTAGCTTTGTGATATGTTTCAAGGTCAGGCAGCGAAATTCCTCCAACATTGCTCTTCTTTTTTAGAATAATTTTGGCTATTCGGGTGCACTTACCCTTCCAGATGAATTTGGTAATTGCCTTCTCTAATTCTGTAAAGTAAGCTGTTGGGATTTTGATTGGTATTGCGTTGAATCTATAAATCAGTTTGGGCAAGATTGACATCTTCACGATATTTATTCTTCCAATCCATGAACACGGAATGTCTTTCAATTTGTTTAGGTCTTTTTAAATTTCTTTTAGCATTGTTTTGTAGTTTTCTGCATATAGGTCCTGTACTTCCTTGGTTAAATTAACTCCTAGGTATTTGAGTCTTTTTGTTGCTATCGAAAATGGAATTTTCCTCCTGATTTCCTCCTCAGATTGTTCAGTACTAGTGTACAAAAACATTACTGATTTTTGCATGTTGATCTTATATCCTGCCACTTTGCTGAACTCATTTATTAGTTCAAGTAGCTTTGTTGTGGATACTTCAGGATTTTCTAAATACAGGATCATGTCATGCGCAAACAGTGAGTGTTTTACTTCCTCTTTTCCTATTTGGACACCTTTAATTTTTTTGTCTTGTCTAATTGCCCTAGCTAGAACTTCTAGTACAATGTTGAAAAACAATGGTGACAGTGAGCATCCTTGTTTTGTTCCTGATCTTAGGGGAAAAGCTTTCAACTTTTCCCTATTGAGTATGATGTTGGCTGTGGGTTTTTCATATATGCCTTTTATCATTTTGAGGAATTTTCATTTTATTCCTATCTTTTGAAGTATTTTTATCAAAAAAGGATGTTGGATTTTGTTGAATGCCTTTTCTGCATCTATTGGGATGATCATGTGTTTTTTTTCCTTCAATTTGTTAATGTTTTGTATTACATTGATTGATTTTCTTATGTTGAACCAGCCTTGCATACCAGGAATAAATCCCACTTAGTCATGACGTGTAAGTCTTTTGATATGCTGTTGGATTCCATTTGCAAGTATTTTGTTGAGAATTTTTCCATCTATGTTCATGAGAGAGATTGGTCTGTAATTTTATTTTCTTGTGGAATCTTTATCTGGCTTTGGTATTAGGGTGATGTTGGCTTCATAAAATGTGTTGGGTAATTTTCCCTCCTCTTCGATTTTTTGGAAGAGTTTAAGCAGGATTGGTGTTAATTCTTTTAGAAATGCTTGGTAGAACTCACCTGTGAAGCCATCTGGTCCTGGACTTTTCTTTGCTGGGAGATTTTTGATGACGTATTCAATCTCCTTAATTGTGATTGGTTTGTTAAGTTCTTGCATTTCTTGTTGTGTCAGTGTAGGATGGTTATGAGTTTCTAGAAATTTGTCCATTTCATCCAGGTTGTCTAATTTGTTGGCATATAGTTTCTCATACTATCCTCTTATGATTCTTTTTATTTATGTGAGGTCATTTGTAATTTTCCCCCTTTTCATTTCTGATTGTATTTATTTGCATCTTCTCTATTTTTTTCTTTGTTAGTCTAGCGAGAGGTTTGTCAATTTTATTGATCTTCTCAAAGAGCCAGCTTTTGGTTTTGTTAATTTTCTCTATTGCTTTTTTATTCTCATTTTCATTTATTTCTGCTCTAATCTTTATTATTTCTTTCCTTCTTTTTGCTTTGGGATTGGTTTGCTGTTCTTTTTCTAGTTTCTCAAGTTGTTCAGTTAACTCTTTGAGTTTATCTCTTTCTTGTTTCTTAATATAGGCATTTAGGGCTATAAATTTCCCTCTCAAGACTGCCTTTGCTGTACCCCATAAGTTTTGATATGCTGTGTTCTCATTTTCATTTGTCTCGATATATTTACTGATTTCACTTGCCATTTCTTCTTTGACCCACTGAATATTTAGGAGTGTGTTGTTCAGTCTCCACACATTTGCAAATTTCCTTTTTTCCTGTCTGTTATTGGTTTCTAGTTTCATTCCATTATGATCTAAGAAGGTGCTTTGTATAATTTCAATCTTTTTATATTTATTGAGAGCTGTATTGTGACCTAACATGTGGTCTATCCTGGAGAAAGATCCATGGGCACTTGAGAAGAATGTATAACCCGCTGAATTTGGATGCAGTGTTCTGTATATGTCTGTTAGGTCTAACTTGTTTATCATATTGTTCAAGTTCTCTGTTTCCTTGTTGATCTTCTGTCTAGTTGTTCTATCTAATGATGTGAGAAGGGTGTTGAAGTCTCCGATGATTATTGTAGAAATGTCTATTTCTCCCTTCAGTTTTGCCAGAGTTTGTCTCATATATTTTGGGGCACCCTGGTTAGGTGCGTAGATATTTATGACTGTTATATCTTCCTGGAGGATCGTCCCTTTTATTAATATATAATGGCCTTCCGCATCTCTTATCACTTTTTTGCATTTGAAGTCTGTTTTGTCTGATATTAGTATAGCTACCCCTGCTCTTTTCTTTTTCCAACCTTTTACTTTCAACCGGCTTGTATCCTTGTGTCTGAGGTGAGTTTCTTGCAAGCAGCATATGGATGGCTCATGTTTTTTCATCCATTCTGTCAGCCTGTATCTTTTGATTGGGGAATTTAATCCATTCACATTCAATGATATTAATGAAAATGCACTATTTCTTTCCTCCATTTTATTCTTTGGTTTTCATATGTCATCTTATTTTTGTCTTTCTTTTTTTACTCTTTTGGTTATCCTTTCTGCTTTTCTTTCTTCTATACTCTCCTCCAAGCCTCTCTCTCCTGTCTTTTTCTTTCAGGTTCTAAGGCTTCCTTTAATATTTCCTGCAAAGGTGGATTATTTTTTGCAAACTCTCTTAGTTTTTGTTTGTTTGTGAATACTTTATATTCACCTTCATATTTGAAGGACAGTTTTGCTGGATAAAGAATTCTCGGCTGGCAGTTTTTCTCTTTCAGTTTCCTAATTGTATCATACCTCTGTCTTCTGGCCTCCATGGTTTCTGAAGAGAAATCTGCACAAAGTCTTACTGGACGTCCTTTGTACGTGATCGTTTGCTCTCTTGCTGCTCTGAGAATTTTCTCTTTATCTTTCACATTTGACATTCTGAATAATATGTGTCTTGGCATAGGTCTATTAGGATTTATTCTTATTGGGGTACGGTGTGCTTCTTGGACATGTAAGTTCACTTCTTTTGTGAGAGTTGGGAAATTTTCAGCTATTATTTCTTCAAATACTCTTTCTGTCCCTTTTCCTTTCTCTTCTCCTTCTGGAACTCCCATGACACTTATGTTCTTACATTTTGTGTTGTCATTCAACTCTCTGAGCCCCTGCTCAATTTTTTCCATTCTTTTCTCTCTCTGTTCTTTTCTTTCTCAATTTTAGCTGCTCTGTCTTCGGTATCACTTATTCTTTCTTCTATCATTTCGAGTCTGCTGTTGTATGCTCCAAACGTATTTTTTACTTCACCTATTGTGTCTTTCATTCCCATGAACTCCGTTACTTTTCTGTTCATGATTTCAAATTCTTCTTTATGTTCGCGCAATGACTTCTTGATGTCATTGATCTCTTTAACTATATTCTCTTTCATCTCATTAATTTGATTTTGGAAATGTGTGCTCATCTCACTGATCAGTTCTCTCAAATTCTGCATCTCTTCTGGGACTTTGTTGTATTCCTTTTCTTAGGCCATGTCTTCTATTTTCTTAGTATGGCCCGTAATTTTTTGCTGGTACTTAGGCATCTGGTTAGTTTGTATTTTACTTAGATGCTCTATCTCTTTCTCTTTTATGGGGTTTTAGTGGCAGGAGGCTGTGAGTTACCACCACTCTTTGATTTTTGGCTCAAACTTGATTGTTAGGATTGTTCTGCTGGTTGCTCAAAACTGGGCACTGGACCCAGTAATTTGTTGTAGAGTTGTTTCCTAGGGCCTTGGGCAGGGAGGCTATAGAGGCCAGGAAAAGCCTCTCTTACTAATTAATTTTCTTATGTGCACTTCCTTGGTCTGCCAGGAGATGGCGCTTGTTGGCAGGTCTCAATTCAATGCCTGGTCAGAGCGTATTTGTTGTGACACAGACAAGATCAATGTGATAGAGCTTCCTGTCTGGGGGCTAAGTGCCTTGTAAATCAAACTTTCTGAGACAGTTCTCCAGACTTCTCTCATAGTGCCCCCCTTTTTCCAGCTAGGAAATATTTCCATGCTCTTTTGAATCCTCAACAATCAGTCCCTGTTAGTAGAGGAGGAGATTGGGAGGTTTGTATTTCTTTAGCCCCTTGCAGGCTCCAAGGCAAACAATGGCACAGCCCCACCCAGCCTGGAAGTGCTCTCAGGACAGGGCAGACCAAACCTGGGAGTCCAAAGCAGGGTCAGCACCAGGCTCTCTCTCCCCTCTCCCGTGGTGTCCTCAACAATTAGTCCAGGCTAGAAGAGAGGGAGGTTGCGAGGGTCGGATTTCTCCAGTCCTTTCTAGGCTCCCAGGGCAAACCGCCATGTGGAAGGGTCCGTGGGGCTCTGCAGCCCAAATTTCAGGTCAGAACCTGAGTCAGCCTAAGGCTGTGTCCCTCTCTCTCCCCTTTCCGGGAGTGGCAGATCCCTGAAGCCCCCTTTGTCTGTGGTCACAGGCCGAGGGGCCCGAGAATTCTGAAGAGTGTGGGGGAGGGTGTCGGCAGCAGCAGAAGCTGCTACTTGCAACTCACAGTTCTGTAGTTGCGATTTCCATCTTCTGTCCCTCTCTCCTCTGGGTGGTGTGCAGCCTTCATCTGCTGTCCTAAACCCTAGAAGATCTTTTTTGGGGCTGCTTCAGCTTGTCCTCTAGCTATTTTTCTGGAGAAGAGATTCCCGTGTCTTACTAATCCGCCATCTCTTGATGAGTTTTTGAAAGCACACTTCTCTTCATCAAAAATTCAGTGATATTGAGACAAGCTTATTTAGTGATTTAAAAGCCTAAATCAATTTATTTCACAATTGGAGATCTCAGGGTTTAAACCATATGGAAGACTAATGGAGATTATGTCATTGCCACTTTCTATAGGGTCTGCTTACTCCTTGCAAAATAACCAAAAAGGAGTGTATTTTTCCAGCAGTGAAATAATTTTTATAACCATTAAGTGTACTTTCAAATAATATAAGTAAAAGTTGAAGAAAGAATAACGTGCAAAACTAATTTTACAACAACTTTTTTTTCTTCAATGCTTATTGCTGGGATGGCAATATACCTCTAATAGTAAAATAATTGTGACAGAAGATGAGTGAGAAACAGAAAGGAAATATGACTTATTTGTCCTACTTTACAACAAAATTAGAGCTTTATCCCTGACAAATATTCAATTTCATCATTTTAGAAAAATTCTATTACTGTTTTTAATTTTGTTTTATGTGTTGTGAAGCTCTGTTAAGGAATTTATAAATTTTCTGAAAAATTGGCTCTTTGGTTATTTTATACTGTCCTTCCTATCTCTGAAATATGGAGGTCTACTTTTTCTAACAGTACTATTTGAACAGTAGTATTTATATGCTTATATTTACAGATATGTTTGGATAACTTATAATTATTCATTTATTATAGCCATCACCTAGTTGGTCTTATATTTTAATAGAGTCAATTACTGTGAAAATTTTTTATATCTGCATATAAATTTGTTTTAAAATCCTTGGATGTTAACTCAAACTTTGAGTTCATCGTGAAAAATCTTTCTATTAAGTTTTAAAAATTATTATGGTTTACATTTTCTTGCTTTGTCTTATGTTTGTACTTTTTATAATAGATTATACTTTATGAATGTTATATTGGAGGGAGTCTAGAATATTTTGTCTTTCAATAAGGGGTGTTGAGCTTTGTTCTGGCTGACAAATAAATGACTGGCAATGTCTTTTGAAACTCTCAGACTTCAAATTATTCCTTGTTAAAAAGATTTCAGTCTTAAGGCATAGTATTTACTATAGGGCCAAGGTCCTTATAATTCTAATTTGTAGTTCTTTTTTTTTTTTTTTTTTTTTTTTTTTTTTTGTCTTAACTTCACGCCTGACTTAATCAAATATATTTGTTATATTTGCTGGGCTATAATTCCAGATTCTCCCAGGCCTTCATGAACTCTGGTACTTATGTTCTGCTTTAAGCCTTATAGTAGCCTCTCTTACTAATTCTAGTTATTTTCCATCTGCACATATACAGCTCAGGCCTGAGCTAAGATCTTATCAGGAATCCCAGTACTTATATTCAGGATACCTTTTCATACCCCACCTTTAATGTTACACCTTCTTAAACAGGTGGAAACTCCAATGTCTGCCTCTTCTGCTCATTTAAGACCTTTATACTCTGCTAGACTCTGTATCTCCCTGGCCAGCAAGCAGTACAGAAAGGCAAGATCAACTTGATTTCCTTCTCATATAATTCCATTATCTCATGGATAACTGAACTGTTATGCCTCTTGTCCAATGCCTGAAAACAGTTTCTATGTGAATTTTATTCATATTTAGAGTCATTTAATATCACGGGGAATTCTTGTCCCCCTCACAATGTCATGGCAGAAGCAAAAATCTGACCAAAGATTATGAATATCTTCTGAACAAACTGATGATATAATTTTATATTATAGACTATAATATCTTTCCCTATGTTCCTTTTCTGCCTCTTTCTTCACTGATTTTTTCCTTTTTTATAGCTTATAAATTAATGGTTCTTTACCTTTCTATCCTTTATAATAAAGGTTATTCAATTTTTGTTTTCTTAAATTCATTAATTTTTCATTTGTTTCATACTCAATAAGATTTTATTATTGGAATGAAAAATCTTATATACGTTAAATAATGAGTAAATGAATAGGTAGATAGTAACCTCAATATATTCCTAAAAGAATGCATGATAAAATTAAATAAGTTTCTCCTTTTAGTATAGCATTCACTAATATAAATCATTATAAAGTGAATTATGCAGGCGTCAGATCCCTGAAAAGTATTTAAGAGAAGAAAAGAAAAGTGTAATAACAAATGTATAATATGTATATATATATATACATACACACACACAGACCTCATGACTTGAGCTATAGACTGATTCTCTTTATTAGAGGTTTGTTTTTGACATATCAGATATCAGAATTTTCTAATCAGTTTCCCCAATTATTTTTATGTCATATATGCAATATATAACTCTGTTTGTACCTATTTCACTCTATTTAGTAAATACTTCATTTGAGAAACTATATCTGTACATTGCAATGCCATATTTAATATATGAGGAATATTTTGAAAAATAATCCTAGAAATATAATTTTCAATAATACTAACATTTTTGAATACCAATATGGAAATGCTTGCCCATTTACTAAGGTAACATAAGTATGATAGAATCCTTGGCCTTGATGAATTATTATCAGTGTGTTTTCATAAGTAAACCAAAACAAAAGAAAATTATCTTTTCATTACATGTATATATAAATTCATGCATCTTAAATACATCCAAATACCGTGACAAGACATGATCAAAATTTTGTGTTATACATTTGCTAGATTCTGTGAAGATCACAAATATGAATAAACAACCTCTTCTCTCAAGGAGTTTATAGCTTTCTTACACAGAGATAAATATCATACACATCCACACTCACTCAATATATGTTAAAAGATCTTCATCAAATTACCTTTGATTCCTTTCGATATAAATTTCAAATGTGTTGGCTTAACATTTCTTTGATTACTACTCAATTTTTCATGCACAGTAGAGACAGCACTAAAAGATACACCCTTCTAGTGGTCATGTTGTAAAAATGTCTAGGAGAGTACATTCATCAGGTTAAACATTAAAGAGTAATTATTCAGTCCTGAAATTCTCTCTCCTTGGGAAAAATAATTTTCCTTTTAAGATGATAGATTCATTATTAGTAAAATGTTTCTGATTTACTTGGAGACATGAAAAACTCTATATATACATCCACATTTGCTTCAGGAATTATTCTACAGCTAGTGTTTTATTTATCTACATACACACGAGCACATACATTTGCTTAAGTCCTTGAAGTTAGAGTCACACTACAGTTATTTAGATAATAAACTCTGCTCTTTTTAATAGAGAATATACTCTGCTTCTTAGAAAGATTACTTTATTATTTAATCAAAATCTATGTTTAATCACAGTTAAATTATCAAAATTTTAATTATAGTAAAATGACCCAACATTATCATGAGAGTTTCCTATACATGTATTTTGTTTTATTGAACATCGTTTTATTGAGCTTCTCATATATTGCTTAATTTACAAATTGAATGTTTGTGGCAAACTGTGGTGAACAAGTCTATTGGCAACATTTTTCCTACAACGTGCTCACTTCATGTGTCTGCATCATATTTTGGTAAGTATCTTAATATTGCAAACTTTTTCATTATTACACTATGTGTTATGGTGATATGTGATCAGTGCTCTTTGATGTTACTATTGTAATTGATTTAGAGTACCATGAACCGTACCCATGTAAGCCTGTAACTTAATAAAGAGATAAATGTTGTGTCCATTCTGACTGCTCCAACTACTAGCCATTTCCCTGTTTCTTTCCCTCTCTGTAGGCCTCTCTATTCCCTGAAACATTAAATATTGAAATTAGGCCAATTAATAGCCCTACAATGGCCTCTCAGTGTTCAAGTTAAAGGAAGCACCTTAAGTCTGTCACTTTAAAACAAAGGCAGAAATAGTTAAGGTTAGTGAGGAAGACATGTAGAAAGCTGATTTCAGCTGAACCATAGACCTTTTGTGTCAGTCAGTGAGCCAAGTTGTGAATGCAAAGGATAAATTCTTAAAGGAAATTAAACATGAACACATGAATAATTAGAAAGCAAAACAGCCTTGTTGCTGATACATAGAAAGTTTAATGCACTAGATAGAAGATTAAACCAGCCACAATATTCACTTAAGCCAAAGTCTAATTCAGAGCAATACCCTAGCTCTCTTCAATTCTGTGAAGGCTGGGATAGGTGAGAAAGCTGCAGAAGAAAAGTTTAAACTAGTAGAGATCAGTTCATGAAATTTATGGAAAGAATCACTCTTTAAAACCTAAAAGCACAAGGTGAAGCAGCAAGTGCTTCAATTTATCCAGAGGATCTAGCTAAGATAAATTGATAAAGGTGGTTAAACTAAATAATAGATTTTCAATGTAGACAAAATGGCATTATATTGGAAGAAGATATAATATAGGACCTTTGTAGCTAAGAAGAAGGCAATGCCTGACCTCAAAGCTTCAAAGACAGGCCATCTCTGTTGTTGGAGGTGAAAGCAGCTGGTGGCTTTAAGTTGAAGTCATTGTTCAATTACCATTTCAAAATTTCTAGGGCCCTAAAAATTATGCTAATTCTACTCAGCCTGTTCTCTATAAATGTAACAACAGAGAGTGGATAACAACACATCTGATTAAGACATGGTTTACTGACTAATTTAAACCCACTGTTGAGATCTCTTGCTCAGAAAATAACTTTCAAAATATTACTACTTATTGACAATGCACCTGTATAATATGTATACCTGTACATACACACACAAAGATCCCATCACATGAGCTAACTTCAGTCACTCCCAAAATTGAAGACTGATTCTCTTTATAGCAGATGTACAATGAGATGAATGCTGTTTTCATGCCTGTTAACACAAAATCCTTTCTGTAGCACATGGATCAAGGAGTGGATTACAACAAAAAGAATTACAAGACTCAGACCCAAATTAAGAAGGAGTCTCTAAGGAACCCCCCCCCCCAAAAAAAAAAAAACAGAGGGGCAAAACCAAGGACACAAGAAGAATCTTTTTCCAATGAAACAGCTACAGGAAACAGGAAACACAGCCAAACTCCTAGCCTGACCCACCTAAGACTTCACAGTAATTTCAATTTACTTCAATTTCTTCAAACTGATACAAGATGACTGCCTGTCAACAATAATTTACAAAGCAAACTAAAAGGCAAAACCATATAAAAATCAGGGTAAGCATCAGAACCAGAAGCAGATAAGGCAAATACGTTGGAATTATCAGACAAAGAATTTAAAAAGTAACTACCTACCAAGGGTAGGAAGCAGAACATTGCCAACAAACAAGAACACTCCCTTAGGTTGTCTTGTAGTCACTATATTACCTATAAAGGTTAATCCTCCTCTGGAGGAAAGAGTAATTTATGTAGTAGGTACTTGTAAAGTTGGGTAATTTTCATATGAGTACATAAAAATTCACCATTTCCATGTACCAGTTTTGTGAATTTTACAAACATCTACAATTGTGTAAAGAAAAACGTTATAATTTTCAAAATTTGCCTGCTTATTTTTATTTTCTTTCACTGTGTTTGTTCTTGTCCTAATTCCTATTTCATACTTTACCCTCTCCAATAGATATTTTTTAATGCATTTCATAGAATCTTGTAAAGAGACAATGGTGAGACACTGAAAGAAGTTGAGAGAAAGAATGGGAGAGAAAAGATGGGATAGAGAGAAATAAAATGAGGAATTTTTTGTAAAATAAATATATTTATTATCACCAAAATATATTAATACTTATTTGTATTATTAATTAATACTTTCAAACTAAATTAGAAATTATTATAAAATTTGTTTTTATAAGACCTTGACAAATTATTTTAATTTACCCTTCCCGATTTTTTGTTATGTTGAATACCTAATAATTTATTCATCTATATTTTATTCACTTTGAGAAAATAAACATTAGCAAGCATTCCATCATTAGCTTTGACTAACCAATAATATCTGAAAATATCAGTTTGATTTCCAAGTTATGATTTTATAACATAATCTAAGAAAAATACCAAATTATTAAAATATATTTACTTATATATCATCTAAAATTATCTAGGAAACCATTGAAAATATGCTACCCAATAAAGTGAAATGACCCTCTAAAGTTGGGTGTCTGCCTTAATTTTGAATGCTGTACTTATATCTTTATTTCTTCTTCCAACAAGTTTATATTAAATACTTTGAATGAACACATTTTGATTAGAGACATGAATTTTCTGAATCAATAATTACCAAATCTTCATACTTTATTTCAAAGTCTAGTGCTTCCAGACTTTCAAGGAAGAGATCATCCATATTTTGCACAAACTCTTCTGGATTATACAAAATGAGGACTGCTCTGCAACTCATCCAAGGAGGTCAGTGTAACCCCATTTAAAAAAAAAAGTATAAATTTCATATATATATAGATATATAGATATAAAATACGGATAAACATCAATATATCTTTAATAACAACTTTAAAGTTAACCTCTCTTATCTAGTTTCTGTCTCTTTGGATTTGCCTATTCTAGGTATTTCATATGCAAATAGTCTTAACTGTTGATAGGTTTATCAGATTAAGATGTTCCTATTTCCATATAAAGGAGAGAGAAACAAAAGAAAGTGAAAGGCAGAAAATACATCAGGACTGAGAGTCTATGGGTGAGTTTGTATTAGCAGTGCTATGAACACATATTATTTTAAAATTATAGAACAAAAAAGGACAAACACCCACAGTACTCTCACCTAGCATAGTTAACACAGCCCTGAGCCCTTATCTATGTTTCACACCTTATTGGATAAAATATAATGTATTATCTCAATAATAAAACAGTAAGTCCACAATTCAGGAACATCAGTGAAGGATTAAAAAAATGTGGATGAAATAGTCAAATCACTATTATGCAATTTTTAATGTTCATTGAAGATTTTTTAAAATCTGTACTTCTTCAACATAATCATATCCCATTATGTCAGATTCTAAATTACATGGACACAGTCCAATGGGCTGAGCTAAAAGGTTTGTATTATAGCTGTGCCATATATCAAGGGCCTGTGGAGAGGTAAGGGAAGATCTCATCCTTTTTCCATCCCTAAACAGAGTTTTCCCATCCCTAAACAGAGTTTTCCCAATTTCCATGCAATGTGTAAAATTTATAACATGGATTACCAATCAAGATGCATGCATGATTTAATGCTTTTAGGTTTATTATGAAAAGGGAAAGGGAATACCCAATCACTGATCAATGGAATGTTTAACGCTTGGCAAGATCATCAATTCTGAAGGCAGAATATACACACTTGACATAATTGATCTAAGGGCTGACCGTTCCTTAACCTTTAATTTTGCCAATTTCAAACCCAGTTTATCCCTCATTAGAAATATATTCAAGGAACTTCCAAGCCTTGCAACACATGAAAATGTAATGCAAAAATAGCAGGTCAAAGGCATTCTATTATTGCATCTGATGTATATATTGGACTAAGCCAAAATGTTTAATATATTATTTTTACTTTGCCATCAATTTACTATTGCAAATATCACTTTGGCAGAAATATGTTACCCCACTCCCTATCACATTGGACCTACTCTTATGTGGCATGTATTCATGTCCATGATTTAGCTTCTCTGACCTTCCTTGGGACAATTCCAAGAGGTTTTCTGCAGGATACATGAAAGCATGACCAGTGATTGAGCCTCACTTAGTTGCAGCAGTAATTACTCTCTATAGCACACTGTTAGTTTTCTCCCTACCTTGTCTCACATTCCCCATTCCTTCATTTATGCTTCTAGAAATCACGTACATGTTAAACATCATAAATCCAAGTGTTTGTTGAAAATTTAAACTCTGACCATCCCTGTCTCTTGTATGAAATTGGTGAAATGATAGCCTGTGTATACATTGCACAAGTGAAACTCTGTAGAATCAATTAATAGTAGACAATGATAATGCTAATATCACATTACTGAATAACTGGAAACACTCATCAAAAACTATTATATTTGAAACATAAACCCATCCTTGGTATCAATAGCACTGACCTAACCATCATAACCTTTACTAAGACCACATTGTATATGACAATTTCAAACACTGCTTACTCTTTTCCCCTTCAGAATTTTCATTGTGTAGATTTCCAGAAACAATATAGAAATCATGAAAAATAGAAACAGATTCCTTGCTTTCCTGAAAGAGCATATTAATGTGAAAAAAATGCCAAATTATTCCAGAAAATCTTATGAAATGAGAATATTAATACGTATGTCATAGTGTGCTGAGTCTGACACTGGTACTCTTGTCATTTCAATAATTCAAATTATTGAAACCATGAGTCAAGAATTGTCACTGGAGCTCATCTGATAACCATGAAGATAGGGGCCTTTCTACTCACTTCAAATGAAGAATGTGTTATTGCTGCCTCATGTGGTTGCTAATTTCACTGAAATCTGTAGAATGTATGAGTGTCTCTCCCCTTCCAGACACAATCTTGGCAGCTTGAATGCAATTTGTTATTATTCCCAAACCATCAGAGACCAGGAAATACCACTGGGATGTTGTTAATTCTCCAACATACCTTTGATTTCCCTATTGAGAAACATTCTTTTTTATATAATATCCCTGATTTCTTGTATTATTTTGTACAACCTCCTCTCAACCACATTGATTTAAGTATATTATTTGTTGGATATTTAGTTTAATTTTTCATAGTATCTTTCTCCAAGTTTTGCCTTGGGATGATTTCTATTACATGCCCTATAGTGTTTTTAAAAGATTCAAGAAAAATAAAATTATGACTTCGTTTATAACCCTTATTTTGTTTCTTTCTTATAATCTCACAACTAAATTTAGATATCCTCATTAATTCCCTACCCATTGTCATCATAAATCACAATTCCCTATTCCACTGATATTCTCCTCCATCTATAGGCCACCTCTTCTAAGATGGAAGATACATATCCTTAAAAAGGAAAACACCTTCATAAACTAAATATAATGCCTGTTTTAATAAAAGTGCATATGTTGTTACATATCTCTTTATGATATCTAAGGTCTTTGTTCAACTAGGTTTTTGTATTTTTAGACTAATTTTACTACATATACACCAATTCTCTGCTGTCTTCTCTTCTCCATTAGTATTATACCAATATTATTAATTTGCAATAATCTGTATCTATCCCTGTTCACTAAATGCCTTTTTTTTCTTTAGTAAGAAACATTTGGTAAGTTCCTTGTTACTGAGTTCTACATGTATCACCACATACAAATTTGTGTGTGTTCCTCTGATGATCCATGATTGAATATCTCTGTGAAATATGTATCCAAGAATGGATCCCTGATTCAGAACAAATAAACAAATTTTATTTCTAATTGATATTTTCTGGATTACTTTTATCAAAATACATTCCACCATCAATGTGGAAGTATTCCCAGCATCTGACATCTTACTTATGAGTATGTGCTGCTTAGATATAAGATAGAGATGGAGAAAAATAATTCAATCATATTTAATCATATTTAATTTGATAGCACAAAATTATTTTATTTGCCTTGATATGTTATGCACAAAATTATTTTATTTGCCTTGATATGTTATTATATTTTAACATTCAAAGAATGTTCTCAATTTAAAATGCAATTAAGCACAGTCCATGGCAACAAAGAATTTCTGATAGTATAACAGAGACAGATAAACAAAAATTTCCATAAATCTTGAGTATTTTAGGATTGTTAGTAGTGATAGATGGACAGTTTAGTGTAATGCTGATAAATTAGTCACACAGAACTAATGAACACGCTATAGGAGAGGTGGCCTGCTAATTACCAAATCTTTGGCTTTGTCCCATGGGCACATGGCTGGAATCTTTTTCATTCTCCCCCGCAGGAAACTATGGCAAAGTGGCAATGACCTAGCCTAACTCCTGTGTGGTACCCCGGCATCCAATTCATTGTGAGTCATTGTTTCCTTCACTGTATGTTTGTCCTGAGTGGCTTTCTACACTGGCTTTCTGGTTTAGAATCTGTATTTCCCTATTAATGATCCATAAAATGTTGATACAACATTGAAAGAAGCATGAAGGATGAAGCAAAGGATGAGAAAAGTGGTTACGGAGGAAGAGAAGATACCATTGCAAAAAAAAAATAACTTTTTGTTCGCAGTCATCCTGATTGTGTGGTGATTAAGAAGAAATATTTTAAGCTCACAGATCTGAACATGAATGTTTCTAACATATATTTCATAAAGTTTCTAAATAACATGATGTAATCTCATGGGTCCATGTCTAAATCAGTATGTTTTTGTGATTGAGCAAACATTAATAGCCATTAATATTCAGTAATGTATTCTATTAAATCATTGAAATATATATAGGAGAGGTGTTTTTCTTCTTAAAATTATTAGAAACATCTTCTCACCATTGTATGTCAAAGTACTTTTGTGTTTAGAATTGCTTCTGAAGAAGTAGGCCTTTTCATATTTACATTTTAGTTAACCTAAATTCATGTTCATTTTGTGGAATGAGAAAGATTATTATCAAAACTGCTGTGTCAACAAAACTATTCCTGCTCAGATAATCATTATTGCTTGTAAAAATGCCTTGATAAGCAGTAAAGAAATAAGACATACCTGTGACAGCAGCTTTTAACAGAAGGTGACAACTGGCATCATAGCTTTTGGAAGGACCTCAAACTATATAAAGTAGTAACTCTACTTGAGAGAAAGAAAGAAAGGTTTATCATACTTCATGGAGATGTAGAAAGGAAATGAAGGAAGGAAAAGGAGATTAGGATGAGGAAGGAGCCAGTAAAATGGTTTAAGGCTAGGGGAATATAGAAGGTGAAAGGCAAGTGGGGAATTCTGTGTGAGTGGCTATATTACTCTTAGAATGAGGCCCGTTGGTATGTTATAAACTACTACTGTGCTCAGAGATTTGCGGCAGTGTAGGCATTTGAAGTTGGGATCTGTGAAATTCCAGAGAGGGATATGCTGCTTAAACCAAATTTATCTAAACTTTAATTGACAAGAAAATCCCCATTTTCTTCTTTATAGGTGATGCATTATAAATATCTTTAAACCCATAAAATACAGGCATACTTCATTTTATTGTTTCACTTTATTGTTCTTCACAGATACTGTGCTTTTTTTACAAATTGTAATTTTGTAGCAACCTTACACTGTGTAAGTCTATTGGTGCCATTTTTTCCAACAACATGCTCACTTTGTGTCTCTGTGTCACATTTTAATTAAGGTATGCACATTTTTAGACATAATGCTATTTCACCCTTGGTGGATTACAGTATAGTGTAAGCATAATTGTTATATGCACTGGGAAAACGAATTCATTCATTTGCCTCATTTTTTGCTTTATTATATTTGAGCCTGTATTGAGATGCCTATAAAGTATTGAGGTATAAAATTTAGTCTTTCAACACATAGTGATTTACTCAATGACTCATTAGTAAAAACAGTATGGGTTTTCAGCCACTTAGATATCAGTTTAAATTTTCAGAATGTTACTTATTATACTTCTGAATTAGGGAAAGTATTGCCCATTCTTAATCTCATATTACTGATGAGATTCAGTGTTTACCTAAGCTGAGATGTACACATTGGAATGCTTTCTGTCCAGGGCATCCCTAACTCATGGTCTTTGATCAGAACTACAGCTTCTGCGACCGTACAGAATGAGGAACTTTGTGGTTGCTGTTTCAGGTCTTTTCTAAATTCGTAGGTGTGGCAGTTTGAGGTTATTTATGAATTCCAAAAAGAGAGATTGTGGTTGTAAACTAGTCTGTTCCTCTGGGCATGATAACCTTTGATTGTATTAGATTCAGCTGAGATGTCTTTGATTAAATTATGTTAAGATTAGGGCTTTGATTTGACCAGTCATTAGGGCAACTCAGAGTTGAGTCTTCACCCCCTTGCTGGGCTATATAAATGTATGCTCAATCAAGAACATAGAAGTAGATATACAGAGAAGATAGGCAGAATAAGAGACAAAGCTCCAGAGACATGGCGAGGCCTCAGGAAGAGAGAGAAGCTATTTGCCTGATAGTTTACAGCTGACTTTTTGAAGAAAACAGAACAGCTGAGCCCAGAAAGAATTGAGTCCTTTAGCCTACAGCTGAGATCAGAAGGAGTTGGGAGCACAGAGCCCTAAGAAGACAGGAAGTCTGAACCTCACAGACATCGCTAGCTATCATGTTTCAACATGTGGCAACAGACTTTGGGTGAGAAAGTACCTCTTAGGATACCTTGAGCTGGACTCCTTAGGTCCTTGTAACTGTAAGCTTTATTCTAAATAAATTCCCTTTACAAAAACCAACAGATTTCTGGTACTTTAAGACAGCACCTTTAGGCTGACTAATGCAATAGGTATGCCCTGACAATCCTTTCTTCATGACTGAACCTTGCCTCTCCTATTTCCTAATTGCCACCCAGGTTTTGTGATCATTGTTGAGACACAGGATCCTATAGAACTCACTGGACATGCAAACATGGACAATCTGGAACTGCAGGTAACGTAACATCCATGGGGTTTATTTTGAACAGTAGCAAATCACAGCTTGCAAATATATTATTTTTTCCAATCTTATTTTGTTGGAAACTTGAGCTTTGCTGATGTCCCAGGTTGTTTTATTGAATTGGCTCATCACTTCTGAATGACAGTGTAAAAAGTGATATGTCATTATATGTATAGAATCTTTGAGCTAAATCCTTTTATTTAATCCTTTGTTTAAAGAGGATTCCATGTAAAGTTTGATCAGAAAATATATTCTTAGTTAATAGTATGGAATTGGTATATAGCATGTAAACTTTAATGGACACTAGTAAATGAGAGAAGTATAAAATATTAGATTGCTCTTTCCAAAAATGTGCCAATATAGAAGTAGTAGGCAGAAAAATTGCCCACCCTCCCATAGATGTCCAAGTCCAAATTCCCAGAATCTGTAATTCTTTACTTTTCATGGTAAAATGGAATTTGCTGATGGAATTAGTTAAGGAAATTGACAAGAGGTGATTATTCCATGTTATCTGTGTATGACAGAAATTCTGTAATAAAATCACAAAGGATTTTACATAGGACAGACAGAGGCATAAGTGACAGAGACAGAAAATAAGATTAATAACAGAAGCAGGATAGAGTGATGTGATAGAGCCAGTAGGCTTGAAGGGGTCCAAAAGCCAAGGAATAAGGAAGCCTGTAGAAGCTGGAAAAGGCAAGGAAACAGATTCTTAAAGAACTTCCAGCGGGAATGCAGCCTGCTGAGACTTTGTTAGTATAGCAAACAGTTCCTGGTTTATGTCTTCTAGATGTGTGAGATAATAATTTTTGGTTGTTTTAAGCCACTAAATTTGTGGTAATTTGTTTCAAAAGCAATGAGAAACTAATACCTGAGACAAAAATTTGTTTTAGAAAATTCATATGTATACATAATTAAAAGGAAGAAATGCTACAGTTTTCAATCTTGACCTTATTTTACTTAATAAAACCTATTGGATTGGCAATATTTCAAGGTGAGTTTAGCTCTAATGCTCCAATTCTGTTCAACTAGCCTGACACATAACAAATCATTTTTACTGAGAAATATACTTCTCTAATTGCTAATATATTGGCTGGTAAAGCCAAACCTGCTTGTAATAATTTAAAATCAACAATCAAACAAATAAATCAATAACATAATATGCTTGGATGCTAATGTAATCAAATTAATGTTAATTTTGTACCTCGAGAGAAGAAATATTCATGGTATATTTAGATTTTTTTTGCTTTCAGCACTTCTGTTTATTCATGACCAATGCTAGAATTTCATTCACTTCTCTGAGACACAGTTCTAGGTTTTAGCTCATTGTTGACTTGCCTATAAATGTCATAAGTGTAGTTTATTACTGGAATCCATCTGCACTTTGCATGTCATGCCTACTCTATCTCAATCCAGATAGCATTTTACATATTCATAGATGGTGAAAGCATTTTACATATTCATAGATCTTTCATATGACTTTCAGCTCCTTGAAAAATGGTGCCACTTGCAAGATGATTACTTTTTTTCCTAACAACATTTTCACCCCTGAGTACACTAAATAAAAAAATGCCAGAAGAAGTGTATTTGATATTGATATTTGTTTTATAACAAGGGCAATTCTGTACAGCAAGGTCTAGCATAAGAACATCATATAGGGAAAATCTAATTTTATATCATATTTGGCTGCATATAAATATTTTGCTTTACGTGCATGACTGAATGAGAGGCATGAAAGGTAGAAAACTTTTTTTTTCAGAATGTTTTGCCATATACCCTATACCATGCACTTTCAAGCCTTCATGTTTCACTTTTATTTTCCCATAAATTTTTATTTTGTCTGTGATATAAATTGACTTTCAGCACAAGTCTTTGATGAAAATGTGAGCCACTGAATGTGCACTTTGAATGTATTATACAAAACATGGGACCGTATAAAACAGGGAATCCAGTGATGGAAGATGGACTCTGGTTAACAGGACAGATATAAGAACGTGTTCTCCTGAATGAGAACAAATATATACATTAATATAGGGTGATAATAATTGGGTTGGTTGGGAGAAAATATATCAATTGTAAGATATGGGTTGTGGTTATGAAGCAGGCTAGTAAGATAGGGATCAATAGATAGATCTGGAAACATGTGGCCATCAATACCCCAAGATGGCTGCTGAAAGACACTCCTGAGATTTCTTCCAAAAGCCAGAAGAAGCCCTTAATATTCTTCAGAGGCCCTCTAATTGGGCCCTCCTGGGGGATTGATGGGAGGGGTAATCAATCAAAACAGCAAACACCTATTACTCTTCCCATGCCATTAGTAAAGGGATGGAATAATTAATAGTTTAAAAAGCAGGTGCAAAACCTTTCTCAGCCCTGTTGCTCTTGGCCCTGCTGCTGCTCTCAGACATCGTGGCTTCTGTGTCCCCCCTGTGGAGATCAACACACAAGTAAAACCTGGACATTTATAATCTATAATGGGAAATTGTAGTCTATAAATCAGCCCTCTTTATCACTCTTTAGTCCCTTACCCTCTACCAGGGACCTGTTATCTGTTATTTTCTCCCATTTCTCTTCTCTCCCTACCTTAATAAATTACTGGCCTGACTAACCTGATGTGCTCTGAAATTCATATCTGCAGCATTAGTCAAGAACCTAGACTAAATCTGGTAGGAGTTAGTAATAATATTCTGAGGAAGCTCTTTCATAGTTGTAACAAATGTTTCACAAAAATGAAGGTGTTGGTGGTGGGGAGATGTATGGGAACCTTGCATGATGATATGCATGTTTGTATTGTAAATTCACACATTTTACTATACATTTATTGTTTATGCATGCTCATGTATGAATAGTATACTTCAATAAAATTTTATTTTAAAAATTTACTTTAAAAGGTCACAATAAAAAGGGCCCAAAAAGATTATAAATAGATGGAAAAATGGTATAATAAAAAATAAAAATAATAACAAAACCTTTACACATTGAATAAAGGAAGGAGTTGGCAAAGAAGATGATCTGATTCTCAAGTACCTCCCAAAAAATGATTCTTGCCTACCTCTATCACTATGAGACTATCTCTTAATTTTTAAGAAATTACATACCATATTATTAACTGGAATGCATTTATTTTCAAATTATTGTTTATGAAATATGTATGTTTTAAATTTACACTTTATACATTTCCATATATCGAATAATTGGCTGGATATTTTGGCTTGAAATAAAATTCATTGACTTATCCAACTAAAATAATGAAAAACTAGCTATTTATTCCCCTTTAATTATTAGCAGGACTTTTAGGAGAAATTTTAAGCCCTTAAATAGAGAGTTGCACTTATTAACTTACATTAGTTTGAAAGAATAGCATGGATTAATCAAGAGTCTCTTCAGTGCATCCTTCATATCCTTTTTTAGGCTTTAAATTAGAGGATTCAAGATAGATATCACTATGGTATAAATGACCTGGGACATTTTATCACTATCTATTGAAATATTGGTCATAGTTTGCAAATACATGAGAAGGAAAGTACCAAAGAACACAGAGATAGCAATCATGTGAGAAATGTAGTTAGAAAGGATTTTTTCCTCTCACTCTGAGGAATATAGCCTCAAAATTGAGAGGACATCATGGAAGTAGGATATCAAAACATTGATCCAGGAAAACAACAAATCTTTCTTGAACATGTGGCAATTGACTAGTGAGAAAACACCTCTTATGGTACCTATAATTGGACTTTCTATGTCCTTGGACCTGTAAGCTTTTACCCCAAATAAGCCCTCTTTATGAAAGGAAACAGATTTCTGGTAGTTTGCATCAGCACCCCTTTGGCAGACTAATATATAAAGGAAGAAGTACTTTAGGGCCATCATAAAAACATGAGAGTGATTCCTTGAGCATGAAACTGGAAAAGTTATTATGACCCACTATTAATCTATTACTGTACCTGACAGTCAGAATAACAATGACATTTAAACATAAGTGAATAAAAGAATCACAGCTATTAAACTCCGTATAAAAGAAAAGGAAAAATGGAAAGAAAATATATTCAAAGATATAATAATATCAGTGCATAAAATGACAATATAGCAAGGAAATAAGTAATTTAATATTATATAATAATGTAAAAGAAAATGTTAAAAAAGCTAAAGCTTCAAGAAAATCATCTATATCAGAATGTAGAGGGATAAACATAAGGATGATGTAAAAACAGGAGTCATAGAAGTCAGAAATAAACTAGATATAAAACAAACAGAAATCTAGTAACATTTAGTCAAATATGAGCATGATTAACCACCACAGAAAACATAATTAAGGAAAGAAAATATGAAAAAAGAGAGCTATGAAAAAAAAAACTGAAATGGAAAAGTTTTAAAAATTAAGAGTAATTGACAGAACTAAAATGCTGAAGTGCAATTTTCAACATGTTAAAAATTCAAATCATACAACTATAAATGAATATGTGGCAAAAATGTATTTACTATTTCATTAATAGGAGAATCAGTAAGATGGTGGGTGATTCAAAGCATTTTTGAGTACCTTATTTTAAAAGGGACCACAAGATTTTGTTGCCTTTTAAATTTTTATTTCATATAACATGCATGTAGAAAAGTACCTATATCATAAGTGTACGTGAATTTTCATGAACTGAAAATACTCCTTTAAATAAGCACAAGACATGAAAGCAGAATATTGTCATCACTCCCTTATACAGCCTTCTAGGCAGGATTAGAAATGCATTTGCCAAGGAAGGATCTATGGAAAATCCTTCTCTCTGATGGCTTTTGAGAATTTTGTATGAGCTGATAAAATGCCAGGCTGGGTGCAAGAAGATACAAGATAAAATGAAGAAACAATGACTTCAAGGGCAGAACCATGGGAAAGTCTCCACTGAAGACATCTCCTCAGGCCAATCCTTTCAGTGGAGCAGGATTTCTGATCCAGGACTGGAGGGAACAAGCCTTCTGTCTGGTTGTTCAGGGAGAATTGAGCTGCCACCCAAAGGCATGATGGTGTGTTCTTCACACAGTGCCTGACCATCATTTCAATGCTTGCAGATGGTGGAAACTAGGCCCTCCTGTTTGCAGAACAAGACCACTCTCCAGGTACTTGAAAAGGGGGGACCACCACTCCAGTATGCCCAGATGACTATGCATAGCTCCACAGAAGACACTCAGACCTTTATATCTAATGGAGTTTGCAGGCTGGATTTCAAACTTGCTTGGGAAACCAGATCCCTTTTTCCTTACAGTTTCTCACCTCTGGAAAGGGAATGTCTATCCTATGCATTTCCCACTAATACATTTTGGCATCAATCAGCTTGTTTTCTAGGTTTCACAGTTCCAAAGATTAGAGAGGAATTTTTCTCCAGGATGGATCATATCTCCAAATGATTTTGATGATACTTTGGACTTAGAGATGTTGCTGAAATGACTTAAAGATTTTGGATAGTGGGATGGATAAATGTATTTTGCTCATGGGTAGAACAGATCTTTTTGTGTTCCAGAGGGCAAATCATGGAAGGTTGTATTATGTACCCTAATTTAGACATATTGCTTATATTAATCCTCATACCTTTAGGAGTAAATCATTTTGTAAATTGAATCTCTTGAATATATTATTTTCATTTAAGGTGTGACCAAAATGAAATAGGGTGGTTCTTTAGTACCCTTAATGGGAACTTTATAAAGAGAAGAAACTGGAAACCAGAAGTTAGAGAATGCCATGCAGAAAGAAGCCAGAAAACAGAGAACACCATAAGAAATAGGATCAGACACAAGGAGAAAGAGATCTCCATGTGACAGGAAGCAGAGATCCAAGTCCAGGAATCCCAAGAATTGAAGTAACCCTGCAACAAAGCTACAGAACTTTGGGACAAACAGGCCTTGCTTTAATTTGAATGTGGACCTCTAGCTTTCAAAACCCTGATCCAATAAATTTGTGCTTTTTAAGCCAACTCACTTGTGGTGTTTGTCATAGAAGTCTGGCAAACTAAGAGGATTTTTGACAGGACTGACATGATATACATTAAAAGATTTGTTATAGAAATTGGTTCACTGCATGACTGTGAGTGTTTCCAAGGGTGAATTCTGAAGGACAGGCTGTGAGTTGGAAACTCCCATTATGGTGAAGCTGAACTTCCCAATAGAGTTTGGCTAGCTGAAAGAGCAATTCTTCTTTCTAGCTTCTCATATCCTCAGCTCCGTTTTTTAAAAACTCCAACTAATTGGATGGTGAGACGTCCCACATTCCATGAGAAAACTCCATTGTAGAGACAGATGAAATGAGTTGTAAAGGCAATGAATTGATTATAGATGCACATTCATTTGTGAAATAACCTCACTGAGAAAAATTATGCCAGTTCTAACTTGTTCAAACACCTTGGGCACCATAATCTGCCCAGTGACACATGAACTTAAGCATCACAGTCCATTGCTTATCAACAAGATACTCATACACATCCACTTAAGCCATAATTAATTTCCTAATTAAAATAATAAGATATTCATAATTCTGCCTAATATGATATGACTGTTTTGTTTTGTAACATAGAAAATGCACTAGCCTTTTTCCCAGAAGCAAATGCAAGTCCTTGAGTGATATTTCCTCTTATCCTGTAAATTTAATACTATGACATAAAGTTAATATAATTTATTTTTTATGCAGATGGCACAAAGAAGAAAAAAAACAAAGATATATGTAAATGTGTGTATATTCCAACATAATGGAAAATATTTAATTAAAATCTTTGTTTCTGCCCAGGGTCACATGGCCATAGCTAGTATTTATAATGACCTCTATCCACTGCCTATTCCATATTCCTTTACTATCAGCAAGCACCTCAGCTGATCATGGTCCTCTGTTTGGTGGGGTGACCCAAACCTTCGTTCCTGAATGATCTGTACTATACAGTATTCCTGACTGGATCAGATGGTTGTAGTATTTCACTGACTTTAACCAGAGGTCATGGTGGTACTAAGAGACATGTTAATTGATCTCCTATATTCTAGACATACTCTTTCTTACCTCCATTAGCAGTCCAATTTCATGTGGGTAAGCAGGGTTCAATCATACCTGGCAGTCCTTATTCATACTGATTTGGAGGCATGGGGAGACCAAAATGTCCAGCTGACAGTCTTATGTTCAGATTCATTGAAATCATTTTTGCATGTCCTGGTGGAATGGACTCCACCTTTTCAAGTCCTCTTGGCCAGCAGAGCATAAGGTCACAGTGAAAAGAAACCAAAATAGTTCTAGTGATTCACATTGGTAGTAGTGATTGGTACCACTACCATTTCCGATCTTTGATCTTGAGCCTGTGATTCCTGGCTTTGGGTGAAACAGTACCATAGAGGGCACTCTGATATAGAGCACAAACAGCTCCCTGAAAAATATTCATCTAGGCCTGCAAGGTATTATGCCCTTTTGACATTGTGATTGAGTCTTTAATAGTCTGTTGCTTGGTTCTATCATTCTATCTGTTTTAGGATGATGGGTTACATGGTAGGGTCAGTGAATCCAATGTGCATGGACTCACTGACACGATCCATTTGCTATAAAGTGATTTCTGGCCCCTCTCAAAACTGGCAGCTTTTGGGGTTACTCAGAAAGTGGTCAGAATAGCACATTCAAATGAGAAATATCTTGACTTCAAAATCCTTAGAGGCCAGCTAGGCATTCTGCCTCTTTTATGGTTGTAGGATTGGGCAGTTGCAACAAATTAGCCTTCACTTGAAAAGATATAACTTGTCATTAACTTAGAATTTCTTGGTGTGGGACCCAAGCATCCATGTACTTTTAAAAATTATTCGAAGAGTCTTAGGTATGTTGCCAAGTACTAGTCTACATATTAGTATATGAGATGGACAAGACAAAGAATGACCATATAATACTCAAAACATGTGACTTTTTAATGTTTTATTACATAGACTATTGCAGTTATCTGCCTACTGACCCAACTCTCCTGTAAATACTTCTATCCATGTTTCTTCTCTCTGTGAGATTCTCAATGAGCTTAAACAATCTCTCCTGCCACTCAGAAGTATAGCACTTTAAAATTTAAATAATAAGCATAGTAAATTTTATTAAACAATTATAAATAATGCCTCAGGTTGTGCTTTCAAATTATCTTTATATACATAATTGCCAAATGTTTTGGGATTTAAATAGTTTATATTAACATAAGAATAAACTGTATTTCAGGGAATATATTAACATAATTCCATGTAGTAAAAACATATCAGAGCTATAACTATGTACTAGAAAATAATCATTAGATTATTTTTCATATCCTATGCCATACATCTCTTCAACTGAAGGATAATTTTTAAGTTAGAGCCAAATTGCCTTCATGTAGTCATTTTCAGCATGTAGGTTATTGTTACAGAAATTTTCATTTGTTTGGTATAGGGAATAAAATCTCATCTTTTTGCATTTCTGTGGCAAAAAAGAGCTATTATGTTTTCTCTTTGGGCATGCCCTGTGGATTTCAAAAAGAGCTTAATAAGCTGACATAAGTATACTAATTTGTAATATTCACAGCATAATATAATTGTTACCAGTTCATTCCTGAGGTAAGAAGAAAAGTTTTTCATCACTTATGCAATATATTAGAAACTATAACCTTGAATCTCAATCTACAATATGGGTATTAACATTTAAATTTTGAGATAAGTATTCTATTTACTCAGAGTTTTCTTTACATGGAAAAGCATGCCTTCTATGGAAAATTGCTTGGAAAATAGGAAAGTCTTTCTAAATAAATAGGTCATTAGAGCTGCAAGTTAGATATCTGCTTAATTTTCTTGATTGAAGATAATAGAACAGGGCAACAGAAATAAGGAACTATATTTAAATTAGAAGGAAATATTAAAGAGAGAGAAAATTAACTTTCAACCATATATTTGGTGTATGTCACTTAGGGATCATAATTTTATTTTCTAAAAGAGGATTTTAAATGAGTTTTAGATTAATTTACTATTTAAATAATTGATCTAGAAGTCATTTAATCTTATTTTATTTATTTATTTATTTTAATAATAATTTAATTTTTTTTTTAAAAAAGAGACTTAGATTACATGAATGTTACACAAAAATTATAGGGATTTCCACATGCCTCACTCCCACACCTCTGACAACATCCCACATAAACAATCTTTCATTAGTGTGGCACATCACCTGCAATGGATATACACATCCTGGGGCTTTGCCACTAACACGGACCACAGATCACATTGTAGACAACACTTTCTCCCACACAGTACTGCATGTTATATGGTCTATATCTGTCATTCCAATGTCACTCAAGATAATTCCCAAGTCCCAAAAAAGCCCCTGTATTACAACTGCTTTTTCCTCTCCCTGCCCTCAATGCATCCAGTGGCCCCTGGCTCCACATTAATGTTGTAATTTCTTCCATTGCTTGAATCACAATATGTCTATAACAGAATACCAGGAAGTCCACTCTAGTCCTTAGCTCCCCAAATCCTAAGGAGTCTGGGATGATGATATCTACTCCACCTCCAAGTGAGAAGGGGTTTATTCCCTGGGATAAGAGATGGGATTATCCTGCCTGGAGGTGCAGACTCTCTCCATTCCCTGGGAAAAATTGTTGATCATCATCTCCCTGCCAGGTGTCCTGGGTGAATCCATTGAGATGTAGAGTAGAAGTTGCAGCTCCAAAGAGATTCTGGGCACAGCTGGCACATGGACAGCCCAAAGGCTCCAGTCTCTGGAAGTACACCTACAAACTCCAGCACCATATATAGGTTGAATAGAAGGGACAGATGGACCATGTGCAGGGAAAACATATTTGAGTCCAACTCTTTCACTCTCAGGGGCACAGATTCCAAAGTAGGGTCCATTGATAAGGTACCAAACTCTGGAGCTATCCACCCTGATATAGGACCTGGGTGTCTCCAGAGCCCTCAGGAGTACTTCTATTTGGGGTGGTATCCAGATTGGAAGTCTATGAGGTCCTACTGAGATGTGCATAAGTGTTACCTCTGGGATGACCTCCCAACTTACTTTGAAGTCTCTTAGCCATATGAACTCATTTGCCTTTACCTTTTCCCCCTTTTATTTGAGATCCTTTTCCAGTTGTATTGCCAGTTGGCACTTGGTAGTAATCCTTTGTAGCCAGGGAGGCTTATCCCTGGAAGTCATGTCCCACGCTGGGAGGAAGGTAATGCATTCATATGCTGAGTTTAGCTTAGAAAGAGGCCACATTTGAGCAACAAGGAAGCTCTCAGGAGGCAACCCTTAGGCAACCCATAACAATAGGCTAACTTTCAATTTCAAGAGCAAAGACTCATAAGGCTAGTCATCAATGACAAGAGCCCATCAGTGAATCATTCTCCTTTGCCAGACCATGCCCCTGCACTTGGGGGACTGTTGCTGCTCCCTTGGAGAATGTGGCAGAGTTCTCCAGGATGAGAATTCAGTATTCTCTCATTTATTGAATGGTTCTTCACCCACTGTGACCCTGCTCCATGAGCATATGAAAAATTTTATATACCTTTTATGTATATTGAGGTGAACTTTTTCCCATGTACTCCATCCCTGACACCCCACCCCAATGGTCCTCCCCCACCCCAGTTGTAAACCTTCTGTGATCCAAAGCTTCTTTAAAGATGAAGCCAATACAATAACCAAATACAATTAATAGGAAAATGAAATAATAATGATAAGTTTAAATGTAAGAGAAAAAATACATGAAAACTTAAAAAGAAAACTAAAAATAAAATAAAATTAAAGGATTGGGATATTCAAAAAATGGGGAAAAAATAAAACATTTTTTTTGGCATTTTGCATTTTATCACTGCAATATGTGGTGTGCAGTCTGTACCATGGCACCTTCCCCCTCTCAATCCTAATGTCTCACTATTTTTCATTTAATTTTCAAAGAAGTTTTAGGTCACAGCAAAGTCACACACAGAATACAAGAGACTCTCATATACCCAACATCCTCCCACTTTCCTCACCCCATATTAAAACCTTGTTGTGTTTGGATGGTAGCATTGTTATAACTGTTATACATATAGTGACACATAGCTGCTAAACATTGTCAATGGTTCACAGTATGGTTTACATTTTAGACCGTATACTTTTATAAATTTTGATAATATTTACCATGTCCTGTGTCCATCACTGTATGGTAATGAAAAACATTTCCACTGACCACTAAATTCCCCGTTTGATATATTCAGTTCCTCCCTTCCCATCCCCCGGGGGCTCACTACCACTCCCTGGCTTGACTCATTGAATGACAAGACTCATAGTTCCATGCAATAAGAGGTCTTGACACATTGGTTTTTCCTCCCATATTAGGAACTGCCCTAGCTCATAAGAGACGTCCACCTGTCTATTTCTGAGTGAATCGGTGCTACCAAAGATGGGAGTCCATCTCCTTCCCACTCATTGTGTGGTTCTCCACCCAGTGATACAACACATTATGAAAGGATGTACATTCACACACTCCCTAGAAGCCTGATCCAGCTGTGCCCTGTCCCAAATGACCACCCCCCAAACAACACCCTAAACCAGTGACAATTCTTTGTGATATTTTCATAACTGCATTGCCACTTCTGTACTTTCAACCTCATACCCACAAATCCCAAGTGTTCACCTGGTCCCTCTCCCATCTCTCCCCCCAGTATCCTGGGTATTATAATGCACCCTTCCCAATCTGCCCACCTGTCAACCCTGTACCACCAAACCCAATAATATCACTACCCACCTGTCCTATCCCTTCAATATGCAACAACAATCTATCACTTTAACATAGATTACATCCGTATGGGTGATGGGTCACAACATTCTCTTCTCTTTCTTTTTCTTGTAAACCTATATTTCAGACAACAGTTCTCAGAGACTGCTCAATTTCCTTAATTCATATTAGTGAAGTCATGTACTAGTCATCCTTCAATGCTTGTCTTGCTTGAAGACATAAGGTCTTCAAGATTCTTCCATGTTTTTCCATGTGTTAACACTTTATTCCTTCTTACAACTGAGTAATATTCCATTTTATGTATGTACCACAGTTTGTTTATCCATTCATTTGTTGATGGGTCTTGGGTTGATTCCAAATTTTAGCAATAATAAACAATGCTGCTATGAACATTGATGTGCATATATCTGTTTATGTCTTTGCTTTCAATTCTTCTGTGTATATACCCAGCAGTCATATCACTGGATCATATGTAAGATCTATAGTTAGTTTTTTGAGGAACCGCCAAACTGTCCTCAAGAGTGGCTGGACCATTCCACAATCCCACCAGCAGTGGATGAGGGTTTGCATTCCTCCACATCCTCTCCAAAACTTATAGTCTGCTGTTTTTTTTAATAGCTGCCATTCTAATGGGTGTAAGAGAGTATCTCATTGTAGTTTTGAATTGCATTTCCCTAATAACTAGCGATGTTGACCATTTTTCCATGTACTTTTTAGCCACTTGTATTTCTTCCTTGGAGAAGTGTCTTTTCAGGTCATTTGGTCATTTTTTAAATGGGTTGTCTTTTTTTATTTTTTCGAGGTATACAATTTCTTTATATATGCAGGGTAATAGGATCCTATCAGATATACGGTTGCCAAATATTTTCTCCCATTGGGTAAACTTTCTTTATATTTTGTTGATAATGTCCTTTGAGGTTAAAAAGTTTTTAATTTTGAGGAGATCCTATTTATCTATTTTTTTCTTTTGTTGCCCATGCTTTGGGTATGAAGTTCATGAAACCATTTCCTATTACACGATCCAGCAGATGCTTCCCTATATTATCTTCCAAGGTCTTTATCATCTTGGCTCTTATATTTAGATATTTGATCCATCTTGAGTTGATTTTTGTATATGGTGTGAGATGTTGTTCCTCTATCATTCTTTTGTATATGGGTATCCAGTTCTCCAAGAACCGTTGTTGAAGAGGCCATTCTCTCCCAAATGAGTGGGCTTGGTGGCTTTGTCAAATATCAGATGACTGTAAATGCAAGGATTTATATCAGAACTCTCAATTTGGTTCCATTGGTCAGTATGACTATCCTTGTGCCAATAATATGCAGTTTTGACCACTGTAGCTTTATAGTATGTTTTAAAGTCAGGTAGTGTGATACCTCCAACTACATTTTTCTTTTTCAATACATCTTTGGCAATTCAGAGCCTCGTACCCTTCCAAATAAATTTTGTAGTTAGATTTTCCAGTTCCTTAAAACATACAGCATTGATTTTTATTGGCATTGCGTTAAATTTGTAAATTTGTTTGGGTAGGTTAGACATCTTGATGTTTAGCCTTCTTTTCCATGTAGAGGGAATATTCTCCCATTTATTTAAGTCTTCTTTGATTTCCTTTAATAGTGTTGTGTAGTTTTTTGTATATAAGTCCTTTACATCTTTACTTAAATTTATTCCTAGGTATTTCATTCTTTTAGTTACTATTGTAAATGGTATTTTTTTCTTGATTTCCTTCTCAGATTGCTCATTATTGGTGTACAGAAATGCTATTGATTTTTGAGCATTGATCTTATAGCCTGCGACTTTACTTAATTCCTTTATAAGTTCTAGAAGCTTAGTTGTAGATTTCTCAGGGCTTTCTACATATAGGATCATGTCATCTGCATATAATGAAATTTTTACTCCTTTTCCAATTTGGATGCCTTTTATATCTTTTTCTTGCCTCATTACTCGAGCAAGTACTTCTAAGACAATGTTAAATTGGAGTGGTGATAGTGGACATCCTTATCTTGTTCCCAGTCTAAGAGGGAAGGGTCGTAGGATTCCCTCATTGAAGATGATGTTAGCTTTGTTTTTTTTATATATACCTTTTATCATGTTCAGAATGTTTCCTTCTATTCCTACCATTTGCAGTGTTATTATCAGGAAAGGATACTGTATTTTTTCTAATGCTTTTTCTGCATCTATAGAGATGATCATGTGATTTTTGTCTTTCAATCTGTTTGTGTGGTATATTACATTGATTTATTTTCTTATGTTGAACCTGCTTGCATACCCAGGATGAAATCCAATTTGTCATAGTATATAATTCTTTCCATATGTTGTTAAATGCAATTAGTAAGTGTTTTGTTGAGGATTTAAGTGTCTAGGTTCCTTAGAGGAATTGGTCTGTAAGTTTCCTTTCTTGTGGCTTCTTTGGCTTTGGTATTAGGGTAATGTTGTCATCATAAAATGAGTTAGGTAATATTCCTTCTACTTCTATTTTTTGGAAGTGCTTAAGCAGTGTTGGTGTTAGCTCTTCCCAGAATGTTTGGTAGAATTCAGCTGTGAAGCTATTGTTCCTGGGCTCTTCTTAGTTGGGAGGTTTTTGATGACTGAGTCTATCTCTTTACTTTTAATTGGACTGTTGCATTCATCATTTTCTTCTTTTGTCCATGTAAGCTGTTTGTAAGTTTCTTGGAATTCGTCCATTTCCTCTAAATTATCATTCTTGTTGGCATATAATTTTTCAAAGTATCCTCTTATGATATTCTTTTTTTCTGTTAGGTCAGTAGCGATATCCCCTTCCTCATTCCTTATTTTGTGTATTTGCATCCGCTCTCTATTTTTCTTTGTTGGTCTGGGTAAGGGTTTATCAATTTTATTGATCTTCATGAAAAAGCAGGTTTTGTTTTTGTTTATTTTTTCTAGTGATATCTTATATTATATTTCATTTTATTCTGCTCTAACCTTGTTTGTTCTTTCTTTCTACTTCCTTCTGGATTAGTTGTTGTTGATTTTTCAATTCCTCCAGGTTTGCAGTTAAGTCTTCAATGTTAGCTCTTTCTTCTTTTTAAATATATGCATTTATGGCTATGAATTTCCCTCTCAGTACAACTTGGCTGCATCCCATAGGTTTTGATATTTTTGTGTTCTCATTTTCATTTGTTTCAAGATAGTTATGGATTTCTTTTGAGATTTTCTTCTTGACCCACTGTTTGTCTAAGAGTGTATTGTTTAACTCCCATTTCTTTGGGCCTAATCTGGTTCTCTGACCCTTAGTGACTTCCAATATCATTCCATTGTGGTCAGAGAAATTACTTTGTATAATCTCAATCTTTCTGAATTCATTGAGAATTTTTCTGTGGCCTAGGAGGTGGACTATCTTGGGGTATGATCCATGTGCACTCGAGAACAATGTATATTCCATGTATTTAGGTGTAGCATTCTGTATATGTCTATTAGGTCCATGTCCTCTAATGTAGTATTCAGAGTCTTTGTTTATTTATTAATTCTCTTTCTAGATAATCTTTTTAATGGTGATAATGATGTATTAAACACCCCCAATATAATTATAGAGGTATTTATTTCTCCCTAATTTTTCCAATGTTTGCCTCATGTATTTTGGGGCACCCTGATTAGGTGCATAAATATTTATGATTGTTCTCCCTTCTTGAAAGATTACCCCTTTTACTAATATATAGTGTCCTTCTTTGTCTTTTACAATAGTTTTGCATTTAAAGTCTATTTTGTCGGATATTAGGATAGCTACTCCTGCCCTTTTTTATTTGTTGTTTGCTTGTAAAATTGTTTTCCCACCATTCACTTTCAGCCTCCTTGAATCCCTGATTCTAAGGTGAGTTTCTTATAGAAAGCATATAGATGTATCATATTTCCTTATCCATTCTGCCAATCTGCATTTCTTGAGTGGTGAATTTAATCCATTAACATTCAGTGTTATTACTCTCAATGAATTTCTTACATCAGTCATATTTTCTTTGGGTTAATATATGTCATATGTTGTTTTTATTTCTTTTTGTATTTTTAGTTGTTCTTCCACTCTCCTCCAACTCTCTCTCTCCTGATTTTTCTTTTCAACCTGTAGAACTTCCTTTAGTATTTCTTGAAATGCAGATTTCTTATTGGCATACTCTCTTAATTTCGGTTTTTCTGTGAATATTTTGAACTCTCCATCATTTTTGAATGCTAGCTTTGCTGGGTAGAGAATTCATGGCTAGAAGTTTTTTGCTTTTAATACTTGGACTATGTCATACCACTGTCTTCTTGCCTCCATGGTTTCAGATGAGAAATCAGAACTTAATCTTATTGTGCTTCCTGTATATGTGATAGTTCTCTTTTCTCTTGCTGCCTTGAGTATTTTCTCTTTCTCTTGAGAATTGGACATTTTAATAATTATATGTCTTGGAGTAGGCCTGTTGGGATTTATACTGTTTGGGGTGCACTGTGCTTCCTGGACATGTACACCCATCAGCCTCAAATAGGATTGGGAAGTTTTCAGCCATTATTTCCTTCAACACTCCTTCTGTTCCCTTTCCCTTCTCTTCTCCTTCTGGGATGTCCATAATGTGTATGTTTGTATGTTTTGTGTTGTCGGTTAATTCCCTAAGTACCTGCTGATTTTTTCTATCTTTTTATCTATCTGTTCTACAATCTGTTTGATTTCAAATGTACTGTCTTCCACATCACTAATTATTGCTTCTGCCTGTTCAAATATGCTCTTATGTGAATCCAGCATCTCTTTGATTTCTTGGATTGTGCCATTCATCACCATCATTTCCATTACCTTTTTATGTACATTTACAATTTCTTCAGTATGTTTCCCAGTGTGTTCTTAATATCCTTAATCTCTCCCTTCACTTCATTAAGTTGGTCCATTATACTTGTTTGGACAGCTTGGGTTAGTTGTTTGATATTCTGCATTTCTTCCTGGGTTTTAGTCTGTTCATTGGCCTGGTCCATGTCTTCCTGTTTCTCTGTATGGTTTGTAATTTTTTGTTGCCCTCTGGTCATCATTTTATCTTGATGGGTTTACTCAGTTGATTAGCTTCTCTCTCTGCTCTAGAGTTTTATTTAGCTGGTGCTTCTGTGTGTATGTTAAGTTTTCTTTCTGACACTTTGTTCTTCTTGTTCTCTTTCCTTGTTTTTTTTCTATGTTCCCTTGAAGGAAAAAGATTACAGCCCAAGGAAACAAAAGAGGTAAGAAAGGAAAAAGGATAATAGTGCTATTGATAAAAGTTAGAATAGGGGCCAAGTAAGACTTAGTAAAATGAATATTTAACTCATGTAGGTAGTGTAGAGTAATAGAGGTAAAAAAATGGAGTACGTACAATGGGATGGGAAACCAGATAGAGGAAAATATATAGAATGATTTAAAAGGCCAGAGTGATGAGGAGAGAGAGAAGGAGTAAAGAAAGGGCTGAAATGGAAAAGTTAATAAAATAAAATAAAAAAAAAGACACAGAATAGGCAAGGTAGAAATTGACACCCATGTTGAGGACTAATGAAAAAGTTGGAATGCAAGAACCACAACAGAAATCATAAGGTAGAAAGATGAATAAAGGAAAAGAGATAGTATTGTAGACAAAATCAATATACACAGAGAATGGGAAATCAAGGAAGAAGAAGCACAGCAAAGAAGAAACAAGCTAGCAGCACCTAATTTAAAACAAAGGGGATTGAAGAAAGAGGAAAGAAAAGCAAGAACCAAACAAACAAAAACCAAACAAACACACAAGTAAGCAGTTAATCAAAACTATGGAAGAACAGAGTTCCTTTTTGTGCCCTTGTGAGGCCTCTCAGCCTGCCTGTGTTTATCAATCAATTACCCTGCAGGCTTCTATCTGTAAGTTTTTTTTTTTTTTTAAGATTTTATTTATTTATTCATTTATCCCCCCCCTTGCTGCTTGCGATCGCTGGGTCAGCCAACCACGCCATGCGGGCGGGCCCGCCCCCACCAGGAGGCCCCGGGAACCGAACCCGGGGCCTCCCATATGGTAAATGGGAGCCCTACTGATTGAGCCACAGCCGCTTCCCTATCTGTAAGTTTTGAGGCAGATTTTAGCAATTAAACTAAGTTAAATTTTATTTATTTATTTATTTTTGGAGAAATAAGGGATCCCAAAGAAGGCCTCTTCTAGACCACCCCCCCTGCTGAGGTGACCCTAAATAGGCTCATGGAAACTTATAAAACACGCCCTACTCCCTGACCCTCCCAGGGGAACTGAAATTCTGATACACCTTAGCATGGAACTATAAAATTGGCTGGCTCCATCCCCTTCTGAGCCAAGCCTCTGTTTCCCAGGGCTTCCTCAGCAGATTTGCCTCTCTCCTCAGCCTGGCACCACTTCAACCTGGCTGGTCTGCTCCCCAAAGTTGCAAAGGGGTCCACGCAGTCAAACCCACAGAAAGGAAACCCCTCCCTTCCCTCTCCCAGTACCCTCCCACTCTTGTAGAATGCTCCCTCTCACCGGGTTGCTGGTGGGAGTCAGGGCTTGCTATAGCCCATTGCCCTGAGGGTGGGGCTTAGCTGTCCATGTCTAGATTTCCAGCTGGGGAAAAACTCATGATTTTATGTTGAGCAATCCACCTCACTGTCCAGCTTCTTCCAGATTGATGTTCCTAAATTTCTTGCTCTGTGGGTTCCCAGAACAAACTGCTCAGGCAGGATCCTGTCCCCAATCAGCTGTCCTCTGTGAGAGAGATGGTGAGTGCCCACCTAGTCTGATGCCATGTTCCCTGACTCATTATTTTTTGTTAATTTCATTTTCTTTTAAGCTGGTTGACTTTATAGAAATAATTCAAATAGCGGAAGATATAGCTTGTATTGTTTCTAGATGATAATTATTATAGAATTTTACATTTCACAATGTTATTGTATATATGTTTTAGTCACTTGTTGTGTGGAGTCAGAAAAATCTGAACTTTAATCCTGGCTCTGCTAACTAACTGTGTGACTTTGATCAAATTATATATCTAATTTGGCATGAATTTTTTCATGTATAAAAGGACGCTAAATTATTTAGTTTGCAGATTGCAATGTAGATTATATAAAATTATGTCCACAAAATTGCTAATGCTAGTATGGAAGAAATTTCAACACTAATGTGGAGCCAGTTGCCATTGGACACTTTCAGGGCAAGGAGAGGGAAAAGAAGTTGTAATATAAGGACTTTTTCAGGACTTGGGAATTATCCTGAGTGACATTACAACAACAGATATAGGCCATTTTTCATCAGCATATAACATGCACAGAACTGTGTGGGAGAGTGTGGTCTACAATATGAACTATGGCCCATGCTTAGTGGCAAAGCCCAAGTATGTGCATATCCATTACAGGTGATGTGCCACACTAATGAAAGATGTTTATGTGGGAAGTTGTGGGAGGTATGGGAGTTGGGAAATATGGGAATCCCTGTAATTTTTGGGTAACATTTATGTAATCTATGCATCTTTTAAAATATATATATATATATAAACTCCCCCCAAAATTGCTAATGCTAATAACCACTTAATTATCTGTGGGAACTGTGATAATAGAGTTTCTTCTCATTTAATATTTGTAAAACTATTATAACAGGCCTCTGCTATTTTCTTATTTTCATCTATGTGAGAGTTGAGAAAATGGTTTTCTGTCTTTCAGATTGATTGTTTTTTTAAATGATGATGTCTAATTTTCTAACTGCTGACATCTCTTAAAATGAAATTAGCTACACATATGCATAACTAGTTTAATAGTCCCAAAATATTTGTTGGCAGATATATCTATTTGCAGATCATTCTGGATGAAATGGTTAAACTCCATACATTATACACAATGTTTCCATTTCTTTATAATGAAGTAGAGAGTTTCTGTAGTGGGACATGCTTTCCTTAAAAGAAAATGCCTTCATTTTTAAACCAACTTATTCCTCTACAGAGATGGCCAGTGACAAAGAGTAGCCAGAAAATTATACTGTCAAGAGTATAAGGATTGTCACATAACATGCAGAACTATGTGGGAGAGAGTGTAGACTACAATGTGAACTATGGGTCATGCTCAGTGGCAAAGCCCCAGGATGCTTTTAACAACTGCAATGAATGTGCCACACTAATGAAGGATGTTTGTGTGGGAGGGGATGGGAGGTATGGGGAGTGGGGCATATACGAATCCCTATATTTTTTGTTATACACTTATGTAATCCAATTAATTTTGTTTATTTTTTTTTAAAAGCACAGAAAAAGAGTATAAGGAGAATTTAAGTAAACATACTCATATTTCATATCCAAAAGCAGAATGTAGTGACAGAGATGAATCATTTGGTCACTTAAAGTATAGAATATTGCTATTCCCTGGATTTATCTTAAATAGCATGATAATTTACTATATTTTTTCTGTCATATATCAAAATATATAATTTAAAAAAGAAACACTTAACTTGTGGTTTTGGACCACTAATTTCTCAATGATTTGATAAAAATAATTATATAAATTCTTATTGATTTATTTTACATATATAAAATGAGGCCATAATATTTCTATTTTATGTATCATTTACATAATATTAAAAACTTAATTTAATGCAAATAATTAAATGCATCTCATCAATGAGCATTCTGGCATGACACCATGTACATGAATTTGAATAAGTCATACCTGAAAATTTAGGTCATATCTTAAAATTTAGTTCATTAGTAGTTTTTTATTTATTTATTTATTTATTTATTTATTTATTTATTTATTTTTTTAAAGATTTTATTTATTTATTCATTTATCACCCCCTTGCTGCTTGTGCTCGCTGGGTCAGCTAACCACACCGTGCGGGCGGGCTTGCCTTCACCAGGAGGCCCCGGGAACCGAACCCGGGGCCTCCCATATGGTAAACGGGAGCCCTACTGATTGAGCCACAGCCGCTTCCCAAGTAGTTTTATTCCTAGTTTATTTCCCCCAAAGGGGGCCCAGACCCTCAAAGAGGAGATATGACAAATGAACTGTTACAGCTTTATCAGAAGGTGGAAGAAAGAGTGACCATAGTACAAGCAAATAAAAATAAATCAGATTAATTACAAAGAACTGCTAAAGCCAAGTTTGAGTTAAGGTGTCAGCTGAAAAGAGAAGAGAAACCTAGGATCAAGGGGTTTGCATTCACTCTCAAAGTCAAGTCATCTAGCAGGTCTCTACAAAATGATGACAAATCTTGGGGGCTGGCTAGAACATGCTCTAACAAGGTGACTGTACAAGCCACAAAATACCAAGCATCCCCCTCTCTATCCAGATGAAGGACTAATATTATTTTGCCAAGTATAGCTTTATTCTTACATCAATCTTCCCTAATAATAGATACAATAATACATACAATAATAGATACAATTCATTGAAATACTTAACCATAGAATTGCAGCTGGTCTACAATAGAATTTGCTTTTTTATACCCTCTTTCTCATTATCCAGCCAGGGCCTCAATCCTGTCATAGGTTCTTTCTAAAATCCTCTTAATTAGAAACTGCACATTTTGCATATGGTATGTGTTCTTCCTCACTGCATTGCATAATAAAGCCAACTTGTTGAACCACAGGTATTTCTAGTGGTCTTCAGCTAAGCAGCATTGAAAATTATAAAACATCTACATGAGGAGATAAACAACGTGTTCAGAATCAGAGATGGATAATATAAGGTAGTATCCAACAAAAAGGCTTGAAATAAAATTTCAGACAATCAGAAAAATAGAAATCCTTCACAAGTTAATCATAAAACCAGTACAACTAAGAAAAGAATGAGAGAACTTGGAGGTAAGTCAATAGGAAGTATCCAGAACAGAAAGAAAATCAAACAAAAAACAAAGTGTGGTTAAAAAAAAAATTATCAAAGAGCTGTGGGACAATATCTAACAGTTTAATATATATGTAGTTAGGCTTCAACAAGAATAGAGAAGGAATGCACCAGAAGAAATATTTGAGGAGATAATGTCCAAGACATTTTCAAAAATAGAGAAAGGCCTCAAATCACAAGGCCACAGATGTCCGTGATGCCACAGGAAGGAAAAATAGAAAAACAGCTCAACCAATCATAAAATACTTTGAGATTCATCAGACTCACTGCTTTAAAACAAAGATAATTATACAATTACAAAGTCAGTCAGAGGAAAATAAATTTCATAAAGAGAAGAAAAAATATATTTTTATTGTAAGAGACTTGCCATCAATAATTATACAAGCCAGAAGATAATGGAAAGCTGTATTTAAAATACTGATAAATAAAGATATTACAGAATTTAATACCCACTCTAAATAACTTTCAAATTTAGGAAAAATAACACTCACACAGAGAAAAATATAATAGTTGCCAGCATATTTGCTCTTTAAAAATTATCCAGGCAGAGATATGATAATAGAAGGACAGTTGTGTCTAAATATAGACATAAATGATGCTAAAAGTACATATCTAAAACTTAATTTGTAAAATTCTAATTGCTTAAAAGATAATGGCCTAAAGCTGGATTGTATGATGGATTGTTGGATATAAATCATATATAAAAGTGAAATTTATGACAAAAATAAAATGGGGAAAAATTGAATATCTATAATAGTTATAATTTTTAAAGTTATGCTGTATATTATTTTAGGTAGACTATGATAAATTAAATATGCGTATAATAATAATTAGGGCAATCACTTAGAAAAAAATTTATCAACATAAGGGATTAAAGTAAGGATATCATGATAGTTACAAACAAATATTAAAAGGATAGTAAAAAAATCTTATAAAAGACTTTTAAATAGTAAATTTGACAATTTAGATGAAATGTATATTTTATCCATAATGGAAAAAAATGTATATTATTAAAAAAGAAATCCTTAATAAAGAAAAAGCTAACTGCAAACAAAACAAAGAGGAATTGCAAAAAATACAAATTCTAGAGAACTTAGAGATCAGAGAAAAATTAAATATGGCTACAGTAATTTACCTGAATGCTATATATATGTTAAATTTTTATGTAAATTCAGAATGCAAAGAAAATAATGCACATTTTAATCATTTGAATAAATTAAGTGATGAACTAGTGAAAATTCATTAAATGTTTAATCCTCAAACCAACTTGAACTTTATTTTAATGTTTCAAAAATAATTTAAGGAAAGGAACATTATAATTCTACAAAGAAAACTTTTATATACATTAAAAGAATAAAGATTCCTGAAGAGAAAAATACACCTAATATTATTTCTTGTTTAAATAAAATTAATCAAATACAGGAAATGAAGAAAACATACTTTCTTAAATATAATTTGAAAAGTAGAGAAAATTAAAACTGCAATTCCAGATTATGTAGAGGCATTTTTAAAAGGAAATATTAGTAAGCTACATGAAAAATATTTATAGGATTTCACAAACTTTGGGTTGATGGACAATTTTTAGCTTTGCAACTTTTTAAAATTAAAATTCTTAAAACAAAAGAACCAAGTATTTAACTCAAAAGTGTATATCTTTTTAAAGAACATAAATTTATAAAAACCAGGGAAAATGAAACTGTCTTTTTAATCATGCCAAAATTAAACAAAGACCTAGTAAATACTGAAGTTTGTTAATGCCTCAGAGAATGTAAAGGTATTCAAATGTTTAGCAGGTAGATGCAAAGAGGTATAACTACATACAAGTATTTAACCTTGGCTAAATTTACAAAAATTCAGGGCTTAATGCAAGGCAAAATGAGATTCTTGATTTCACTAATATACCAAGAAAACATTCATCTCCAAACTTAAATGAAAAAAGAATAACCAATGGTTATAGTGATGAATGGAAAACAAAAGCTGCAAAATAGAAACAGAAACTGACAAAAATTTATGTATATGTGCAATATATACACACATACATAGATTTGTCTCTAAGTCTATGAATTAAACTCTCAAAAATTATTAAGATATTTCTATTTTCTGTAATAATTTGACCTGTTACCAAATTTTCTTCAAAGTAAACATATACTTTTTTCTGTAGCTTAAATGTATCACAATATTCTAATTTTTTCCAAGACCAAAAATTGAAGTTCTTTTTCCTTTTTAACTGTTTGGTTATGAATAAGATTATGTGAAAAATATTTGCATAACATCAGTGAGCATTTACATAACAATATGTATTGTGTTTTCAAAACTTGTAAGAATATAAGCATTCTGATGATCCTGGTCAAATTTATTATTGCTGCATTAAATTATTTCTAATCATCTTCTGATTGATCTTTAAGGTAACTATATGAATTTCTTGTACAGTTGAGGATACTAGATATTTACTTTCAGTTATTTCCTAAGGGATATATAGCTAATAAACTGACAGATTGAGACCCGAAAGACTGGATTTTTCTGGCAAAAGCAGCATTCTTTAAGATTGAGCTATATTTTTCTCTACAGAATAAATTATTTCTGAGAGTGCTTTTCATAATAGAAATCTCTGAAATTGGAATATGCATGGGAATTTCTATGATCGAATTTGAAGGACAACATTACATTTTAGTTTTTGTTGTTGCTGATTAGTTGTCCTTAGAAATACATACATTTAAACAACAGGTTTAACACATATTTCATGGCTTCTAATTACTATGTGGAATTCTAAAAACATATTCTGGAAATGTTCCATTATGTGTGGTCTAATAGAGGATGGCTCGGCAGAAATTCAAGCTAATTAAATGATGCTACTGCATTTATAGAATGAATACCCAAATAGAAAGAAAGAAACTGTACACTGAAATATTCAGCATCACTGACATTTCAAGTGCCTGGAGCCCTCTCCCTTCTTCATGACTCTTATGAGAGCATTTTTTACTTCTTTGTTCCTAAGACTACAAATGAGTGGACTCAGCATGCGAATCACCATAGTATAAAACACAAAGGCCACCTGATCCTTTCCCAAGGAGTAGGATTTCTTGGGTTTTAAATAACTAAATATCATGGTGCCATAAAATATGGTGACTCCCAGGAGGTGGGAGCCGCCAAGTAGAGAAGCCTTCGTGTTTTTCTAAAGTGGAAGTAATTTTCAGAATAGTAGACATATGGACATAGGACACAGAGATTGTGGTAAGAGACACCATTACATTTAAACCAGCTGAATGATTATAATGATTTCAATGTCACAAATGTCAGTACAGGATAGGGCTAAAATTGGGATTAAATTACAGAAAAAGTGATAGATTACACTGGATTTGCAGAATTGCAAGCTGTTCATGTGAAGAACAATGACTAATAATTCCATACTGGCAACCATGGAGGACCCAGTTTTGAGGAGACGGCAGAGTCTTGGGATTTAGCAACTTGGTAATTAAGAAGATTGCAGATAGCTACATAGTGGTCATAGGCCATTGAAGAGAGAGAGAGAAAAAATATCAGTGACACCTAAGAAGACAAATAAATACATTTCAGTGAAGCAACCCTTGAATGTAATATATTTGTCACAAGACAGTGAGTTCTCTAAGGTTTTAGGTGGGATGACCATTGAATAATGGAGGTCAAGGAATGACAGATGACTGAGGTAAATGTTCATGGGGGTGTGAAGCTGGAGATCCAGACGAATTATTAGACTCATCCCTGCATTCTCCAGCACGGTAATCAGGTATATCAGGAAAAATAGCATAAGGAGGACCTGCTAATGCATATATATTTATATATCATTTTACAAATATTGGTATGTTTTGTGAAAATTTTGATTTTTACCCACAATAAAAAATTAATAAATTAAAAAAAAAAAAAAAAAGGACCTGCTGGATCTCTTCAGATTCTGTCAATCCCAGAAGGATGAAGTACATTTGTGTTATTCCTACTTTCCATAATATGCTTTACTATTGTAAACTATTGAGAAATTAAAGGTGATACTTACCATAAATGACTTCAAAACAGTTTTTTTTAAAAATAGGAATGATCTGGAATTTAAAAAAAATTAGTTTAGTGATTTTAGAAATTCATAATAAAGAATAGTTTGCAGAATATGGCTGGAAAAAATCTTGTTTGACTGCCAAATATAAATTCAGTATAAATCAACTTTTGGATATCATATAATAGGGATACATACATATTGTCTAAATAGAATGACTATGACACTATTATAAATACTTCTATTAATTAATACATTTATTCAGATTAAAATATTATATTTTAAGCATTATTATTATACACATTTTTTAAATGAAAAAGGTGCATGGAAATTAAAGTCACTTCTCCAGAATCACAACCATGAAATATTATTGCTTCTGTGATTCTACCAAAGTTGGTTGAGTATAGAGATCATGCTCATAACACTATATCCCTACTTATATTTAATTTCAGGAAAAAATAGAGATTTAATGCATCATTTACTGTTATTTTGCATCCAATATCATATAGTAGAAATGACAGAGCAGAAGTTAAAACCTTAGGTTCGTTAATATTATAGAGTACACATTTCTATATATTTTCATTAACCGATTATATAATAAAAATTCCTCTAAAAATTGTATTTTCTACATTGTCCATTGCTTTATTTTTCTAATTCCATCAGTTCTATATTTCCATTTCTACAAATGGTGGCATTACTGAAGACCTACATGATGTATATATGTATATACATACCTTCATACTAAGAGTCCCATTTTTTGAGATAAACTTAAAAGCTCTAATTTGAGATTAATGCTTACCATTAGTCAAACTTGTTGAAAACTTTTCCCAGCATTATCTGTCTAGACATTTGTCAGCCTCCATTTTTTCTCACAAAGTATATAAACCATATAAGGGCCTAGAAATTTCTGCAATATGTTTGTTTCCTTTCAGATAACACAGGTTTAATTTTTTCTGCATGTATTTTTATTTTGTTTATTTGAGGTACAATAAATAAACTAAAAATTTTGTTCATGATATGTTCAGATAGAAAGGACCTTTTGTCTCACAAGTGTACCAGGGAGCCACTGTGAACACAAGCATAGCAGAGGATCACTTGCTCTTCATCCTGATAGAGCCAAGGCATCTCTTATATAGAGGTTTGCTGGTAATGCCAGGTTTGGTCATCTCTGGGACCAATTTTCCAAGAATATTGCTTGGCATGATTCCAAGGATAAAGATTCAAGGACTAATGCATCCATGTTATGTTAGTAATAGAGAGTTGCCTTCTTCTTAGAAGCCATACAATGTTGATCAGCATTTTGGTATTCTCTTCTGATACTCTAATTTATGACTGGGTAAAAGAGGATGTATTTCTAGAGAAATGTTTAATTATTCTGTCACTGAAAGGCCAGATTATTTACCAATGAGGATGGATTACCCCATTTTTCCCAATGACAACATCATAGGATTAAACATTATTATACATATATTATTATATAAAAAAGAAAGAAAAAAATGAAAATCATTCGTAAGTGTTGTTATTATTTAGAAGTATTTATCTCCAAATATTTTACCTTGTGCATGTAAATCTTATTTATATGTGTACTTATATGTTTATATAATTTTATCATGCTCAATTATCAGTAATATCATATTATTATTAAATATTTATAATATACATTGACTTCTTTTGCAATAGACTTTTGTAAAGCCCACAATTTCATTTATTTTGTTTTGACTAGTGCAGCATTACTAACTACTTTCTAGGAGTGTGCACCAGCTAATGAAAGAAAGTTTTTGAGGCATGACAAAAAATGTGGTGGTGTTTCACCAGTCAGGTTTGGGAGTGTCAACTAATTCATTGACAAAGCAAATGTAATATATTTAGTCACAGCAATAGTATGGCAGTTTATTAATTTAGTTTATTGGAAATTATTAAATTAAAAGAAACATGTTAGAAGAATGTAAAAATCTGTGCTGAGTACAGTTTTTATCATTATATTAATGGCCAAAATCTTACTTCTTCTATATAAATGAATCCTCATGAATCTTTCATTAATTAATGATAGTGAAAATTCTAAATTATAAACAGTATTTCTTGTATGAGTTTCTTCTAATAGATTTCTAATAGATTTAGAATGTGTATTATGTTTTGGTTTTGTGAAGTGTTCTATATATGTTGTTTAGGTCTAGTTAGTTTAGAGTATCATTGAAGGCTTATACTTCTATATTGATGTTCTGGCTAGTTGTTCTATTCATTACTGCGAACAGTGTGTTAAACTTTCTTACTATTAATGTAGAACTGCCAATTTCTCCCCCAAATCTATCAATATTACTTTATATGTACCGGTGTTCTACTATTATGTGCATATATATTCATAATTCTTACATCTACCTGTTCAATTGTCCCATTAGCAGTATATATTGACCATTTGTTCCTCTTAACTATTTTTGACTTAAGTCTATTTTGTCTTATATTAGTATAGCCACCTCAGTTTTCTTTAGGTTACTACTTGCATGGTCATTTTTTTTTCTAAATGTTCACCATCAACCTACTAGTATCTATGAATTTAAGGTGTGTCTCTTGCAGATAGCGTATATTAGGGTCATGCTTTTTTATGCATTCTGCCAATCTCTGCTTTATGACAGTATAGTTTAGTCCATCTACATTTAAAGTCACTGCTGATAACGCGGGACTTTTATTCTACCATTTGCTTTTTAGCTTCTGTACGTCTCACAACTTTCTTGTTCCTCACTTCCATTAAGGCTCACTTTTTTTTTTTTTAAGATTTTTTATTTATTTATTTATTCATTTATCCCCCCCTTGCTGTTTGTGCTCGCTGGGTCAGCTAACCACACCGTGCGGGCGGGCTTGCCTTCACCAGGAGGCCCTGGGAACCGAACCCGGGGCCTCCCATATGGTAAACGGGAGCCCCACTGATTGAGCCACAGCCGCTTCCCCAAGGCTCACTTTTTAAAAAAAAATTAAACTTTATTTTTAAAGGAGTTATAGATTACAGAAAAGTTACATAAAAATATAGAGCATTCCTCTATACCACACAACTCTCCCTCTCACATTTTCCCTTATTAATAACATCTTTCATTGGTGTGGTAAATTTGGAATATTTGATGAACAAATATTGAAGCATTGCTGCTAAACGTGGTCTATATTTTACATTATGGTTTACACTCTACACTGTATGACTGTATATATTTTGACAAAATGCATAATGGCTTGTATCCATCATTGGATTACCATGGAAAGCAATTCCAATGTCCCCAAAATGCCCCATGTTATACCTTTCCTTCCTCCCCGCTCCCCACATAATCTCTGGTGACAACTATCTTTATATCAATGTTTTAAGTTCTTCCATTACTAGAAAAATAATACATCTACTTTGGTCCGTACTTGCATTCCTCCCTTATATTTGTTCATTCCTTAATCTTGGTTTTTGAGATGATGATGTCCTCTCTGCTTCCACTTGAGAGAGGGCTTAGTTTCCATGGGGCAGGTGGACAGAACTGTCTTGCTTGCAGTTTTAGATAGTCTCTGTTTTTTGGGATGTGTTTTCCATCATCATCCTTTTGTTATTTGTCCTGTTAAGTCCGATGAACTGGAGAGTAGGTATTGGCTGCAACTCTGCTGAGATTTAGTGCTCAACTGGCATATCAACAGACTGAAGATTTAAATCACTGGAACATATGTTTAAAGAGTATTAGTGCTAATTATAAGTTCAAATAAAAGGGACAGAAGAGTCATGTGTATGAAATTATAAATGAGTTTGTTTCTTTTTTTTAAATTTTATTTAAAAAACTTGTTAAAAAGATACTTAGATTATACAAATATCATATAGAAAATATAGGGGGTTCCCATATGCCCCGTTCCCCACACCTCTGACATTTTCCCACATTAACAACATCCTTCATTTGTGTGGTACATTCATTGTAATTTATGAACACATTTTGAAACATTGTCATTAAGCCTGGATTAAAATTTACATTGTAGGTTACTCTCTCTCACACACAATTCTGTGGATTATGGCAAGATTTATAATGGCCTGTATCAGTCTTTGCAATGTCATTTGAGACAATTCCCAAGTCCCCAAAATGCCCCCATATTACACCTGTTTTTCCCTCTTCCTGCCATCAGAACTGCCAGTGGCCACTGCCTCCACATCAATGATGTAAGTTCTTCAACTGCTAGAACCACAATAAGTCTATAGTAGAATACCAGTAAATCTACTTTAGTCTATAGTTCATTCTTCATTTCTGAGGATTCTGGGATGCTGATATACAGTCCACCTCTAATTGAGAGGGGGCAGTGATCCCATAAGGCCAATGGATGGAACTCTCTTGCTTGCAGTTGTAGACTCTCTCGGTTCCTTGGTATGGTATTGTCCGTCATAACCTCCATGTTAGGTGTCCTGGGTGAGACCAATAAACTAGAGAGTAGGATTGCAACTCTGATGAAATTCAGGGCCCAGCTGGCACATGGACAGCCCAAAGATTTAAGTCTCTTGAATGTACACCTATATAACTGCTGATTCCACAGAAATATAGTGTATCAAAGGGGATACTTAGAAAAATTGTATGCCAACAAAATGGATAACTTAGATGAAATCGACAAATTCCTAGAAACTCACAAACAGCTTACAATGATGGTATTCATTCCTGAGGTTATGCTTATGCACATCTCAGGAAGACCTCACCAACTTCCACAGTAAACAATGTTTCAAGCAGGAGGGAGGGGGGTCTGTCCTGAGGATTCCAGAGACATGTGTAAACTATAAGCAGGGCATCAAACCTCAGGAAATTGGCACCCCACCAATGGCCTTAACAGAGTTAATCCTCTGTTTCAATGGGGAAAGGAGTTAACATATATTCCAAGGTGGGGCCCACTGATGGGGTGCCAATTTCCTGAGATTGGGTGCCCTGTTTATAGAGTATTTATGTATGCATCTTCTTTTTTTATTTGTTAGCCTAGCTAAGGGTTTGTCAATTTTATTCTCAAAGGGTTTTGTTAATTTCTTGGTGTTTTTTATTCTCAATTTCATTTAGTTCTTCTCTAATCTTTGTTATTACCTCCTTTCTGCTTGCTTTTGAATTAGTTTGTTGTACTTTTTCTAGTTCCCCCATGTGTGCAGTTAGTTCTTCAATTTTAGCTCTTTCTTCTTTTTTAATGTAAGCATATATGAGTATATTGCTGCATTCCACAGATTTTGATATGTTGTGTTCTCATTTTCATGCATTTCAAGATAGTTACTAATTTCTTTTATAAGTTTCTCCTTAACCCAATAATTGTCTAAAAGTGTGTTATTTATATTTCATATCTTTGTACCTATTACGGTTCTTTGTCCCTTATTAATTTCCAGTGTCATTCCATTTTGGTCAGAGAAGTTACTTTGAATAATTTCAGTCTTTCTGAGTTCTGTGAGACTTGTTCTGTGACTTAGCATGTGGTCTATCCTGGAGAATGATGCATGTTGGCTTGAGAAGAATGTGTACCCTGCTGTATTTGCATGTAATGATCTGTATATGTCCATTAGTTCCAAATCCTCTAACATATTATTCAAGGTCTCTGTTCTTTATTGACTCTCTGTCATGATATTCTGTCTAATGTTGATAATGGTGTATTAAAGTTCCCCACTATAATTGTAGAGGCATCTATTATTCAACTTAGTTTTTCCAATGTTTGCCTCATATATTTTGGGACACCCTGATTCTTTCTTCTTGATCAATTACCCCTTTTATTAGTATATAGTATTGTTCTTTGTGTTTTACAATGGTTCTGTATTTAAAGTCTATTTTTTCCTTATATTAGAATTGCTACTCCCACCCTTTTAAGTTATTGTTTTCATGTAAAATTGTTCTCCAACCATTCAATTGCAACTTCCTCACGTCTCTGGGTCTAAGGTGAGTTTATTGTATACATCATATAGATGGGTCATATTTCCTTATGCATTCTACCATGATGTAGTACTTACATTGGCCATTTTTTTCTTAGGTTAACATATGTCATATTTTGTTTTTATTTCTCTTTTTGTCCTTTTAGTTACTCTTACTAATAACTTTCCTTTCTATAATCTCCTCCAACCTTCTCTCTCCTGTTTTTGGTTTTTTTTTTTTCCTTTCAACCAGCATAACTCCCTTTAGTATTTCTTCTAGAACAATATTCTTGTTTACAAACTCACTCATTCTCTGTTTATGTGTGAATACTTTGAACTATCCTTCAATTTTGAATGCCGACTTTGCTGGAAACAAAATTCTTGGCTGGCAGGTTTTTTTGTTTTGTTTTGTTTTCTTATAGCACCTTAACTATTTCACACCACTTCCTTCTTGTCTCCATGCTTTCAGGTGAGAAATCAGTGCTTAAGCTTATCAAGTTTCCCTTATATGTGATTGATATCTTTTCTCTTGCTGTTTACAGAATTGTCTTTCTCTTGAGTGTTTGATAACCTGATAGGTATGTGTCTTGAGGCCTGTTAGGGATTATACTCATTGGAGTGCACTTCAAATCCTGCACATGTACATCCATGTCCCTCATAAGAGATGGGAAATTTCCATTCATTATTTCATTCAACACTCCTTCTGCCTGATTTTCCCTCTCTTCTCCCTCTGGGTTGCCTAAAATACATATGTTTGTGCATTTCATATTATTATTCAATTCCTTAAGTCCCTGCAGATTTTTTCTATCTTTTTATCTATCTGCTCTTCTCTCTGTGCAATTTCAGATGTTCTCTTTTTGACGTCACTATTTCTTTTCTTTGCCTGTTTAAATCTGCTGTTATGTGCTTTTGGTATATTTTTAACTTCTTGCATTGTGCTTTTCATCACTATCAAAATTGTTATATTTTCATATATGTTTGCAATTACTTCTGTGTATTCTTCCAGTGTCTTCCTAATATCCTTTATCTAATCCTTCATTTCATTAATTTGATTCATGATATTTTTTTGGATACCCTTGAATAGTGTTCCATGTTCAGCATCTCCTTCTGCTTTTTAGTTTGTACATTAGACTGGGCCATGTCTTCCTGTTTCTTAGTATGGCTTGTAATTTTTTGCTGATGTCTAGGCATCTGTTTATCTTGATGGGATTTTTCAGTTTGTTAGATTCTCTTCCTACTTTAAAGTTTATTTCACTCTGTTTTGTACTAAGGGTCCTCTTTTCCACTTGGTTCCATTTATTCTATATCTTTGTAGTTGTCCACATTCCCCCAAAAAAATTAAGGTCATAAAAAAGGAAAGCAAAAAGAAGAGGAAATGAATAATAATAAGTATTACTATTATTATAATATAAGGATGGAAAAGGAACTATAAAAAAGCCAGGAAAAATAAATAAATAATGAAAGTAAAAATTCAAATAAAATGAAACGGAATAAGAATTTAAAAGATGGAATTAAAAAAAAGAAACAGGAAAAAAAATAAAAGAGCAGAAAGATGAGAAGAGAAGAAAAAAATGAAGACCAAACAACAGAAAGTGGGGAAAAAAAAGCAACAGAAGAGGAAAAAATGAAATAATGAAAAAAAGTATAGAAAATAAGGAGAAAAAAATGAAGGAAAAAAGGAAAAATAAACAGGAAAAAGAGGCCTCCTTATCATGCCACTAGCAACCATCTCAGACTGTCAGTACTCACCAATTTAACACTCCATGGCTCTCCCTCTTCAGGTAAGATACCTGGGTGTAGAGAAAACAATAAAAAATAATTTACATTAAAATTAAAAATTTTTTTAAACCAATAAATAAAATCTCGGTCTCAGTTCTATGTCACAAAGCTGCTTGTTCTGCAACTTCCTCAACCCCCAGGCAACTGACTCTGTGCCTGACAGCCCTCTGGATCGCTCTCTGGATCCCTTCTCTTCAGGCTGCTTGGACATCTATTGGCTGCTTCTCCCTGCCCCATTTCCCTCAGGCCAGTTGGGCTTCTGATGGCTTGCCCGCTGCCTCTCTTGGCTCCCCTTTCACCCAGGCTGTTAGGAGCATGTCAGCCCCCTTCCTGATCCAGTTCTTATGTCTGCCAGGGCTGATGTGTGTGACATAAGTCTGCCTGATCAACTTCCCTCTCCCTTCTCCATGGAGCTGCTTCACTGGCTGGCATTGTTCCTTTTTCCAGGAAGTGGTTGAGATCCACTCTGACAACCCTATAAGCCCTGAACCCCAACTCTGCTCTCCCGCTGAAATGACTGGGTACAGGTCCCTACACCTGTTTGCCCCATAGTTGCCCCACTTCAAGAGCTTGCTGGGCACTGGGACACACCTTTGGTTGCCTGGTGTCTTTCCTCACTCTCTGAGTTGTCTGAGAGCTGGTCTGCCAGGAAAATTACTTCCCCTGCTTGCCTCTCCCTCTGAGCTTGCTGTGTGCTGGCTTGCTTACCTTATCTCCTACAGCTTCCCTCTCCGCAGTAAAGAGGTTTCCCCATCACTAGCTATTCTCTCCAATTGCCTCCCCATCTTGTAACTTCCCTTCTCTCAGGTAAACCTATTTTCCAGCAATTTCTGGAGGAGGAGTGTAGCCTGTCTTTCCCTACTCCACCATCTTGGATCTCCACTAATGCTTAGTTTTATATATATTTGAATTTTTGTGTTGTAGTAGCATATTGAGTGCCTTCTCATTTTTGTCTAGATATATTTTTCATCTATTTTCCTTGTGGTTATGTTGGAGTTAAAATTTGACATCATAAGTATATAACAATCATATTTGGTTTGACATCAACTTTACTTCAATGTCATGCACCTATACCTCCCCTATACTGCTCTTGTACTTGTTACCACTTATATCTTTGTACATTTTATGTCCAAAACAAAGCTTTATCATTACTTTTTATGCAATTGCATTTTAGCATGTGTAATAAGTAAGAAGTGGAATTATAAACCAAACAACACACTATAATAATAAAGGTGATTATAGTTACACAAATAGTTACCTTTAACTTAGGCCTTCACAACTTTATGCCACATTGAACCACTTTCTAAGGTTCTTTCCTTTCTTTCTTAGTAACTCCTTTTAGCATTACTCATAGATGACCTCTTAGCATTTATCTGAAAATGTCTTAATCTTTCCATCAATTTTGAAAGAAATTATTCTAGTTATAAAATTCTTGGCTGGTAGTTGTTTTCTTTTAGAATGTAAAGTATGTCAACCCACTGTCTTTTGACCTCCATGGTTTCTGATGACAATTCATCACTCAATCTCATTGGTACTCCCTTATACTTTTGACTTGAAGCTTTCAGAACTCTCTCCTTGTCTGTCATATCTAATACTGTGAAAAATATATGAAAGGGTACACTTTTCTTCATGTTTATCCTGTTTGGGGTTCTCTGAGGCTCATGGATATGCAAATCCATGTATTTAGCTAATTTGGGGAAATTCTATCAAAATGTCATGACACTAGTATAAGGTCTGACATACAGACAATTGGAATTGAATTGGGAGTTCAGGAATAAACCTTCATGTCTATGGGCAATTGATTTTTGACAGGGGTGCTACATCCACTCAATGATGAAAGAATAGTTGCTTCATCATTTGGTGTTGGGAAAACTGGATAGTTTTCCACAACCCACCATATTATTTTATGCTTTCATAAATGATATAATTTATCTAAAATATACAATCATTGGCATTTGGTATAATCATCGACTTGTGCATTCACCATTTCAATCAATATTAGAGCATTTTCATTATTATAAAAAAGAAAACAAACAAAAAGCCACTATCATTCTCATAAGTTAGTGCTACTAATTAAAAATCCTATGATGTGCTTTCACCTCCTCTATTTAAATTTTCAATTTTACAAAGAACTTTTTAAAATCAATTTTGCTCAGATTAAACTTTAGCTTTCCATTCTCTAACCACATTCTTCTCTCTGGTGACTTACCTTCTAGCTACTAACTCCATAGGTTTGAATATTACATTTACTTCATAATCTTGAAAACATAACAATATTTGTACTTTTGTGAGTTCCTTGCTTCACTCAACATAATGTGTACCAGGTTCATTTACTTTGTCAAATGTTTCACAACTTCATTTCTTCTTAGAGCTGAATAATATTTCATCATGTGTATATACCACAGTTTGTTATCCATTCATCAGTTGATGGACACCTGATTTATTTCCATCTTTTAGCAATTGTGAATGATGTCACTATTAACATCAGTGTACCAATGTCTGTTCCTGTCACTGCTCTCAGTTCTTCTGGGTATATACCTACTAGAGGTATTGCTGGGACACATGGTAGATTTATATTTAACTTCCAGACTTCTATAGTTGCTCCGCTATTCTACATTCCCACCAACAGTGAATAAGCATTCCAATCTCTCCATATCATCTCCAACACTTGTAGTTTTCTGTTTTATTAAGAATGGTCATTTCAATAGGAGTGAAATGATATCTCATTTTAGGTTTGATTTGCATTTCCTTAATAGGCAGTGATGTTGAACACTTTTTCACAAATTTTTATCCATTTATATTTCTTCTTTAGAAAAATGTCTGTTCAGGTCTTTTGTCCATTTTTTTTTTCATAATTACTTTCATGTTTATTTCAATCCTGTAGCATACACTGACTACAATATGCTTAGAAAAACACTTTGATGTTTCCTTTGTAGGTTATTAAATTTTACTACCCATTTTCATAAATTAAATTTACCAGTAAAAACCACATTTAAAAAAATTGTACAAGAATAAACTATCACAATCAACAAAATAAATGAACTCAGGTATTTAAAACAGTATAATGTCAGGAAGTTTATCTTCATGGTAAACATTCACTTTATACAAATCCCACTTGGCTGCCCTTAATTAAAAAGCTGTAAGGACAGCCACGATACTTAGAATGAAATATTAAAAGCAGGAAACTGTAGAAGAAGACCACCAGTCTTAATCCCATTAGGCAAATTATTTGTCTTTTTCCAGCATCTCCTTTGCAAGTCGCAGCTTCATTTAGAAGAAGCATTCCCATGGTGATAGCAGCATTCAGTATGAAAATAGTATGTGGCTCTGCCATGAATTAAGCCTGGCTACTCCCATGAATGAAGCACACTTGTCCATTGTGACAAGTCTTATGAGCATATGGAGGCCCATAACTATGATTCCACATCTGACCAGATGTCATAGCAAAGACCATACACAGGGACACCATGGCCCAACCAGTCTTGTTACAGATGAACTCTAAGTTGTCCCTTCTTAAATAAAGCAAACCACCAAGTGACACCAACAGGGCCAAAGCATGGTGCCAGAATAATTGGGTGGTCTGAAAACCCAAACATGAACATCTGTTTTGTCAGCAATACATTTTTTTTTGATTAGGCCAGTAATTTATTAAGGTAGGGAAGGAGGAGAAATGGGAGAAATTAACAGATCATGGGTCCCAAAGAGAGGAAAGGGCTGAAGAGTTATAAGGAGGTCTGGTTTATGGACTAAAATTTCTCATTTAGATTACAAGTACATTTTGCTAGTTGTTCATCTGCAAATCTGATTCTTCAAAAAGCAAACGTATCAGCTCTCTTGGGCATGTCTTTTAAAACAAAATGCATGATTGTAGGAGCAGAGTTCATGATAATCTGTTGAAAAACATCTGTCCATTCATCATAGTCGACCATACTGAAGAAGAGTTTGTTACAAAAAACAAATGAATAGCGCCAAGAGTTAGCCAGTATTTGATACTCTTCATTAGCTTGTCTGCACAAAGAACACTATCGCTGAGGCTGAAGAGCAGTCTGCATAACCATCCTAGAATAGTTTCGAGGTGGGGCCTTTATAAATTTTCAAAATTTGTCACTATTCATTTGGAAGATTGAACATTCTATGAAACTCTATTCTATTAGCTGTTCTACTTTTTCAGATAAAAGATTCTCCTTTTTCTTCTGTCCTCCTCAGAGCTGGATGCACAGGAGTAGCAGCAGGAAGAAAGGAAACCTCCCAGTGGGCAGATGCCACACCCTCTGCCTGTACTACGTCTGGGCTGAAGGAGTGCCCTCGGTTCCCATCTCCACAGGGCAGCGTCTCCTCCACTAACGGTAACCCTGGTCACCTAGCTTCTCCCAGAGCCCCACAGTCACCAGGCATGCGGTTGAGTTCTCAGGGGGATGGGAGCATCATAGACAAGGCAGCAGCCAAGCACACAGAAAAGTGCACTGACAGGGCATCTTGTTCACTGGGAGAGGTAACCTGGAATGCATTTTGCCCATTTTTTAATCAGGCCATTTGTCTTTTTATTGTTGAGTTGTACGATCTCTTTATATATCATGGATATTAGACCCTTGTCAGATGTGTGGTTTGCAAATATTTTCTGCCATGAGTAGGCTGCCTTTTTAACCTCTTCACAAAGTCCTTTGAGGGTCAGAAGTGCTTAATTTTGAGGAGGCCCAATGTATCTATTTTTTCTTTTGTTGCTCATGCTTTGGGTGTAAGATTTAAAAAGCCCACCTTAATGAAGGTCCTGTAGATGTTTCCCTTCATTATCTTCTAGGAATTTTATAATCCTGGCTTTTATGTTTAGGTCTTTGATCCATTTTGAGTTGATTCTTGTATAGGAAGTGGCATAGGGGTCCTATTGGGTTCTTTCAGTTATGAATATCCAGTTCTTCCAACACCATTTGCTGAAGAGACTGTTCTGTCCCAGAAAAGTGGACTTGATAGGCTTATCAAAATTCATTTGACCAAAGAGTTGAGGCTCTATTTCACAACTCTCCATTTTATTACATTGATCAATGTGTATATCGTTATGCCAATACCATGTTGTTTCAACCACTGTAGTTTTAAAATACACTCCAAGGTCAGGAAGCCTCTGACTGTCATAACATCTTCTTTAGGTCCTTCATGTTTCTCTGGGGTGGAGACATAATGTCTCCCTTTATTCATGATTATTTTTAAGTTTGCATCCTTTCTCTTTTTATTTGTTAGTCTTGTTAAGAGTTTGTTGATGTTTTTATTTTTTATTTTTCAAAGAACCAAATTTTGGTTTTGTTGATTTTCTCTTCATTTCATTTATTCTTCATTTTATTTATTTCTGCTCTAATCATTAGTCTTTCTTTCTTTCTTCTTGCTTTGGAATTATTTGCTGTTCTTTTTCTAGTTTCTCTAGTTGTTCAGTTAGACCTTCGAATTTAGCTCTTTTTTTTTTTTTAATGTAGGTGTTTAGGGCTATAAATTTCCCCTTCAGCACTGCCTTTGCTGTATACAATAAGTTTTGATATGGTTTGTTGTCATTTTCATTTGCCTCAAGATTTCTCCTAATTTCTCTTGCAATGATTTGACCCAGTGATTGTTTAGGGGTGTGTTGTTCAGCCTCCATATATTTGTAATTCTCCCCCCCCCCTTTTTTTTTTGCCTATTATAGATTTCCAGCTTCATTTCATTATGATCAGTGAAGGTGCTTAGTATAATTTCAATCTTCTTAAATTTATTGAGAGTTGTGTTGTGTGTCCACATATGGTGTGTCCTGGAGAAGAATCCATGAGCACTTGAGAAGAATGTGAAACTTACAGATTTGGGATGCAATGTTCTGTAGATATCTTTAGGTCCAGCGCATTTATCTTATTTTTCACATTTTATGTTTCTTGTTGATCTTCTAATTGTTCTATCTATTGATGTGAGTGGCATATCAAAGACTCCAACTGTTATTGTAGAGATGTCTATTTCTACTTTCAGATTTCCCAGAGTTTGCTGTATTTATTTTGGGGCACCCTGGTTAGGTGCATATACATTTATGTCTGTTAGTCATTCCTAGAGGATTGTCCCTTTTATTAATATATTAGGTCACCTGCATCTCTTAGCACTTTTTTGCATTTAAAGTCTGTTTTCTCTGACATGAGTATGGCTACCCCCACTTTCTTTTCCTTACTATTTTTGTGAAATATCTTTTTCCAACCTTTCATTTTCAGTGTATGTGCATCACTGGGTCTAAGGTCATTCTTCTGCAGACAACATATGGATGGCTCATGTTTTCTTATCCATTCTGTAAGCTTATGTCTTTTGATTGGAGAGTTTAATACACTAATATTCAATGTTATTGCTATAAAGGCATTACTTCAGCCATTTTATCCTTTGGATTTCATATGTCATTTCTCACTTTTGTCCATCTTTTTACTTTTTCAGTTACTCTGTGTGGAAGTTTGAGATAATTTTATGAATCCCAAAGAGAGAAAAATTATGTTTGTATGCTAATCTGTTCCTCTGGTGTGTGATACTCTTTGATTACATTAAATTCAGCTGAGGTATATTTGATTAGATTAACTCTTATGATTAGGGCTTTTGATTTGACTATGTCAGTAGGCATGACTCATGTTGAGTCCCTGCCCCATTGCTAGGTCTGATATAAAAGGACATTCTCACAGACAGACAAGAAGAGAGAATGCTGCTATTTCTGATCCTAACATATGACAGAAAAGAGAAAACTCAAACAGCTGAGACTTATATAGAAGGCCCATAAAGAAACAAGCTTATGCAAAGAAAGAAGACAACAGTATCACTTAAGTATGAAGCCACAAGAGGCTGGGCCTTTGGAGACTCAAGAGGAAAAGGAGCAAAGAGGGAAAGGTAGAGACCAGCTAGAGATTGGTGACCCTCTTGCTTCAACACGTGGTAACTGACTTTGGTGAGAAAGCACCCTTAAATCAGACTGTTTAAAGCCTTGTAGCTGTAAGCTTTTACCCTAAATAAATTTTATAAATGCCAACTGATTTTTGATATTGTAAATTTGTAGCCCTTTGGCAGACCAATATACTCTTTCTGATAGTTTTCACTTCTATAGCCTCTTCCAAGCCTCTCTCTCTTCTCTTAATTATTTTCTAACTGCAGAATTCCCTTTAGTGTGTTTCCTGCACAGCTGGATTCTTGTTTAGAAACTCACTTAGTTTCTGTTTATCTGTGAATATTTTAAACTCACTGTCATATTTGAAGGAGAGTTTGGCAAATAAAGTGTTCTTGGCCTTTGGTTTTTCTCTTTCAGTACCTTAATTTTTATCATATACCCTCGTGCCTCCATTGTTTCTGAAGAGAAATCCATACTAAGTCCCCTGTATGTGATGCTTCACTCTTTCCTTGTTGCTTTTAGAATTTTCTCTTTATCTTTGGCATTTGGCATTCTGAATATTATGTGTCATAGGGTAGGTGTACTTAGAGTTATTCTAATTGGAGTATGCTGTGCTTCCTGGACACAAATATGAATGTTTTTCATGATAGTTGGGGACTTTTCAGCCATTATTTCCTCAAATACTTCTGCCTTTTTTCCCTTCTTGTCTCCTTCTGAAACTTCTATAACATGTATGTTATTGCACTTTTTGTTACCATTCAACTCCCTGATACCCTGCTCAATTTTTCCATTCTTTTCTCTTTCTGTTTTTCTCTTTTCAATTTCAGTTGTGCTTTCCTCTATATCTCTGTTTCTTTCACCCATGGTTTTAAATAAGCTGTTGTGTGCTTCAATTGTATTTTTAATCTCAATTATTGTGTCTTTTACACCTATAAGCATTGTTATTTTCTGTGCAAGATCTCAAATTTTTCTTTATGCTCACCCATTCTTTTCTTAATATCTTTTATTTTTTTTAGCCATGTTTCCCTTCAATTCTATGATTTGATGTAAGTAATTTGTATGAATCTCATTGATTAACTGTTTAAATTCCTTTCCCTGAGTTATAGCTTCCTTTTTCTTTCTATGGCTTGTAATTTTATGCTGATATCTATGCATCTGCATCTGATTCTGATGCTGAGTTTATTCTGATGTTCCATTTCTCTCTCTACATTATTATTAAGTAGATGTGTGCTACCACTGTTCTTTGAATTTTGGTTGAAATTGTTCTAAGTATTTAGGATTGCCCATGTTTAACTGCTCAGACCAGGGCTAAGGACCCAGGAATTGGATGCAGGTCAGTTTCCAAGGGTCTTAGAGAGGCTGCCAGTAAAGACACCTCCTTTCCTCTTTTATTTATTTATTATTTTCCCTTTTTGTGCACTTTTCTGTTCTGGACAGCAGATGACACTCTCAACTCAGACCCAAGGTGCTAGGGGAGATTACATTCAGTGTAACTGCTCCAGTGGGTGGGCAGTACAGAAGCAATATCCTCAGTGATGGCTAAGCCTCACAGACAAATTTTCTCAGTAGCTGTTCTTAACCCTTGGCTAGCTTCATCCTCCCTCTGTCTCCTCAGCAACCAGCCTGGGACAATAGGGAGGGGTTTTAAGGAAGCAGAATGTCTTTAGCTCTCAGTGAAATATCATGGCCCCACCTGGACTGGAACTGTTAGACCCTCTCCAATGCAGCAGACCAACTTTGCTGTTCAAAATCTGAATTTGCTGTAGGCTGTGTCCCTCACTCTCCCCTTTCTTGGAGAAGAGGATCCCTGCAAGCCCCTCTGCCCACTGCCAATTTAGTATACTCCTGCTGAATTACACAGGCTACTATTTGCTTTGTATGTGGGGGGATGGGTGACCCCTGCTGCTTTGGCACCTCTACTCATGGGACTTTTCAGCCAGCTGAGACTCCTTTCTTTGTCCCTCTCTTTTCTTGGTGGTGTTTCACCTTCCACTGGTATCCTGGGCCCCAGAGCAGCCCTCCAGACAGTCTCACCCTGTTCTCTAACTACTTTTCTGGGAAAGAAGTGATCTCTCTGCCTATCTAATCCTGCATCTTCCTGGAAGTCCTCTTAGTTTTTCACTTCATTTCCATTTTAAATAGGACCTTTTGAAGATATTATTTTAGTTTACATATGGTATATTGAATAAGGCTGGGTTGTGATAGATTGCTGCAGCCCTTTATAAGCAGAATGAAATTCAGATGAAGACAGAAAGTCACAGAAGATGCTGGAAATCACCTGGACCTGGGTAGAAAGGAGAATGATATCACCATGCACACAGGCACATGAGAGAAAAGCCAAGGAGAAAGGATCAATGGCAGTGAGACTGAGAATACCACAGGCTTTGGGGAGAAAGTATCAGCTTTCTGATGTTGGACTTTTTACTTCTGTCAGCTTTAGTCCTATGAACGAATAAATTCCTGTTGTCTTAAGCTGAGCTAATTCAGAGTATTTCCTTTAGAAGCCAGAAAACTAAGAAAAACTCCTTGAAGGAAACAAAGAGAAGCTTCTGTAGTATCTTGTATTAGGCCATGCATTTATACCAAAAGCCAGGATAAAAGCAAACAGATAAATGGGACTTCAAAAATACTAAAATGCTTGTTCATAAAAGTACTTTATCATGAAATTAATTAAAAAATACCCTACAAAATGGTAGAAAATAGTGGGAAATTATTTATCAGATATGAGTTTATTATACACATTATATAAGACAATCCTACAACTTGACAACAGAAAGACAACAACCTAATTAAAAATAAGCAAAAGATTAATAGAATTTTCTCTAAAGAAAATAGATAAATGGTCAATAAGCATATGAAAGGATGTACAACATCAATATCATTAGGAATATGAAAATCAAAAGTACAATGAGATACTATTTCACAACCAGAAGAGTGCCTAATATGCAAAACAAGGAATAACAAGCTTTGGAGATGATGTGGTGAATCAGAACACTTATTCATTATTGATGAGATGGTAAAATGATTCTGGTGAAGCTACCATGGAAAACAGTTTGAAGCTTTTCAGAAGGCTTAGTATTGAATTATTAAATGAGATTGCAATCCAATTTTAGCTATATACCCTAACAAATTGAAAACAGAAACTTGAATACATATTCACACAGCAATGTTTATAGCAGCATTATTCACAATTGCCCAAAAGATGGAAGCAACTAAATGTCTGTAATAAGATGAGTGGATAAGCAAAAGGTAGTATATACCTTTTAAAAGGAATATCGCTCAACCTCAAAAAGTAATTAAGACATGTTAAAGAATGGCCATTATTTAAAACAAAGGGAACACTACAACTTCTGGAGAAGATGTGGAAAAATAGGAACTCTTTCACTGTTGGTGGGAGTGTAAAATGGTGCAGCCTCTGTGAACAACAGTGTGGCAATTCCTTAGGAAGCTAAATACAAAACTGCCCTATGATCCAGTAATCCCACTACTCAGAATATATTCAGAAGAACTGAAATCAAGGATGTAAGGAGCTATTTGCACAACGATGTTCATAGAGACATTATTCACAATTGGTAAAAGATGGAAAGAAGCTAGGTGCCTGTCAATGGATGACTAGATAAAAAATTTGGTATCTAGTTATGATAGAATGCTATTCAAGCCAAAAGCATTCTAAAAAAGAAAAGCAATGTGGGAGGAATTTCACTGCCTGGCCTTGAAATATATTACAAAGCTACAGTGGTCAAAACAGCATGGTACTGGCATAAAGATAGACACATTGATCTGTGGAATAGAATTGAGAACCCAGAAGTATACCCTTACCTACTGGTCTTTGACAAACCTACCAAGCCCACGCTAATGGGAAAAAACAGTATCTTCAACAAATGGTGTTGGGAGAACTGGATATCTACAACCAGAAGAATGAAAGAGGACCCCTATCTCACCCCCTATACAAGAATCAATTCAAAATGGATCAAAGACCTAAATATAAAAGCCAGGACCATAAAACTACTAGAAGAAAATGTAGGGAAACATCTTCAAGGCCTTGTAGTAGGTGGTGGTTTCTAGGACCTTAGACCCAAAGCACGTGCAATAAAAGAAAAAATAGATAAATGGGACCTCCTCAAAATTAAACACTTTTGCACCTCACAGGAATTTGTCAGAAGGGTGAAAAGGCAGCCAACTCAATGGGAAAAATATTTGGAAATCACATATCTGATAAGGGTTTAATATCCAGGATATATAAAGAGATGTTACAACTCAACAATAAAAAGACAAATGACCCAGTTAAAAAATGGGTGAAAGACTTGAATAGACATTTCTCCAAAGAAGAAATACAAATGGCAGAAAAAAAAACATGAAGAAATGCTCAACATCACTCATGATTAGGGAAATGCAAATCAAAACTAAAATGAGATATCATTTCACACCTATCAGAATGGCTACCATTAAAAAGACAGAGAACTACAAGTGTTGGAGAGGATGTGAAGAGATGGGAACACTTCTTCACTGTTGGTGGTAATGCAGAATGGTACAACCACTATTGAGGACTGTTTGGCTGTACCTAAAGAAGTTGAATATAGACTTTCCACGTGACCCTGCAATACCACTACTGGATATATACCCAGAAGAACTGAGAGCAGTGACAGGAACAGACATCTGCACACAGATGTTCATAGCAACATTATTCACCATTGCCAAAAGTTGGAAACAACCCAGGTGTCCGTCACCAGATGTATGGATAAACAAACTGTGGTCTATTCACATGATGGAATATTATGCAGCTGTGAGAAGAAAAGAAGTCGTAAAGCACATGACAACATGGTTGAACCTGGAGGACATTATGTTGAGTGAAGCAAGCCAGACAAAAAAGGACAAATACTGTATGAATGCATTACTATGAACCAAATATATTGTGTAACATATTGTTTGATTCAAAAAAATTTTTATAAGTATCCCTTACATTTAATTGAGAAATGTATATATTTATTCATCTGTGTTTACTTTTTAGTTTTTAATTGTTTATATTTTCAATTACTAAATGCACAAAATAAAGTAAAAAAAACAAAACAAAAAAGAGTGTACAAGTCAATGACTTGTATACATTGTAAATAAACAAAGTTGTGCAAACAAACAAACAAAAAAAGAATGCTATTCAAATGTAAGAAGAAATGAACTGGGGAAACACATGACAACATATATGAACCTGGAGCATTTTGTTAAGTGAAATTAACCACACAAAAAAGGACAAATATTGTATGGTCTTGCTGATATGTATTTAAAAAATGAGTTAAACTATTGAGTATAGGTTAGTAGGAGAGAGAATGTAGGTTGATAAGTAGGAGCTGATACTGAATGTATGCAGAAGGCATAGGAAGGTTGATTGTAAATATGTGGTAATAGATGGAGTTGATGGCAGCACAGTATAATGAATATAACAAACTGCTGATTTATAGATGTGATTGTGACTGAAAGGGGTAGTCTAGAGTGGTTATTATTAATTGAAACAAAGCTAGAAGATAATCTAGGGACTGTATAACAGTGATTTTGGTGGTAGATAAGGATTGTGGTTTTTAATGCAAGTACAAGAATCTTCTACAAGGTGTTAAGAATATGGTGATATATGGGCAAAATACAACTAGTGTGACTTATATAGATTAACATTAATATTGTAATATTTTCATAGCAAAAGCAAAGAAGGTACTATATCAATGATAAACATCAAAACAAGGTATAAATTTATGAGACATGAATATGATTAAGCTCACTTTTCTTCCTTTCTCTTCATTAACAAGGAGATCTTGATTATATAATTTAACCAATCTGTGCTCATTTATGTATCTTGCTGAACACTGGAGAAATGATAGGGTTTGCTTTTAGGATTAAATGAGATAATTGTGTCTCATTTTTTAAAGTAATACTTCTATATTTTTTAAGCTGTCTTTTGTCTGTTATTTTATTTTTTGAAGTTGAAATAAAATTTACTTAAAAAAAGAAAAAAGAAATAAAGTTATTATACAGCAGGCAAGTAATTAAAGACATCATTTTGGGTGAAATAAGCAAAACCTAAAAGGACAAATAGTGTATGATCTCAATAAGAAATAATTATGAATGCAAATTCTTTTAAGTTGTATATAAATTACAGATAATTTTTAAACCACATAACTGTACAACACCACAATGTAGCCTAAAGCAATCTATGGATAACTGTTAGTTAACAGTTTATTTTTAATAATATTGTTTCAAAAATTGTAAAAAAGCATCAGCCGATGCAAAGTGTTAACAACAGAGATAACTGTGTTTGTGAGGGGATATATGGGATCTCGGTACTTCCTGCATGATTTTTCTATAAACTACTACTTTTCTAGTAAAAAAAAAAAAATAAACTATTATACCTCTTCATATAAAATGTAAGAACATTATCAATTTCTAATTTCATATGCTCCTTTTCATATCAGCCTTTGTTTCCATATACTTTACTTCTATATGTTTTACAGTCCTGAAAACACAATGCTATTATTTTTGATACATAGTTTCTTTTACAAAAATTTCACATATTTCCCATACTTTGCACTCTTCATTTATTTTTGTAGATTCAATTTCTCCTTTGATATTGTTTTCTTTGGATGGAGAACTTCTGTTAGCTTTTCTTAAACCACAGGACTTTTGGCAACTAATGTTCTGATCTCTCCTTTATCTTAAAAGTCTCCATATCACACTTGAGTTTTACAAATATTTTCACTAGACATAGAATTATTTTTCTTTTTACCTTCCCACATTTTGCAGAATGATTTTTCTTGTAGTATTATTGTTACTTTTGGGAAGTCAGCCATAATTGATATGATCCCCACTCCCCACATGTTCAAAAGTTCCCCCTCTAACCACATCCAGCCAAGTTATATATTCTCCCATGCCCACCATGGTGGCTTTGAAGTGTTCCTTGTATATTTCATTTTCTGTAGCTTGATTATGATGTGCTTCTGTATGTGTATGTTTTGGGGATGGGAAGTGTTGGCATATAGGATTTATCTTGTTTGGATGTTAGATCTGTAAGTTGATGTTTTTCTTGAAATTTTATAAAATTTAACTCAAATTTTTCACGTTCTCTAATCTGCTTAAGCTCTCTTTTTATGTAAACAGTTTTGCAGTTGCTTTTTTTGTTTGTCCCTTGGCTCCTTAGTTGGAAAATCATTTAATGATCTGGTTTAAAGTATACTGTTGATCTCTTTCTTAATCTCCAATCTGTGGTTGAATACTTCGGGCAAAGTTGTCATTATTGTATATTTTCCTTTTCTCTTCTAGAATGTCTGTGTAATTTATATTTTATTTTAGTCTCATATATTTTCTTATTGTAACATCTGTTTCTTAAGTCATTAAGCATATGTTCAAAACTGTTTCAAATTCCTTGGCTGCTAATTCAAACTTTCAGCTCATCTTGAAATCTCTTTCTATTAAATTTTTTCTTTGATGTGGTTCACATTTTGTTGTGCAGTTTTAGTTATTTTTATAATATACTGTACTTTGTGAATGACACATTTTTGGAAACCTGTATTGTGTTGTCTTTTGATATGGGGCATTATCAAAAGGTTTGTTCTGGCTGGCAATAAATTACGGGTAATGGGTTTTGAAACTCTCAGTCTTTGTATTAGTCTTTGTAACGGATGACCCATTTCATTTTTTCCTCAGCCTTAGGGCTTGATATTTACTGCAGTGTATTTCAAATGTTCTTTGTGGGTTTTTTTGTTTTGTTTTATTTTGTTGTCTCAACTGCATGCCTGAGTTAATCAAAGATCTTCATCATACTTGCTGTGCCTTAATTCAGCTTCTCCTACCCCTTCATGAACTCTAGTATGAATGTACTGGTCTCAGTCTCATTGCGTCTGTCTTGACCTTTTGATTCTCCATCTGCACATATCCAGTACTTTCTTTGGCTGAGACTTTGCAGAGACCTAGTACTTATATTTGGGCATCTTCTTTTGATATTTATTTTCTCCGTTCCAACTCCGTTAATGGTGGAAACTCCACTATGCAAAACCTTTATACTCTGCTTTTACTGTGTAACTCCTGAGTTAGTAAGCAGTACAGAAAGGCAGGTTAAATATTAGCTCCTTCTCATATATTTCTGTTTTCTCATTTCCACTATCTTATGTCTGTTTCCAATGCCTGAAAACACTTTTCATCTGCATTTTGTTCAGGTTTACAATTATTTATGATAGCAGGGGAATTCTTGTACCACTTACACTGTCATGGTAGAAGCCAAAATCTGACCAAAGATTTTCAATATCTTCTGGTTTAAATGACAATATGGCTTGAAACACCATCTCATTATATTTCCCCTGTATTTGTATTATTCTTGCTCTATTTGGCTTGTTAAAGAATAGCTCTTTATCATTCTTCCCTTTTTGATAATTGTTATTCAATTTTATTTGTTTTTTATTAATTTTTATTCTAGTTTTAACATTTTTCCCACTTTTTAGGTTAAATTTATAGGTTTTATTGTAGCACCTAGAGATAACAGATTACTGTTAGTTTTTCATATTTAATAATACAGGAATTTAATGTTTCCATTATTCATCTAATGGCCACTCTTACATGCAGTGCTATGCATTATTCATATTGGCATTTATTATATAAATATTCTAGAATTAAATATTTTAATTCCTATTTAACCAAGAATAACAATGTGACATTTTTCATTTTATTTATTTTGAACTTTTAAACTCATAGTTCATGCATTTTTTATATTTTGAATATTATTTCAGAAATATATTATTGTCAGATAATGTAGCTCATGTAGCTTAAACTTTGATTATTTAAAGAAATTTATGTATTAATTATAATAAATTTTTATAAATGACTTATAGATGCTTTGGAAGAAAGTTGCAAAAGTTCTACAAATTTGGAATGGTCATATATATATTCATAGTTAATAAGCTAGCAGGCAATATTTACTGAAGGATTACTTAAATGTTACATGTGTTTTGTTCATTATGCTACTTCATTTAATTCATTTATTCCATAAATAATTTATTGAAAATCTACAATGTGCCAGATAATAGGTACGCAGTATAACAAACAATAAAAGATCTTTGTCTTTTGGGGGCTTGCATTCCAGCTGGGACATACAGAAAAATATACAAAAGTAAGTGCTATGCCATATGTGAACATGAAAAGTAATATTTAAAATAGAAAATGTAATGAAGTCTAGTGGGTGAGAGATGTGGGGGCAAGGGCATGACAAAACAAATGGATATAGTGTGGTCAGTACAGGCCTCAGTATAAAGTTGGCCTTTGATCAAAGACCAGAATAGGAAACAGTTAGTCAAACATTTGTATGATAGGAAAGTGTTCCATAAAGGGAACAAGGCCTGTGCAAAAGGCCTGTGCAGATGGTGGGCCGCGCAGTTCAAGGAAAATAGAAAACAGGTATTGTATTCTTTTAATGGCACACAAGATGTACTAACTGCTTCCCTTTCCCCTGAAGGACTACTAGAATTGGTATTTTGTCAAGGAAGAGCCAAAAATATCTGGTGTGGAAAGAAAGCCCTGTGAGACAAGCTGAAATGTAAGTCTAACTCATCCCATTTTTAAATCATCTGTAAACTTTTTAAATTAAATAATTTTCACATTGTTTTCATTTTAATTTAGTATAATCATGTGATGGGAAATAAACTACATTTGGGCAGGTTTCTTTTCAGATTTATTTTGCATGATTAGCCAAAAAGTATATGATATAATTTCTTCATTTATTTGATAGAGGCAAGTACATCCAATTGGGCCCAAATTCTTTGTTTTTGCTTACTTCATCACTTCCTAGGATACATTTTCCTCTCCAAGAAAAAAACAAGAGGATATAATTGGGTGGGCACTCTTTTCATGAGATATTGCATTCAGGACTGATAAATATAAGTTAAAGTTTCAGGGTTGCCATCAGATTTGGAACCATACAGTATTCAGTTGACAAATGTGACTGAAATTACCATGTTTATACTGAGGGGTTTTACAGATAATTTTGAGCTGAAAGTCTTCCTATTTATTCTATTTCTGGCATCTTATCTTTTTACTCTGATAGGAAATTTGGGAATGGATATATTGGTCATGGGGATTCCCATATCCACAATCCCATGTACTAGTTTCTCTCTGTTGTCATTATAGGATGCCTCTTATTTGTCATGCCAAAATGTTAGTCAATTTCCTCACAGTGAATAAAGCCATTTCATTTCTTGGATGTGCAACAGAAATATTCCTTTTTTGATACTTTGGGAATGCAAAATATTTGTAGCAATCTAAAACACACTTCTGTGTTCAGTTAACTTGCCACTGGAGTCTATTTCCCACTCATCATTGCTTCCTAAGTTGGTAGCATTTTATGTGATACATTGTAACTGAGATTAAGAATTAAGAAATAATTATGAATATTCAATCATTATATAGATACTTTTATATTATAAAATAGCAAAAGGTTTATACCTGAAATTACTGAAGTTGGCTAGATTCCCCCCATTTATGTTTACTCTAGACTTAACCTCACCCTGTGTATACCTACTATTTGAATGGTGATCACTCCACCCACCTCACCTTAATTTACATACATGTATCTGACCATGGTTCTGTAAACCCTTATCCCAAAGACTTGTGACTGACTTGTTACTACCCCACCTCTGTTCAGCCTATTAATGTTTATTAATGACAGAACCTGTGCTCAGCTCCACTCCAATTATTCATTGGCTCCCCGATGTTATGAAATATTAGATATACATATGAAAAACTTTGTAGCTGACCTTCATTTTTGGTATCCTCCTGTCCAGGATACTTTGATCTCTGATAATGGTTGTATCTTTGTAACTCACCTCCCAGGTCTGTACCACTCCCTATCCTGTTTTAGTCATTTAATGTTATTAATGAAAGAACTTGTGCAAATTCCATCTCAATTACTTGTTAGTATTATGTTGTTATACAGTATTAGAATTTCTGCAAACAGAGAGGCACTTTTTGGGCCACCTAGAGTGACTGACCTCCTTTGTTTGCACAACCAATAAACATTTTCTCTCTTTGAAACTCCAGTGTCTCAGGAATTGGCATTAAAGACATACTGAAAGAAAAGAACCCACTTTTCCTCCGGATCACATAGAGGAAAATAAAGTACATTTTACATATTTAACACAATAATTAACAGTTATGAATTGGTGAAAAGTTGTTCAACATTTAAACCATAAAACAATGGTTGAACATTATTTTAATTATTCAAAAATTGTGTTGAAAAATAACCAAATATAATTCTACAAAGAAAACCTTAATATAAGTTAAAAGAATACAAACAAAGTAAAGCAAAACATATCTAATAACCATTGTAAAAGGGTTAAATCAAAAATCAAATAAGTGAAAAATGAAAAAAAAAACTTTCTTAAATATACATTGAATAGCAGACAATTTTTAATGAAAAGGTTATCAAAATATCTGACTACTATTATGGGATGGCACAAAATTTGGATTCATTATCCATTCTTAGATTTACAAATTTTCTGTATTGAACTTAGTTTTTAAAATGAGCAAAGAATTTAACTTAAGAATTTATTTCTTGTTAAACATTGTAACAAACAAACAAATCAGGAGAAAGGAAATATTTTTTAATCATATTGCAATTAAACAAAGAAATACTAATTACTGAAGCTTGTGGACACATCACAGAATGGTACTATTTTCAGATGATTAGAAGGCTGACAAAAAAAGATATTACTGCATGCAGATATTTTAAATCATGAATTTACCAAACTTCAGGTCTTAAAGCATTGCAAGATGAGAGTCTCTTTCGCTTATGTTCAAAGAAAACATTCATCTCTCAAATTGAGAATACAAAGGACATAACAAATATTTTAGGGATGAGTGGAAACCAATATATGCAAAAGAGAAATGTAAAATGATAATAAATTTATAGAAATATGTATAATATAATATACATACAAAAGTTTATTTATTGGTGGCCATAAATAAAATGATCAAAATGGTGAAGATATTTCTATTTTCTCTAAAATATTTTCAATATTTTCTTCAATGTTCACACATACTTTTTTCTATACCTTAATTCTATCACAATATTTTAGTTTCTAAAAAGACCAAATATTACAATCCTGCTATTCCTTTTGAGCTGTTTCAGAAAATCTGAGCAAATATGCTACATACGTACTAAGGAATAGTAGAGAGATTTAATTCATCATTTACTGTGCATTTATAGCCAGTATTATCTAATAAAAATTCCAGATCAGAAATTGAAATCTTAGTCCACTTTATTGGGGTGTATTAATATCAAAGACCATGTATTACTGTTAATTATTAGAAAATAGGTTTTTAAGGGATTATTTGAAATAACATTTTGGAGAAGGTGTAGCTCAGTGATTGAGCACCTACCACACAGGAGGTACTGGGTTCGATCCCCAGTCCCTCCTAAATGTAATAATAATTATAATAATACTATTTATAGCAAAATTATATTTTCATTATATGTAAATTTCTTGATGACTTTGGTTCAATGATTTCTCTACATTTTTAAAATCCTGGCCTTATTATGTAAGGCCTTAGAGCTATGTGTATCTCTCTCTCTCTCAAAAAAAAAAAAATATATATATATATATATGTAGATAAATATATCTGCATATTCTTCTAAAAATGTCCTCATTTTTAAGGATAAATTATAACACAGTACTTTTCATAACAGTACTCTTTCTACCACCATTATCTGTCTAGAAATTGGTCAAAGTCAATTTTTCTCACAAATAAAATATGTAAACCATTTAAGGAGCCTGAACTTTCTGTGATACATGTGTTTCATTTGAAAAATTTATGTTTATTTTTTCATGCATGTATTTTTGTTTTGTTCTGAGGTAAAATAAAATGATAGTTGGAAAATTGTGTATTAAGAATTTTCCCTACATAAGCAAGTATAAAACCTCTAATACCCCTTCCTAGAAGTAGCAGAGCTGGCTATCCATTATATTCCCTCAATAACTTCTTAGCATCTCATATTTAACATATTAACTATACCTTCTCAGTTCCACTTACAGGAATAAGAAAACATCTTATTGCAAAACTAGACCAGTTACATCAGGGGACACCCTGTGGCTCAGTAAATCAATTTCTTCCCCCTTAAGCACTGAAGACTGGACACACTTCCATGTTCAGCAGAAAAGGGAGTCGTGGAAGCCCTGGACTTAGGAGGCTACATGCCAAGGTCTAATTCTTGAGATGTGATTGATTAACCATGGAAACTGGGATATCAAGGATAAGGCAGACATGCTTGAGGAAAAACAATATTAAAGAGTGTACCCTGATTTTTATTACAAGACCCTTGAAGAAATCCTGCATCTTTGCTGATTTGGCATAACTGAGCCATTTAGACTTCACTTGTTTTGTTTTGTTTTGTTTTGTTTTGTTTTCTTTCCCTGCATATAAAAACCCCAACTCACATTCTCTCAGGGAATTCTTTTTGGCAAAATTCCCCCAGTTCTTTCTTGTGCAATAAATCACCATCTCACTGAGAGACATGTTTCTCATTTGTAGCACCTGAAAAAGCTGCTTTTTCCATTGGAAATAAACAGGCTTAGGGTAAAAACAAATCAACCTTAAAATTTTGTCCAGGTCCCTGTCAAATGGAAAACACACCTAGAGTTTCTCACAGATTTAATAAGCTTCTTGGGAACCACCAAACTATATTAAATGACATCACTGATTTGACTTAAGCAAATTGAGCAGAATCACAGAGCTAGAATCTGGAAGATAGGTTAAGAAGAGACAAAAAGGGAGTAGAGAGAGGTGAGCCAATGTTCAATATGGACAAAATATATAAGGTGGAATGTTATTGTTGGGCAGTAGTTGGGAGTGATGGTGCAGTGATTGGGATATATGGTACAGAAATGTGAGGGAGGTAGGGTAGAGGAATAGGGTTGGACTATCCATGGAACTGGGCACGGTTAAAGGAAGGAACAGGTGAGCTCTGGGGATTTGCAGGTTTGTGGTTAAAACTACAATGATGGGAATGTTCTTGTGGCAGATATGATAGGGGAAGGTTAGTGGTGCAGGGCATCAGGGGTGGGGGATATGTGGGATAGGGCAAACCTGGGCCATGCTTCCATGGAACATGAAAGTGTTTATCTTGTCATAGGGTGTTATCTCAGTGGTTGGAGACCCATATAATAAACAAGAAAATTTTAAACTCATCCTGGGGAGGCCCGCTATGTTCTCAATTAGAGGGGCAAGAATCTCTCGAGAATATAGGCAATGCCTAATAAAAGAAAACAGACCAATATGTCAAATCCTCAATATTATTGCATTTAACTCTGAACCTTATTCTTCAAAAGCTGAAACTTAGTGGTTACCATAGGTTCCAAGGGAAGGTGGGGAATAATAGATTAGATGGAACATATGGTATTTTTAGGGCATTGGACTTGTTCTTCATGATATATATATTTTAATTGTTTTATTTATCCCCCCCCCCTTGCTGCTTGTGTTCACTATGTCTATTTGCCGTGCATTTTTCTGTGTCTGCTGGTCTCCCTTTGTTGCATCATCTTGCTGTGCCAGCTCACCATGCTGAAGGCGCCATCATGTCACCATGCCACATGGGCCATCAGCTCACCATGCCCCTTGAGCCAGCTTGCCTTCACCAGTTGGCCCTGGGAATCGAATCTGGGGCCTCCCATATGGTAAATGGGAGACCAACTACTGGAAGCCACATTCGCTTCCCATGTTCTGCATGACCTTGCAATAATGGAAATATTTTAAATTTTGTCAAAAAATATTAAAGTGTACTGTGCAAAATGTAAACCATCATGTAAACCATCGACCCTGATTAGTAGCAGTTCTTCAATATTTGTACATCAATTTTAACAAATTTACCATGCACATGTAAAATGTTATTAATAGGGGAGAATTGGAGAGTGCGAGGACATTTGGTCTGTGGGTATTCCCTATATTTTCTGTGCAATTTTTCTGTAACCTAAAGCTTCTTTGAAGATGAAGGAAAAAAAAAAGACACTGAGGTAACATATGGAAGAAATTGTCACTGTACATAAACAGCAATTTTACAGCAATGAATCATACAATGAATAAAATTTTTTTCTACTTTTTATTTTTTGTATTTTATTTGTTATCCATTTATTATTATTATTTTATTTACTTGTTAATTTTATTTGGTTATTTTTTGGCTTTGTTTTGGGGGAGGTTTTGCATAGCAGAAAGGTCATAACTGTGACAGGGAAAGACCACTGGCACAGGGTGTCAATGATGGGGGATGTGTGGGAGGGGTGCACTTGGGGCATACCTCTAAGGCAGATGAATATGTTGAAGTTCATGGTGCATTTTCTCGGTGGGTTGAGAACCACACAATAACTGATAGAATATTCAATTCCCTCCTGGGGAGTCCTGCTACTTTCTCTAAAAAAGCAGCAAGAATCTGCCTAAAACATGGGCAGTGCCTATTGAAGGAGGACAGACCATTACAGCAGGCCCTTGATATTGATGGTTGTACTCATGAACCTTTTCTTATGAAATTGAAACTTTGCTTAGTATTTTATATTGTCTAAGAATTAACTCCTGAAAGCCTCCTTGTTGCTCAAAACTGACGTGTCTCTAAGGCAAACTCAATATTTAAATGAACTACCTTCTCTGCTGCATGGGACATGACTACCAGGGATGAGCTTCCTTTGCACTGAAGGATTATTACCAAATGCTGGCTAGTGAGGCATCTGGAAAAAGACCTTAACCAAAAAGGAGAAATATTAAATACAAATGAGTTTTTATGTTTAAGAGATTTCAAAGTGAGTCGAGAGCTTGTTCCAGAGGTTATATTTATGTATGTTTCAGCAGGATATCACTGACTGCCACAGTAATCAGTGCCTCAAGCAGCATGGCTCCTGGGAGATCTAGAGACATCTAGACAGTATAAACAGGTCAGAAAATGTCAAGAATTAGGCACCTATCTCTGGGCCTTAAATTGCAATAAGCTCCCCAATGTATCAGAGTTAGACTCATTTATAATTTCACTACAAATGGTTCTTCTGTACCTTTTATTTGAACCTTAAATAGCATTATACTTGTTAATTATATGTTCCAGATACTGAAATCATAGGTTTGTTCATATGCCAGTTGAGTCCTGAATCTCAGCAGAGTTACATCACCTACTCTATGGTACATTGGACTTGCCCAGACATCTAACAAAAGGATGATAATGGACAACACCCATCCCAAAAGTCAGAAAGTATCTACAACTGCAAACAAGACTGTTCCATCCATCTGTCTCATGTTTTCTAAGCCACTTCTCAGTCAGAAGCAGAGTTAGAATCACCATCCCAAAGTCCTTAAGATTGAGAAAAGAACAATGGACAAAAGTAGACATTATTATTCTATTAATATCCTATTATAGACTTATTATAATTCTAACAATGGAAGAACTTATATCATTGATATAAATGCAGTGGCCACCAGAGGTTCTGAGGGAAGGGAGAGGGAAGAATAGGTGTAACATGGGGATATTTTGGGGACATTGGAATTGCCCTGCATGACATTGCAATGATGGATACAAAGTATTATACATTTTTTCAAGACCTATAAAATTGTGTGGGTCAAAGTGTAAACTATAATGTAAAGTATATTTTTAAAAAGGGATTTTCAGGGTAGTCTTCAATGGCAAGATCACCTTTGAGCATCCTGGAAGAACTGAAGTAAAGAGTCTACAAATACCTAGGCAAATGGACTCATAAAAACATCATTCAGCAAAATTATTTACTTGGTGTCCTTTTATGTTAATGTTTTACCTCACTTTATTGTATTAAAAATTGTGTAACCATGTTGTATTGGATTATGTATTGTAAATCACACAAAATCTTTTTTATTATTATTAGAGGAATTTATTCTGCATAGTAAACATAAAATTAAAATTTCCCTAATATATGAAATTTCATTATATTACTATTTCTAGTTCCCTTTTTAAAATGTATATTTTCTTTTCTTGTGCTCTTTTTTATTTGCTGTCTTTAGGTATTTTTAGATAGTGGCTCTACTGCCCTCTCAGACCTCTATATTTTGAAAAGCATATATCTATGCAAAATCCTTAACTTATGCTACACTCTATTCTTTATTTATCCACAAAAAATCTTAATTTTTTATGGACTTCCAATCTTCACATATGGATATCGGATTGAGTTTGAATCTAAATGGTACAAATAGTCAATTTCATTTCATTTTATACTTCACTTTGTTAAAAATTTCCTGAAATATCTCTTGGCGTGAAATTAGTTAAGAAAATAATCACATTCTTTTTACATTGATATAATTTTTTTAGAGTCAGTGAAATAGATCATAAACTCAAAAAGTGCAAATGATGATAGGAATAGTGCCAGGGTACCCAAGACTTAGAATGAACAAAATTATTTGAAATCTTATATATCAAACATATTTTTAATTGAGTGTTTTTTAATCAGAATCTTCTAAATGACTTGGAATCTGGCAAATTTCAAACACAAGAAATTGGTCACATAATATGGGAGAGACTAAGAGCTTTGGGCATTTCAGGAAGAGAGAAAGTGAAGAAGAGAAAATGTAATGCATTCTATTATACATTATTATATTGTAAAATGAAATACATAAACGAATTAAGGGAATAAAAAGAAAATGTAAGATAAAGATATATATATATGTATATATATATATTTATGCATGAATATATATATAAGCATACACATACAAACACACACAGATCATATCACAGGAGCTACCTTCAATTACTCTCTAGACCAAAGAACTCATTCCCTTTATAGAAGGTTTGATTTTGATATATGAGATATCAGAATTTTCTGACCAATTGACTCCAATTATTTAAGTCACATATGCAAAGTGCAACTTGTTTATACTTATTTCCCTATCCTAACTTCAGTAAATACATCATTGGAGGATGAATAGGTCTGTAAATCATATTTAATATATACATAAGAAATGTTTGGAAATAATACTAGAAATATAATTTTCAACTCTACTAACAGTCTTTGAATAGTAATATGGAAATGGTTGCCCATTTACCAAAGAAAGGTACAAACATGACAAAAATGAGTATGATACGATCCTTGACCTAAATGAATTATCTTTGGCTTTCACAAGTAAACAAAAAACAAAAGAAAATTATCTTTACATAGCATGTCTACATAAATTCAGGCATCTTTAAATACATCTTTACACATGTCAAAACATGAACAACATTTAATTAAATATCTTGTATGAGAAACATTTGATAGATGCTGTGAAGAACATGAATATGAATAAACAAACTCTTCTTTCAAGGAGTTTACCACCTTCTTGGAGAGAGAGATAATTATCAATGGCACATACACACACACAATTTATTTTTAAGAAGCTTCATCAAATTTATCTGTGATTACTTTAAATATATATTTCATATCTGTTGGCCGAAATCATTCCTTTGATTATTGCTCAAAGATTCACGCACGGTAGAGACCTACCAAGAGATATACCCTTTCTAGTATGTATGTTGTAACAATGTCTGTGAGAATTCATTCATCTAGGTTTGTATTAGAGAATAATTATTCAGCCCTGCAATTCTCTCCTCATGGGAAAAATGTACTTCTTTTTAAGACCACAGATTCATTATGAGCAAAGCAAATCTCTATATATACCTCCAAATTGTTTCAGGAATTATTCTGCAGTTAGTGCTTCTTTATCTACACAGACACACACAGACAGACACACACACACACACTTAAGTGCTTGAAGTTAGAGAGTCAGCCTAGAATTTATTGGATACTGAACTCTGCTGTTTTTATTGGAGAACATACTTAATTTCTTATAAAGATTGCATTTCCATGTAATAAAAAATCAGATTGCATCTAATCACATAAAAATTTTGTTTTTTATAGCAAAATGACCCCACATTATCAAGAAATTTCCCTATACAGTCATACTGATATTATTTTAGTGCTTCATAGATATTATATTTTTTACAAATTGATGATTTATGGCAACTCTGATAAACTGGGTGATTCTATCAGTGTTATTTTTTCAACAGAAGGTGCTCACTTCATGTCCCTGTGTTGCATTTTGATAAATTCTCACACTATTACAAACATTTCCTTTATGATTATATGTGTTATGGTGATGTGTGATCAGTGGTTTTTGGTGTTACTATTATGCTTGATTTGGGGCTCCAGGAACCTCACCCATGTAACACTGCAAACTTTATAGATAAATGTGTGTATTCTGACTGCTCCACCTGCTGTTTCCCAGTCTTTCTTCCTTTCCATTGGCCTCCCTATTTCCTGAGACACAATATTGGAATTAGGACAATTAATAACTCTACAATGGTATCTAAGTGTTCAAGTGAAAGGAAGAGTCTCATGTCTGTCACTTTAAATCAAAAGACAAAAATGATAAAGCTTAATGAAGAAAGCATGGGGAAAGCTGAGATAAGCTGAAAGCTAGGCCTCTTGTGCAAAACAGTATGCCAAGTTGTAAATGCAAAGAAAAATTTCTTAAAGGAAATTAAAAGTGTTATTCCAGAGAACAGATGAATGATAAAAAAGCATTCTTATTGCTGATATGGAGAAAATTTTAGTGCTCTGGATAGAAGATCATACCAGCCACAATATTCTGCTAAATCAAAACCTAATCCAGAGTTAGGCCCCAACTCTCTTCAATCCTATGAAGGCCGGAAGATGTGAGGTAGCTGACAAAGAAATTTTTGAAGCTAGCAGAGGTTGGCTCATGAAGTTTAAGGAAAGAGGCCATCTCCATAAAATGATAGAGCAATGTAAAGCAGCAAGTGCTGATAGAGGCTGTGGCAAGTTATCTCAAGGATCTAGCTAAAATAAATCATGAAGGTGATTAAACTAAACAACATATTTTCAGTGTAGATGGAACATCTGTATATATATAGGAAGAAGATGCAATCTGGGACTTTCATAGGTAGAGAGGTGACGTCAAGGCCTGCTATCATATCTTCAAAGTATAGGCTGCCTCTCTAGTTAGGGGCTAATTCAGCTGGTGAATTTAATTTGAAGCCAATGCTCATTGACCATTCTAAAAATCTTGGCCCTGTAAAAATTATGCTAAACCTACTCTTCCTGTGCTCTGTAAATGGAAAAACAAGTCTCGATAACAGCATATCTATTTACAACATGGTTTAATGAATACTTTAGACCCACTGTTGCAACTTACTGATCAGGAAAAAAAAATTCTTTCAAAATACTACTGCTCATTGACAAATGAGCCTGATCTGCCAAAATCTCTGAAGGAGATGCACAATCAGATGCAAGTTGTTTTCATGGCTGCTAACAAAACAAACTTTCTGAATCATGAGTGGGTTACAAACACTAAGAATTGCAAGACTCAGACCCATTTTAAGAAGGAGTGTCAGGAAAGCCAAAGAAAACCAAGGGGACAAACAAGGACACCAAAAGAAACCACAAGACACCAGAACACAGTTTTTTCTGATACAGCATGTCTGGCCCTCAAAAATAAATATCAAGGCAAACTAAAAGGCAAAACACATATCTGCATCAGGACAACATGCAGGTATGGCAGAGCTCTTGAAATTATCAAGTAAAGAATTTAAAGTAACTATGATTAATATGCTAAGATTCTAATGGAAAAATTAGACATCATTAAAATGCAGATGAGTAATATAAGCTGAGAGTTAGAGACTCTAAGAATAAGAAGGAAATGGTAGATCTCAAACACTTTAACAGAAATAAAATTATTGACAGACACCAAACCAGAGATCCGGGAAACTCAATGAAGACAAAACATGATAGATTTAAAAACAAAAACAAACAAATAAAAAACCAAAACTCTAGACTTATAATATTCAAACAACAGAAATCAAACAGAAAGGTAAAATCTTAATAAAAGCCAAGAAAACAAGCAATTTAATTAGAGAGGAAAAAGGTAAGAACTAGATCAGACTTCTTCTTAGAAACCATTCAAGAAGATAATGAACTGATATATTTAAAATGTTGGAAGGAAACATTAATTAAAACACCAACCAAAAGCTTTGTATGCAGCAATTTTTCACTTTCAAAATGAAGGAGAGGGACACAGATGTGGTTTAAGGGATTGAACTCCTGCCTACCATATGGGAGGTCCATGGCTCAGTTCCAGGTGCCTCCTAAAGAAGACAGTGAGCTGGCACGATAGGCAGGCACAGCAAGCTGACACAAGATGATGCAATAAGAGACACAAGTAGAAAAACATGATGAGATATACAACAAAGCAGAGAGCAGAGGTTCCTGGTGCCCCCTAGAGAAGACTGGCAAGACAGCGAGCTGACATTATGGGCAGCTGCAGCAAGCTGTCTCAACCAGATGACACAGCAAGAGACACAGGAGGAAGAATATAATGAGAGACACAACAAAGCAGGGAATGGAGGAGGCTTAAGGGATTGATTAGGCACCTTTCTCCCACATCAGAGGTCCCGGGTTCAGTTCCCAGTGCCTCCTAAAAGAAACAAGGAAGACTAACAGACACAGCAATAGCAAACAATGAGGGAATGGGAAGGAATAAATGAATAAAATTAATCTTTTTAAAAAGTGAAGGGGAAATAAAAACATCCTCAAACCAAAAAAATAAAATAATAATAAATGAGGGACTTAGTCACCAAAAGAACCACTAGGCAGAAAATATTAAAGAAGTGTGTCAGAGAGATGGTAAAAGCTATTGGCCAAAAAGCTCAGATCTAGCTAATGAAAGGAAGAGTTATGGAGAATGTATTAAAGCAAAATAGTATATTATGACTTTATTTTTTCATGTAAAAGTTACTAATATTTTGGGGGGTAACTAAAATCATAAGAGAAATGATGGATATAGCTACTGGCAACACATAAATAAAAATAATTAAAAGAAGATTCTATGAATAACTGTACACCAACAAATTAGATCACCTAGAAGAAATGAACAAATTCCTGCAAATGCACATACAACCTACACAGACAAAAGGAGAAATACATATTCTACAAACACCCATTGCCACTAGATGAAATAAAACAAAACATGGTTCCTGTTGTATATGAATATTTTAAACCATTAAGACAAGAGAAAGAAAGTATGAATCAAAGATAGCATCATTATGAGACTATGAATCCAAAGTAATCTGCTATGGCTTCTAGATTAGATAACTAGCAAAATAAATTTAAAAGAATTATGGAATATTTTCTCCTTATATCTAAATATAAGACATCAGACAGCTGAAGGTTTCCTATCCTCTTCTACTGGTATATTTTCATGACCATATAAGTTTGGAATCTACTTCCATTAGTTTTAATTTAAAATGAATTATCTTCCTTAGAAAATGAAAGAGCCACCTGATTTGGAGCACTCTTATTTACCACTGTAAACATAAATTTCATATATATATTTTTAATCTCCAATGAATGTGAGGTTCCAATTCTTATGTAGAAATCTACATAAATCAGATTTTGATGGATAATTTCTAGTTACTTATACGATGGACAAAACTCAAGTATTTAATACCAGAGGTTTAATAGCATATTTAAACTTAATATTTTAGTCTACCTCATATATATTCTGTAAATTATTTGAAATATCCTCTTATCTATAGAACAGCAAAGAAGATGTAATTTACACTATTAATATGATTTATTTAAATTGTTTATACCCATTTAGCATTGTAACCCATTGGAGATGCCCCAAAGGACATCTATTCCTTTATTTTCTGGTTCAAAAATAAATAAAATAAGGATTTACTTAATAACAAATATAAATGTTTCTGAATTAATATACTTTATGTTGATATTTACTGAAGGAATATAATTCTTTGCCCTCTCATTTTAAATGGTACCTTAGACAATATATACATCTATGTTTTAAGGCTACATAAGAAATTTAAAAATTTTTCCATAGTGATAATGAGTTTCAATGGTTGGAAGCATCTCTGCATGTTTATAATGAGGACCAAACTGAATTGAAGATAAACAGAATTGAAAGGGCAGGTGGGATCATTCATTAGATGAATTATGTTAGGTGAGTATATTCTTCATTCAGTATTGGTTGAACCTGCCACAATTTAAATATTCCATATGTCTAAGGTTGGGTATCTCCTTTCCCTTCTCATAATTTACCTAAGTGTCTTAAGGGAAGCATTCATCCTGATCTGAAATCTATGTTATAAATTTTATATAAAACAAGTGAAGAGGGAAAACTATGTTCAGGAATGGGACAAGGAAGAGATCTTCCCATACCTCTGTACCGGCCCCTGTTACTAGCACAGCTGCAATGCAACTATGTAGCTCAGTTCATAGGATTAATTCCATGTATTTGAGAATCTGGAAGAATGGGATATAAATATACTAAAGGAGCACAGATAAAATCTACCTTCAAAGATCATCATAGAGACAGAAAACAGATTTGAGTTTACATTTTAAAGTTCGTTATTAGTGATTTTATTAATGTTCAGGATTTTTTCATCTCTCTCTATATGAAATTGTGGGACATAAATATCATTTACACCTTTTTTAAAAAGAGGGTAATGCCTACATCTTGGGGTGAATTGCAGAGTAGACCTCACTTTATATAATCCAGAAGACTTTATATAAAATATGGATGATCTCTTCCTTGAAAGCTTGTAAGCACTAATTTTTGAAACACACTGAATGGAGAAGAATTGGGAAATTAACGTTCTAGAAATGCAAGCCTCAAATTAAAATTTCTTAATAAATGTTTGATGTATATTTGATGGAAAATGAAAGATATAAGTACAGCATTCAAATGCTCCTACTTTAGAGGTTCATTTCACCTAGTTAGATTAGTATATTTGTAGTGGTTTACTTGATAGCTTTGTGTGGTACAATAGGAAATACATTTTAATAATTTTATATTTGTTTTAGATTAGGCTATAAAATTATAACTTGAAAGTTAAACCCATATTTTCAGAGATATATTTTCTTGCTCAAAGCTAATGAGGGAATGCCTTCCAATGTTTCTTTCTCAAATGAAGAAAATATAGATACAAGACTTACTTGATATTCAACATAAAAAATTTAGGAATGTAAATTCAGACAATATTCCTGTCTCTTAAAAATACACACAATAAACAAATTTTAAATGGCTATGGGGTGCAGATGTGCCTCAAGCAGTTGAGCGCCTGCCTCCCATATTGGAGGTTCCAGGTTCAGTCTCAGTGCCTCCTAAAGAATACAAACAAACAATGAGCAGAAAACAAGAAGTCAGTGAGCAAAAAAAATGAGTAGACAATGAACAAAAACAAAACAGGCAGGGAACAGATATGGCTCAAGTAGTTGAGCAATTGCCTCCCACATGGGATGTCCCAGGTTCAGTTCCTGGTACCTCCCAAAGGGAAAAAAGAAAGACAACCAGCAGACAATGAGTGAAAAAAAATGAGCAGACCACAAAAACAACAAGCAAAAACAAGGAGCAAACAGACAAGGTAACCCTCTCGGGGAGTGGGGGAAATGGCTATGGAAGGGGTTGATTAGTAATACAAATATGTGTTTCCTACTGTTTCAGAAAAACTCTTCATTCTCTCTCTTTCTACACCACATTTTCTCTCTCATTCTCTCTCTCTCCCAATTTCTGACCCTCACCATTGTCTCTTTTACAAGAATTCTTGTAATACATTCACAAATATCTATTGTAAAGAGGGACAAAATAGAAATTGGGTAATTATAAAGAAGCACAGTGAAAATAAATAAAAATATAAAGGCCAATATTGAAAATGATAATTTCTTGTGGTTACACGATTGTTTTTTGTAAAATTCATATACCTGGTACATGGAAATGATACAGGTTTATATATTTATATTAAATAACCCAACTTTAAAACTACACAATACATAAATTAATCTTTGCTGCAGAAGAGGTAGTTACCTTTTTAGGAAGGATAGCAAGTAGAAAATGATGTAAAAGAGTCTATTATAGAGATGGCAATGTTTTGTTTCCTATTCTTAGTCCTACATACAGGGTTATTTTCAGATCATGAAAATCATAAAGCTTTACAGTAATGATATCTGGCTTTGTCAATATGAATATGACCCACAATAAAAATTTTAAAAAAGCAAAATCTTATTTTGTTCTTCCTTTTCTAATAAATATATAAGCCCTTGTTACTCAAATGCTCTCTGAATCAGTGTGATATTAAGACTCACACTGATTCTCCCCTTAATGAAATAGTAAATAAATTTCCACCATGTATTCATTTTTATATTTCTATGCATTAGGTTCTTCATATTTTGAAAAGTACAGGTTAGCACTTTAATTCTGTCAGCCTTTCTTAAATCATTCTCTTTCTTATTTCAAATTGTTTTCTTCACATCTGTCCTTTCCATGTTTTCATTCTTTAACTCTGTTTTATGGAGACAAACACTTATATTTTACTGAATTTGTCATTTTCTGTTTTTTCTTATTTTTAGTTAATTTTTGAGTTCTTTGATTCATGTTTCCAAATATTCCAGATATATTCATCTCATATCATAAAATTATAATTTTCATTAACTTGCAGATTCCTTTTAATTTTCTTTTATATTATTTTAATATATTAAATCAATGTATTCATTTGCATGCTATAAAGACTTTTTATGCTCTGATGTTAATAACTTTTGGAATATCATTTGTTTTTTTTCATCATTTTGCACATTAAATACCATCATATGAAGTTTATTTGTAATTCTTCTATTATCCCATGTTTAAACATGATAGGCATTTTGACTATCAGAAAGATGTAGAGATGTTGGTTAGGGATTCATAAATGTAGTTTTTCCAATTTTATGCTCAGTATTCTCCAGAGTATTTTACACTGATGAATATATTAGCCTAAGCTAAAATGTTTACTATTTATTTTGATTTTGCCATCAATTTACTATTGCAAATATTACTCTGGCAGAAAGGTCTTTCTCCCCACTCCCTATCACATTGGAGTGTTGACTGCATCTGTGTCCAAGCTTCAGCTTCTTTGACGTTCCTTAGGACAAGTCCAAGAAGATTTATGTAAGATAAATCAAAGCATGTCCAGTGATTGAGCCTCATTTAGTTGCAGCAGCAACTCTATTGCACAGCTTGCTAATTTTTCTCTTTCCTGTCTCACATTCCCCATTTCTTAATTTATTTTTCCAGGATCACCTACTTACTAAACATCGCATATCCAAATCCTTGTCAAAGAATCTGCTCAAAAGAGAATTTAAACTCTGACAATCACCATCTGTTGTATGGATTTGGTAACATGAAAGCACAGTTATCCATGCACAAATAAAACTCTGTAGATGCAATTAAAGGAGACAATAATAATATTATATTACATTTTTAAGATCTCTTAAAAAACTAGTAGAATCTGAAACATACACCCTTACTGAACATCAATAACCCTGACCTGACCACAACAACCTTTGCAAAGACCACATTTTAGATGAAGCATTCAAACAGTGCTTACTCCATTCCCCTTCATAATTTTCATTGTTTAGATTTCTAGAATCAATATAGAAATCATAAGAGCATAATAATGATGCTAAATATAACAAGTTACTCCAGAAAACCTCATTATGAAATGAGATTATTAATATGTATGGCATAATGTGCTGTGCCTGGCACCAGTACTGTTGTCATTTCAATAATTCAAATTAATGAAACCATGAATCAAGAATTGTCACTGGAACTAAAATGAAGATTGGGGCCCTTCTACTCACCTCAAGTGAAGACTGTTACTGCTCCCTCTTGTGGTTGCTAATTTCATTGAAATCAGAGGAATTTATTAATGTTTCTCCCCTTTGAGACACCGCCTTGGCAACTTGAATGCAATTTGTTATTATTCCCAAAGCAACTGAGACCAGAAAATTATGCCATTGGGTCTTTGTTAATTATCCAGGGTAACTTTAATTTCCCTATTGTGAAACATTATTTTATATGTATTTTCCCTGCTTTCCTGTGTTATTTTTTAACTATTTCCTCTGAAAAAACTTGAATTAAGGATATTATTTGTTAGAGACACACTTTATCACCCCCAAAATGATATCAATATTCAACATTTTCCCCAGTTGCTTCCTCTTGATTTTATGTATGTGGATGAAGGTCAATTTCTTTATTATTATTATTATTTTTAAAGATACCTAGTTTACATAAATGTTATACAAAAGATATAGGGATTCCCATATGACCCACTCCCCACACCTCCCACACACTCCCACATGAACATCATTAGTGTGGCACATTAATTGCAATTGATAAATGCATGCTTTGCCATTAAGCATGGACCATAGTTCACATTGTCTCTCACATAGTTCACATAGTTCACTCTCTCCCACACAGTTCTGCATTTTGTGTGATGATATAAAATGGTCTATATCTGTCATTGCAATGTCACTCAGGACAACTCCCAAGTCCTGAAAAATCCCCCATATTACAATTTTTTCTACCTCTCTCTCTGTCCCCAGAGCCCCCAGTGGCCACTGACTCCACATCAAAGTTGTAATTTCTTCCATTTACTTAATCACAATATGTTTATAGTGGAATACCAGTAAGTCCATTCTAGTCCATAGTTCTTTCCCCAATCCTGAGGATTCTGGGATGGTGATGTCCAATCCACCGCCAATTGAGAGGGGGCTTATATCCCATAGGGGAAATGGATGGGACTATCCTGCCTGCAGCTGCAGACTCTCTTTATTCCCTGAGATGGCCATTGTCCATCATCATCTCCCCGCCGGTTGTCCTGGGTGAGTCCAAAGAGCTGTAGAGTAGGTGATGCAGCCAAGCACCAAATAGCAATGCAAGTGGAAAAAGACCTTGAATAAAAGGGGGAAAAGGTGAAGATCAATGAGTTTATTTTGCTAAGAGACTTCAAAGTGAGTTGGAAGGTCATTCCAGAGGTAACGCTTACACACATCTCTGCAAGGTCTCATAGACTGCCAAAATGGATATTACCCCAAATAGTGGGGCTCCTGATGGCTCTCGAGGCACCAAATCCTATGGTCAGGGTAGAGAGCTCCGGAGTTTGGTGCTTTGTCAGTGGGCCTAACTTTGGAGTTTGTGCTTTTAAGAGTGACAGAGTTGGACTCAGTTATGTCTTCCCTGCACATGTCTCATCTGTCCCTTCTATTTAAACCTATACTTGGTGCTGGAGTGTGTTGGGGTACATACAAAGACTCGAGTCTTTGGGCTGTCCATGTGCCAGTTGAGCCTGGAAGGTTTATTTCTTTAGCAAGCCCTTTAGTGTTTTCAAAAGTTTCAGAAGGAATACAAATTATGAATATGTATATTACTATTCTTTTAATTCTTTCTTTTAATCTCAAGACTAAATTTAGTTCATCCTACTTTAATTCCTTATCCCATAATCATCATCATCCCTTATTACCAATTCCAGTTAAATTCTCCTTTTACATGCAACTTTTCAAAGAAAGTTGATATATGAACTTTAAAAAGGCATACATCTTCTTATTATAAATATAATGCAAGTTTTAATGAGCATGCATATATTGTTACATATGTCATTTTCATATCTGAGGTTTCATTCAACTATATTTTTGGTTTATTCAACATATACACCAATTCTTTAGTGCCTTCACACCTTCTCTAATATTATAGTAATATTTTCAAATTTAAATTAAATGAATTATTTTTCTTCAATAAGAAATATTGTCAGTTCCAAACTACTGAGTTCTACATATATTACCACATTTAACAAGTTTGTATGTATCTCTCTGATGATACATGATTGAATATCTCAGTGAAATATGTCCAATAATGTACTGTTGATTCAGGACATATAAGCTAATTTAATTTCTAAAGGAGCCTTTCAAGATTACATTTATCAATGTACATTTCACCATCAATATACAAGGATTTCAGGCTCACAACATCATAATTTGAATATGTGGTGCTTATGTATATGGTAAGGAGTGAGATAAATAATTCAGATTTAATTTGATAGAGTGAAATTGTTTTTAATTGCATTGGTATACTATTATGTTTTTTTAATATTCAAATGCTGGTCTGAAGTTGAAATACAATTAAGTATAATCCATGTCAACAAAGAAATTCAAAGATTATAATAGATAGATAAAAACACAATTTTCATATATCTTTAATATTTCAATATTTTTAGTTGTGATTATTTGGAAAGCTTAGGTTAATGCTGAAAAGGTAATTGTTGAGGACACACAGAACTAACACATCCTCTACACAGACGCAGGCTGGCTGACTGTCAAATCTTTTTGCTTTGTCTCTTAGACACACAACTAGACTATTTGTCATCCTTTATGGCAAAGCAAGTGCAATCTAGCCTAAGTCCTATGTGGTATCCCAAAGTCGATCTCACTGTGAGCCATTCCTTCCATCATTCTGTGTTTGTCTTGAGTGACTTTCTGCAATGGCTTTCTGGTTTAGAATGTACTTTCAAATTGATGAACAATAAAATGATGAAATGTTAAAAAAGCATATCTAAATTAGTGCATTTTTGTGATTGTGTAAACTTTAAGAACTATTAACATATAATAATGTATTCTATTAGATCCTTGAGCTATATTTTGGAAAGGAGTTTATATTTTTAATAAATTATTAGAATACTGCTTTGTATCTCAAAAAATTTGTAATTATAATTGCTTATTTCCTAATTTTCTTTCCTAATTTTCTAGGTATGCTCAAACATTCCTTTCTTCATGACTTCTTTGCCTCTCTTATTTCCGTAACCACTAATAGGGCTTTGCTTTCATTGTTTAGACACAAGATACCATAGAACTTTCTAGAAATTCAAATATGCATCATTTGGAATAGCTGGAGAAGTAATGTCCTATGAGGTTTACTTTGCTCAATAGGAGATCACAACTGGCACATAAATTATTTTTCTCCTATCTTACCTCATTGGAAACTTGTGCCTTGCTGATGTGGAGGATTGGTTTATTGAGTTGGTTCATCACTTCTAAATGAAAGTGTAACAAGTGATATGTGAGTGTGTGAATGGAAACTTTGAGCCAAATCCTTCTTTGTTCATCTTTTATTTAAATGGGATTCCATGTACAGTTTGATTAGAAGAAATATTATTGCTTTGTAATGATGAATGTGAATATGATATGTAAATTTTTGTGCAATTTCTTGAACAATACTAAATGAGGGAAATAAAAGATGTCAGATGGGTCATTTCCAAAAATTTGCCAATAGAGAAGAGGTGGGCAGAATAATGCCCATCCTTCCAAAGATGTCCAATTCCTAATTCCCAGAACCTGTGACTTTCTACCTTTCATAGCAAAATGGCCTTTGCTGTTGCAATTACTTAAGGATATTGAGATGTGTCGTTATGCTGGATTACTTGGGTAGGGCCAATATAATCACACTTTAGTAGAGGAAAAATCGATGCAGGAGTATCAGAGATAGAGGAGATGTGATGAAAGAAGCAGGACAGAGTGGCATATTTGCTGGCATGAAGGAGTCCACAAGCCAAGGCAAAAGGACAACTTATAAAAGCTGGAAAAGGAAAGAAAAAATATTCTCTTATAGAGCCTCCTAAGAAATGCATCCTACTGACACCTTACTTGTTATTGCTGAAAACCCATTTTAGATTAGCATCTTCCAGATTTGTAATATCATAGTTTTGTGTTGGTTTAAACCACTAAATTTGTTGGAATTTGTTTCAGTAGCAATAAGAAATTAATAAAGAGACAGAATAATTAGTTTTAGAAAATACATATGTGTAAAGCAAAATAAAAGGTAGAAAATGCTACAGTATTCATTCTTCACCTTAAATCACTTAACAAAATATATAAGATTTTACAATTTCAAGGTAAGTTTAGCAGTTTTGCTCCAATACTGTGGTTATGGTCACAGAATTTTACATACACAATGGGTTTGTATATACAGTTCAGTGGTTTAATGTGTGAAGTCAAAGAAATTTGAGCTTAAATCTTGGCTATGCTAACTCTCTGACTTTGGTAATTTATAAATCTAGTATGGCATGGGTTTTGTCATGTATAAAAGACAATAAATTATTTGGTTAGCTGATTGCTATCTAGATTATATAAAAATAATTCTATGAAATTCCTAACCCTGGTAACCACTTAATATTATTTAACAGGAATACCTTTTTGCAGATTGGATGAAATGGTTAAACTCCATACATTGAGTACCATTTTTCCAGCTCCTTATAATGATGTAGAGAATTTCTATAGTGGAACATGATTTGCTGAAAATACGCCATCTTCTGTAAAACAATTTATTGCTCTACAGAGAAGACCAGTGACCAGGAATTGCCAGAAAATTGTATTTTTAGAAAAACAGGAATTTAAGGAAATCATACTATTATTCATTGACATGTCCATTAGCACATTAGCAGAAAGTGATGACAATGATGAATCATTTTGGTCCCTTAAAGCATAAAATATTGGTATTCACTAGATTTATTCTCAAAAGAATGATATTTAATACATATATATGCCATTATATAAAATATATATATATATAACTTAAAGATGAACTATTGAGCCTCTAGATTAGGGACCATTTCTCAATGATGTGATGAAATAATGATTTTATAGCTTCATATTTGTTTTAGATAAATTTACTTTTCTTTAATTGAAAGTCACTCTTTCCCTAGGAGGGATGATTGTCCTGTGATCTCACCATAACAATCTCATGAAAACAAAGTAATCAAATAGTTTTTTCTCAACTCTGAACTTAAAATCCAATCCAGTGATTTTCAGGGCCTTATTTTCTAATCAGGTATGTCTAGAAAACACATACATCTCTCTTGGAAGAAACACATATTTGATACTAGAGTGTAGTTTAAAAACAGTCTCAAAAGTCCTCTTGGGAACAAAAAGGAAATTTGCAGAGAAAACACTGAGTATAATGTGGATATCATGTTGTCCCACAAAGAATTCTAGTTTTTAGAAAACACAGCGTCTTAAAATTTATTTTCTTAATTATATCTTTCAGTTTATTTTTCTGGAATAAAAAGTAAGCTACCTCTTAAAGATTTCTGAATATCCAATTCTTACAAAAATTTAAATGTTTGAAGCAATCCAAGATCATTCTATGGATTTTTCCATTCAAATCATGTTTTTTGAACTATGAAGGCAAATTTTAGTCATGTTGTACAATGGTTTACCAATTAAGTTGCTCTTTTAAATTAACAAAATTATTTTTCTATGAGAAAGAAACAGATTAGCACTAGGGCTAAGAATGTATTCACTTTTGCCTAAAAATATCTGATCAAATATCTAGTCCACAAAGTAGACAAATTGATATCCACTTAACCTGCATGAAAATTGAACTAACACCTTTTTCTCCTATTAAAGTTGAAACAAAATAGTGAAAATAAACCATGCCTATGATTTTCTATTCATCAGGTTAATATGGAAAATTATTATATTTAACACTTAAGTTAATAATTTTTCACCCTTCTTATCTTAGCTCAATTTTCTTTTCATTAAGAAAGAATTTCTGACTTTCTTTTTTTTTCTTTTTATATATTTTTAAATTTTATTTATTTATTTATTTATATTTAAAAAGATGCTTAGATTACATAGAAGTTACACAAAAATTACAGGGATTTCCATGTGCCCCACCTCCCACACCTCGCATAACATCACACATAAACATATTTGCTTAGTGTGACATATCACCTGCAATGGATATATACATCCTGGGGCTTTGCCACTAAGCATGGACCATAATTCACATTGTAGACCATACTCTCTCCCACACCGTTCTGCATGGTATATGCTGATGTAAAATGGCCTATATCTGTCATTATAATGTAACTCAGGATAATTCCCAAGTCCTGAAAAAGCCCCTGTATTACAACTGCTTTTCCCTTCCCTGCCACAAAAGCATCTAGTGGCCACTGGCTCCACCTCACTGTTGTAATTTATTCCATTGCTTGAATCACAATATGTCTATAAGAGAATACCATTAAGTCAACTCTAGCCCATAGCTCTTCCCCCAGTCCTGAGGAGACTGGGATGGTGATGTCCACTCCATCTCCAATTGAGAGTGGGCTTATATCCTATGGATACAGTGGATGGGATTATCCTGTCTGTAGCTGCAGGCTCTCTCCATTCCCTGGGATGGCCATTGTCCATCATTGTCTCCTCACCAGATGACTTGAGTGAGTCCATTGAGCTGTAGAGTAGGAGTTGCAGCTCCACCAAGATTCCAGGCACAGCTGGCACATGGGCAGGCCAGAGGCTCCAGTCTCTGGAAGTTCACCTGCAAACTCCAGCATCACATATAGGTTTGAACAGAAGGGACTGATGGACCATGTGCAGGGAGGATTTATTTGAGTCCAACTCTGTCACTCTCAGGAGCACAGATTCCAAAGTAGAGTCCACTGATAAGGCACCAATCTCTGGAGCTATCCCCCCTTATATAGGACCTGGGTGTCTCCAGAGACCTCAGGAGCCCCTCTGTGTGGGGTGATATCCACTTTGGTGTTCTATGAGATCCTACTGAGGTCTGCATAAGCTTTATCTCTAGGTTGACCTCCTGACACTCTTTGAAGTCTCTTAGCCACATGAACTCATTTGTCTTTACCTTTTCCCCCTTTTATTCAAGGTCTTTTTCCAGTTGTATGGCTAGCTGGCACTTGGTATTAATCCCTCGTTGCCAGGGAGGCTCTTCCCTAGGAGTCATGTCCCATACTGGGGGGAAGGTAATGCATTCATATGATAAGATTGGCTTAGAGAGAGGTCACATTTGAGCAACAAGGAGGCTATCATGTGGCAACCTTCAGGCACCCCATAACAGTAGCTAAGTTTCAATTACAAGAGCAAAGACTCATAAGGCTATTCATCAATAACAAGAATCCATCAGTGGATCATCCTTTTTTGCCAGACACTGTCCCTGAACTCGCAGGACTGTTGCTGCTCCCTTGGAGAATGTGGCTGGGAATTCAGTATTCCCTCATTTATTGAGTGATTGTCTACCCACCGTGACCATGCCCCATCCCTTGATCATCTGAACAATTTTATATTTCTTTCATTTATATTCAGATGAACTTACTCCCATGAATCCCCAATCCCAGACATCCCCCACCAGTGATCCTCTGCAGCCCCCATTGTAACCCTTCTGTGATATAAACCTTCCTTGAAGATGAAGCCCATATAATAACCAAATACAATTAATAGGAAAATGAAATAATAATGATCAGCTTAAATGCAAGGGACAAAACACATGGAAACTCAGGGAAAAAAACTGAAAATAAAATATAATTAATGGATTGGGACATTCGAAATGGGAAAAAACAAAAAAAAATTTTTTTTAATTATTGTTTTTTCCTTTTATCACTGCATTATCGGGTGTCCAGTCTGTACCATGACACCTTCCCCCTCTCATTCCCTAGTGTCTCCCAAATTTTCATTTAATTTTCAAAGAAGTTTTAGGTCACAGCAAAGTCACACACAGAATACTAGAGACCTTCATATACCCAATCTCCTCCCACTTTCTTCACTCCATATTAAAACCCTTTTTTATTTTTTTTGTGGATGGTAGCATTGTTAAAACTGTTATACAGATAGAGAAACATAGCTACTAAACATTGTCAGTGGTTTACAATAGAGTTTACAATTTAGACAGTACAGTTTAATAATTTTTTATAATATTTACCATGTCCTGTGTCCATTACTGTAAGGTAATGAAAAACATTTCCTATGACTGCTAAATACCCCCTGTTTGATCTTTTTTGTTCCTTCCTCCCCATCTCCCTGGGGTACATGACACTTCCCTGTCTCAAACCAGCCTTTTTCCCTCGGATTTCTGACTTTCATTGCTAACTTTGGACCTTTCTTTTTATCACTTAACAGAGTTATCACTCAATATTTGGTGACATGAAATTTTAATTACTATCTAGATCTACCCCTACACTGACTCTGTAAATTGCATTAAGGCAGTATCTTATCTGTACACACAATTGTATGCTCAGGGCATAATTTAGTTTCTGGATCATGTAGTTTTCTCAGAAAATATATATAGTTTTAATGAATATTGAATGAAAAAAAAGAATAATAGCTAATAGCAATAGTTAGCACATTATGAAATTTTATTAATGTAAATATATAAATGTTTTACATAAACTAACTCATTATATCCTCATCACAACTCCAAGATGAGTCTATTCTTACCAATTACAACTGGTCACACATGAGAAAACAGATGTATATAGACTTAATATATATGCTCAAAAGATATAGCCCATGAGTGATACCAGCCTTAAAAACTAATTTTCCTGACTATAGAGTCCCTGCTTTTAAGCACTTTAATACATAGAATGAAAGAACAAAATGATATTTTCACTTTATTATTATTTATTTCTATTTTATTATCAATTCTTCTGACTATATCTTATGAAATAATGAAGGTCTTCATTAAGTGAATCACAGAAATAAGAAAGAAAGAAAGGTTTTTAAGAAGTAAGGGAGAATTGGTTTCACTAGATTTGAAAAATCACTTCATTTGTTGACACCTCTAGAATTTAAAAGGGAATTTAGAATTTCCACTTCTACTTAGTATGCAAAAATCTGCAAAAAAAATATTCCTCTCACTCTAAAATTTTTTTAAAAGCCAAATAAACTTTTTAAAAAGCATAACATTTCATAAGCCCAGCAGAAATTTGAAGTTGGAAACATCCAAGTACTTTGAATTCCAAGGAAGGACAAGATCTTCAAAGAAAAGTTACAAATGAACTATTTCAAATTTGTCAGAGGGTGGAAGAAAGAGTTGGCCATAGTACAAGCAGATACAAAGAAATGAGCTATATTATAAAGAATTATTAAACCCAAATGCAGGCTAGAGTGTCAGTTGAAAAAAGCAGAGAAATCTAGATTCAACAGGTTTGCATTTCCTCTCAATATCTTCTCTGCAGCACTCTACTAATGTTCCTGAAAAAGACTGGGGGCACACAGGGAGATCTTCAGTCAAGATCCCAATTCATCACACAAAATACCAAATGTCCTCCTCTCTTACTAAATGAGAGTCTGCTATTATTTTGCCAGCTACAACTTTATTCTTACTTTAATCTGCCCTAAAAATGGATAAGATTTATTAAGATAACTATTCATAGACTTGTTGCTGCTTTCTGAGAGCATTCAATCTATAATAGACTTTTGTGTCCTTACACCCTCCCCTAAATTATCCAAACGAAGCCTAAATCCTATAATAATTTCTTTCTAACACCCTTTTATTTAGAAACAGCACAGTGTCCCATTGCCTGCATTCTTCCTCACTGCATTGAATAATAAAATATACTTGTTGAAACACAGATTTCCTAGTGGTCATTGTCTAAAGAATAATGATAATTACTAACTAAAAACTTCTAGTGGAGCATATAAACAACATTCACAGATACATGAGAAATTTCATCAGAGAGAGGCCACACTAAGGTAGTGTGCTTTTACATGCTAGAAATAAAATTGTTAAAAACACACAAATACAATATAAGAAACAAATAATTCCTTAAACAGGTTCAACACTTGAGTCAGTACAGCTGAGGAAAGGATGAGTAAACCTGAAGATAAGCCAATAGGAACTAATCAAACTGAAAGAAAAAGAACTTGATGGGAAAAAATTACTCAAGGCATTTGGGACAATACCAAACATTTTAATATGTATGTAGTTAGGTTCAAGAAAAAGAATAGAGAAGCGGTGGTTAGAAGAAACATTGAAGGAGATAATGGCCAAGACATGTCCAAAAATAAGGAAAAATATCAAAACATTGGACCATGAATGTCAGCAAACCCCCAGGAAATATAAATACAAAAAGCCAAGCAACCATAAAACACATCTGGATTCATCAATCTCACTTATGAAAAACAAAGATAAGTATGCATTTATGAAGGCAGGCAGAGAAAAATGCTTGTCACATATACTAGAAAAAACATAATTATTATAAGAGACTTGCCATCAATAATGTTAAATGCCAGAAGACAATGGAAAAATATATTTAAAGAACTGAAAAATATCTCATTCAATACCCATTAAAAAAATTTTCCAATATAAGAACAAACTACAGACTTTTTCATAAAATTAACACATACACACATAGAGAAATATTTTTTTTTTGCCAACAGACTTATGTTTTAAAAATTATCCAGGGGAAGTGGCTGTGGCTCAATCAGTAGGGCTCCCATTTACCATATGGGAGGCCCTGGGTTCGGTTCCTGTGGCCTCCTGGTGAAGGCAAGCCCGCCCCCACAGCGTGGTTAGCTGACCCAGTGAGCACAAGCAGCAAGGGGGGGATAAATGAATAAATAAATAAAATCTTAAAAAAAAAATAAAAATAAAAATTATCCAGGCAAGAACATGATAACAGAGGGACTTGGGTCTAAACATAGACATAAATGACACTCACAATGTAAAAATGAAAGCAAATATATATTATATTAAATATTTGATTTTTAACATTTTAAGTGCTCTAAAAATAATTGCCCAAAACAAAACTAGGGTTTAATTGTTGGGCTTAAGCCATAGTGAAAAGTAAAATTTATGGAAAAAATAGCAAAATGGGAAAGAAAAATTGAATCTCTGCTATTTTACAATTATAATGTTATAAGGTATATGGTATACTATTTTAGGGAAAGTATGTTAAATTAAACATGCTTATATTAATCCCTAGAGCAACCATTAAAAATAGAGAAAAGAAAAATAACAAACATAAGAGTATAAGGCAGGGATATCACTATAGTCACCTACAAATATGATAAGGATAGTAAGACAATGTTATAAGAAACTTTTAGTTGTTATATTTGATAATTTAGAGGAAATTTACAATTCCTTTAAATGCTCACATCAGAAGAAATGGGTTATCTCTTTATTCCTATGTATCTTAAAAATTGAATTTTTAATTAAAAACCATCCATGACAAAAAAATCTGAAACTGCTTTCTAAATGTGAAAATATCGCTTTTCCCTCAGATTGGAATGTGCACAGAATGCTGTGTGAAAACTCTTGAACCACGAAGAAGAGGGCAACATCTTGGGAGATACACAGCAACTTGGATCCCAGAATTACCTCAAGGAAAAGAGACACCCAAAAAGGCTAGTTAGCTAAAGGCTGGATTCTTACATCCAAGGATGATATTTTCTCTTTTGTTGAGCCACTCTGTTTCTGAAGCTATTTCTTACAACAACCAGCCTATACTTCATCAATACAGGTTCTCTTCCCCATCCAATTGCATCACCTGATAAATTACTCTTTCCTTTACAGAGTTCTTTCTTTCTGAAACTAATACTGTAAAATGTATATTTGAAAACATTTAGCATCTGTCTCCAAAATTACACTGTCCTTATTAGCAGCTCTAGTGAAAGCCACCAGCAACATATCCCTCTCAAAAATCCCTATATTTCTTAATACTTTTTAATATAATAAAGTAATGTATTATATAGTTTCAACTCTGATAAAAGTAGTATAATTTTGTAGAAAAAAATGTTATATGACAAAGGTATAATTAAGAATGTGAACTATAATGTAAGACTGTGTGAGTTCAAATTTGAGCTTGTCCTATAACTCATTGCCTGATCATGGACAAGGTATGACTCCCCGCAGTTTCACAGTTTAAACATTTGTGAAATCCAGCCATTCTGATATATTTATTGTGGGCACTATTTTAGATGTTGGAAATACAGAATTGACATTATTGGCAAACATCTTGTACTCATTGGGTTTCAATGTGGGGAAAACTAAGTAAACAAAAGGCATAATAAAAATATATACAGTGTTAGATAGGAATAACTGCTATAGAAAACAAATGCAGCATTGATAAGGGATGGGCCAGGTGTGATTTTAAATAAGATGGTAATGGATGGTCTTATTATCAAGAGTATGAGAAAAGTCAATGCAGTTATCTGAGGAAAGAGAATACAAGAAGTCACTGTATATAAAGAATGCAAATCACTGTATTTGATATACAAATCACTGTATAAAAAGAATGCAAATCACTTGCAGGCAAAAATGTGTCTAATAACCATTGCTTATGCTTAAATAAAAATAATAAATATAGGAAAAATGATGAAAACATAATTTCTTACATTTGCACTATATAGTAGGGAAAATTAAAACTGCAATTCTATATTACATAGGGGCATAATTACAGGGAAATATTAGTTAATGCTTAAATTGTACAGGGTTCCTATTAAGAAAAATGGCAATGTTTCTGTATATTTTATACATGAGATTTGTCTAGATGACCATGGATAAAACTCTCAGAAATAGTTGTTATTTCTATTTTCCTTAATAATTTAAAATATCTTCCAAATTTTCTTCAATGTTCACATATACTTTTTCTATTACTTAGATATTTCACAAGATTATACATTTTTAAAGATCAAATATTGAAGTTCTCTTTTTCCTTTTCAGCTGTTTTTTTCTTTATGAATAAGATTAGCCAAAAACATCAGCCAACATTTGCATAACAAAAGATACTGTGCATTCAAAATTTTGCAAGAATGTGAGCATTCTGATGATCATGGTCAAAATTTATTAGTACTGCATTAAATTCTTTCCATTCAGCATATGATTCCATATTTAAAGTAACTCTATGGAATTAGAATTATTTGTCTTGAACAGTTGAGGAGACAAGACTTAAACTTTCAGAGACTTACCAAAGGAATACAGAGTAAAAACTTGTCAGTTCTAAATTCTAAACCCTGGATTTTTCAGTGCAAAGCAGCACTCTTTAAGACCATGCTATATTTCTTCTCTACATAATAAATGGAATAATTTCTGAAAGAACTCTCCATAATAAAAGTCACTGAAATTGGAATATATACATGGGGATTTTTACAACACAATTTAAAGAATAACACCACTTATTTTTTTTAATGCATTACTTGCCCTTAAAATCACATATACTTAAACCACATATTTTATGACTTCAAATTACTACATAGGTTTCTGAAAACATGTTTTTGGAAATGTTCTGATGATGCATGGTCTAATAGAGGATGGCTCCACACAAATAATACAAATTAATTACTTAATTTAGAGTGAGACAAAATAAATACCTAAATAAGATGGAAAAGATGCACTTAATGCGCTTAAATATTCAGCATTTTCATCATTTCTGAATATGCTTGAAAATCGCTCTCTTATATATGACTCTAGTGAAAGCATTTTTCATCTCTTTATTCCTAAGACTGTAAATGAGTGCATTCACCATGGGAATCACCTTAGTATAAAACATAGAGGCCACTTGATCCTTTCCCAGGAGTAGGAGCTCTTTAGTTCTAAATAAATAAAACTTGTAGTGCCAAAATAGATGGGGACTCCTAGGACATGGGAGGCACAAGTAGAGAAGGCTTTGTGTTTTCCAGAAGTAGAATTAATTTTCAAGATAGCAGAAAGAATGGGCCTATAGGACACAGAGATTGTGATAAGAGACACCATTATGTTTAAACTACCGACAATGACTATCATGATTTCAGCATCACACGTGTCAGTGCAGGACATGGCTAAAATTGGGGTTGTGTCACAGAAAAAGTCATAAACTACATGGGAGTTGCAGAAACTCAAACTGTTCATGAAAAGAAGTTTGATTAATGAGTCAGTGAATCCAATCATGTAGGACTCAGTGATCAGTGATAAGAGTGCAACAGAGCCTCCTGGACATAACTACTAGGTAGTGAAGAGGATTGCAGATAGCTACATAGAGGTCATGGGCCATTGAACAGAGAAAGAAAAATTCAGTGACAGCCAAGAAGAAAAAGTAAGACATCTAGGTAAAGCACCCAGTGAATGAAATAGACTTGCTGCAAGTCAGTAAGCTCTCTAAGGTTTTAGGTGTGATGGCTGTTGAGTAACTGAGATCAAGGAATGACAGGTGACTCAGGAAAAAATACATGGGTGTGTGAAGCTGGAGATCAAGGCAAATAATTACTATCATCCCTGCATTTCCCAGCAAGGTAATAAGGTATATCATGAGAAATAATATAAAGAGGACCCTCTGGATCACTTCAGAGTCTGTCAATCCCATAAAAACATAGTCAGGCACATTTGTGTGATTCCTACTATCCATAGCGTTCAACTGATGAAAACTGTTGAGAAATCAAAAGTGATACTTAAAGTAAATGACTTCCAAACCCTTTTTGTTTATAAGAATTATCTGGCAGATTTTAAAAGATTAGCTTAGTGATTCCAGAAAATTGTAATAAAAATAATTTGCAAAATATGATTGAAAAAATCTTAGTTTGTCTGCCAATTATAAGTTAGGTAAAATCAATATATGGATATTATATAATAGTAACAGATACACACATATATAATGTTCCATAAATAAAATGAACTTAACACCACTATAAATACTTATCTTCATTCCCAAATTTATCCAGATATTTTACCATAGCTATTACTATTGTACACATTTTTAGAGGAGTGAAAAGGCATGGAAAGTTAAGTAAACTTACTCAGAGTCACAACCTTTAAGTATTGTTGGTTTTGTGATTCTACCAAGATTGTTTAAGTCCAAAGATCATGCTTATAACAGCCTAGTCTTCCTTATATTTAATTTCAGAAAACAAAAAATGCTAGTTATGGAATAAACAATTATAGAGAGTTTTAATGTATTCTTTACTGTTCTTTTCTAGCCAATATTTTTTAGTAAAAATGACATATCAGAAATTAAAATCTTACATGTATTATTATTATAAAGCACACATAACTATTAATTTTCATGTGCTATTTAACAGATAATTTAATCAAATTTCCTCCAACAATTATATTTTCAATATATATACATTTTTTGATGAATATGATTCCATAAGTTCTATACTTTCATTTCTACAAATCCTTGCATTACTTAACTAAAGCCTACATAATATGTATAAGTATATGCATATATTTCTAAAGATATCCCCCTTTTTTGAGAAAAACTAAAAATTTCTAACATTCAGATTAATACTTACCATAAATCAAAGTTGCTGAAAAACTTCTTTTAGCATTATTTGTCTAGAAATTTGTCAACTATAAGTTTTTCTCACAAATAAAAGATGTAAACCATTGAGTCTGAAATTTCTTTGATGTAATATTTGTTTCTTTGAGATAAGTTGTTTAATTTTTTTGGATGAATTTTTTAAGGTAAAATAAACCAACCAAAGTTTTTCTTCAGGTCCTGGTTAAACAGAAAGTTCCCCTGGAAATTATGTCTGACATGTATACCAGGGACCTATTGTGAACAAAAGCAAAGCAGAGTATTTGCTGCCTTTTGCTCTGATAACAGTGGGCATCTCTTATATTGAGGATCGCTGATAATGAAATATTTGGTCATCTCTGGGACCAATTTCCAAGGAAAATTGCTTGACATGATGCCAAGGATAAAAGTTTAAGGACTAATGCATCTGTGCCAGGTTTGTAACATTAACAGAAAATTGCCTTCCCCTTAGATGTCACATAATTTTGAACAGCATTTCTTGTATTCTTTTATGATGTTCTAAATTATGAGTGGATAAAAGAGCATGTTTTTCTAGAGAAATGCTAAGTTAATCTGTATCTGAAAAGCCAAATCATTAACCAGCAGGCATGTAATAGCACATTTTTTACAATGGAATAGTTTTATATTTAAAAGTGAACACTATCATAGGATTGAACATTGTTTATTGCCCCAAAATTATTATGTAACAAAATTCAAAGACAAAAAGCAAAATCATTCATAAATATTGTTATTCTTTAGGTATACCTTCTTCCAAGTATTTTCCTTTGTGCATAAAAATTTATTTATATTCATGCTTAAGTGTTTATATACTTTTATCACACTGAATTTTCAGTACTATCTTTCTCTCATTACTAAATATTTATAATACAGCTTGACCTAAGCTAAAATAGCCTTTTGTAAAACCCACAACTTCATGCATTTTGCATGGGTGCAGCATAACAATCTTCTTTCTAGGAATGTGTATGCTGATGAATGAATGTTTTGGGGGCATCACAAGGAAAACATGGTAGAGGTTCTCAAGTCAGGTTTTGAGCATTTACTAATTCATCAACACAGTATATGTCTTGTAATCATCCACAGCAATGTTTGTGCAACTTGTTTTATTATTTAATTTATTGGCTTCTATTAAATTAAAAGAAACATGAAAAAAAAAGTAAAAATCTTTGCTGAGATGAATAAAGTTTTTATAATTATATTAATGTCCAAAAGCTTACTTCCTCTACAAAGAAATAGATGAAATCCATTCTTGTGGATCTTTCATTAATTAATTATAATGAAATCAATTTTCATTTAGATGTAGAAGCAGATGGTACAAGAGAAAATGTTCACACTGCAGAATATCAGGAGCGAATATAATGGTTTGGATCAAGGAATGACAAAATAATATATATTTGATGAACTTTTTAATATGCAATATTTCAATTCATCAAAAATTCAGTGATTCTAAGAAAAGCTTATTTGGAGAGCAAAAGGCCATCATAAGTTTATTTCACAATAGATGACCTAGGGGTTTAAGATGTTATATGTCAATCTATCTCAATAGAGTCTACTAATACTTTGAAAATCACCATGTTGGAGTTTTTCTTCCCAGCACTGAAATCAGTTTTTATATTCATTAAGTGTACTTTAAATAATATAAGAATTAGTGAAAGAAAGAATAATTCACAAAACTTTTTATGATTAGTCTTTTTTCTTGAGTCTTTATGGATGCAAATCAAATATGTAACCTCCAATACTAATTTTTTATCCCCCTCTTTGTTATTGTTTGCACTCACTGTGTCCATTTGCTGTGTACATATTAATATGTACAAATTTCCAGGCAAACTAAGACACAGGAAATCATGGCCCAACAAAAAGAATAAGATAAAACATCAGAAGTCATTAAAGAAGACCAGATTTTGGGTATACAGAATAAAGAATCAGTAAAATTGAACAGTGTCATTAAAATGATTCAGTGTGAAGCGGAAATAAAAATGGAAAAAAATAGTGAACTGAGCCTTAGAGACATGTGGGGCATCCCCAAAATGACAATATATCATAAAAAGTGTCTAAGAAGAAAAAAGAGACAAAGGAGCAAGAGGAATATTGAAAGGAAAAAATGACAGTAATAGAATTGAAGTCATGCACACATATTCAGGAAGACCAGGAAGAACAAACAGGATAACCTTGAGGAGAACTATGCCCAGTCAGTAAACCTGTAGAATGAAAAGACAAGGAGAGTATTCTGAAAGTTGCAAGAGAAAAACAACATGTTTTGTAAAAGGCAGTTACAATAAAAATTAAATGCTGATTTCTAAGCGAAAACCATCGAAGCATGAGAGCAGTGAGATGAAATAATTAAGTGCTGAAAAAAAAAATATCAAAAGAGAATTTTATATCCAGAAAGACTGTGTTAAAAATAGGGATAAAAAAAATAAGGGATAGATTAAGACAGTCTCAGATAAACAAAAGCTGAGGGAGTTCACCACTGCCTTACATGTCCAAAAGCAAGTTCTTCAGATGGAAAGGAAAGGACACAAGGCAGTGGATCAAAACAGCATAAAGGATTAAAGATTTCTGATAAAGGGAATCATATGGGTAATTATTCAATGCCACAGAAATAAAATAGAGTATAAGAGGACACTAGGATTAATTGTACCCCAACAAACAAACTAGAAAAATGGATAGTTTTATAGAAACATAAAATACTTACACTGACTCAAGAAGAAATAGAGAATCTCAACAGACCAAAACACCTAAAGAGATCAAATCTGTAATCAAAATGTAACAACAAAGAAAATCACAAGACCAGATTGGTTACCATAAGTATGGCTATTTGCAATAGAAGAGCAGAAGGCATGCCCGATCCTGCACCACAAAGGAGAAAACTAGTAAATGGGAGAAGTACAAGATTTTATATTGCTTTTTCAAAAACTGTGTTTTGAAAGACTGTGATTTTATACCTCACTATTTTATACACATCTCAATACAGGCATACCTCACAGTGATCACCAGTTTAGTTCCAGACAATAGCAATAAAACAATAAAACAAGTCATATAGCTTTTGGTATTATTCCCAATGCAGGTAAAAGGTATGCTTACACTATAGTGTAGTCCATCAGGTGTGAAATAGCATTTCTGTCTAAAAAATGTGCATACCTCAAGTAAAATGTAACAAAAAGGCACAAAGTGAGCCCATGCTGTTGGGAAAATGTCACTAATAGAATTGCCCAGTATAGGATTGCCATACATCGTCATTATATGAAAAACACAATATCTGTGAAGTGCAATAAAGTGAAACACAATAAAATGAAGTATGCCTGTACTCTATGGGTGCAGAGAGTTTTATAGTATATCAGCTATAAAGAAGAAGGTGGCAGTTTTCATGATTTTACATTTTTTTTTAATTGAAAAGCAAAATAAAGGAATTTTAAGTTTCCAAAATGAGGATTTCCTTTTCCCTTAAATTCTAGATAATTTTGACTTAAGCAGCTTATCCCTCTCTCTGGAATTTCAAAGATCTCAAATCCAAATGCCTATGCTGACATAAGCCTGTAAGAAAAGTAAGAGTTTATATCATAACTTCAGTCCTCATTCTAAAAGTAATATAGCTACTCCACCAAGAAGAATTCCTGACTTGTCCTTCATTTTCTCCATTCCACTAGCCTTATGCAATTTTACTGGCTCCTTCGCTTTCAAATCTTCTCCTTTCTGGCCTTTCATTGTATTTCTTTATCTCCATCAAGAACTATACAACTCTATTTCCTTCTCTCAAAGAGTGTTATTACTCTATGTAGCTTGAGGTTCTTCCAAAAATTATGATGCTACTTGTCACCTTCGATTTAAGCTGCTGTCACAAATATGTTTGTTTCTTTACTGCTTATCAAGTCATTTTTACAAGCAATGGTGATTATCTGAGCAGCAATAGCTCTTTTGAAACAGCAGTTGTGATAATAAACTCTTCCTCATTTCAAAAAAATGAACATGAATTTGGGTTAACTAAAATATAAATATGAAAAGTCCTACTTCTTCAGAAGCAATTCTAATCACAAAAGTATTTTGACATAAAATGGTGAGAAGAGCTTTCTAATAATTTTAAGGAAAAATTACAACTTTCCAATATATAGTTCAATAATCTAATAGAATACATTACTGAATGTGAATTTTTATTAATGTTCACTCATTGATCAGCAAAAATATATTTATTTAGACATGGACTCATGAGATTTTATCTTGTTATTTAGAAATTTTGTAAAATATATGTTAGAAAAATGTTTAGATTTATAAACTTGAATTATTGCTTCTAGATCACCAAATAATCAATATGACCTCAAACAGTTTTTAGTTTGCAATGATATGTTCTCTTCCTCTGTAACCAGTTTCCATTCTTTGATTTCTCATTATTGCTTTAGTCACTATTTCATCAACATTTTATTATTGACCAATTGGAAAATACAGATTCTAAAGCAAAGAGGCAGTGCTGAAAGCCACTCAGGGATACCACACAGGAGTAAGGCTACATCTCAGACACTTTGCCATATCTGACAGCAAGAGAGTCTGAGAAACAGCCTAGTCATGTGTCCAGGAGATAAAGCAAAATATTTGGTAATTAGCAGAACACCTCTACTATAGAGTGTGTCATTTCTGTGTCACTTCAACAACTACTTTATCACCATTAGCCTAACTCTCCATCTTTGTGGGAGTTCTTTGGTTAAAACATCTTTGAAACAGTTTAGGGCCTGTTTTACTGTGCAAGCAGAAAACTGCTGCTATCAGTTCCTACTGAATACAGTAGGAACAGTCTTCCTTTGCTATGCTACTTAGTTAGGGCTTTCTGCCTCTCCATTACCTACTGCACAGCCCAGAACTTTCTGAACCCCTGCATGTACCCATTGGCCTTGTGCTTTGTGAAAAGAAAATAAAAACCGTGATGGGAATCAGAAAAGGAGAATAGCTCCTTTAGGTGTTCTCCCCCTCGCCTCTCTAAACCTGTCTTCAGAGTAATTCTTTGCATCGTCGCAGGCTCTGCTGGACAGATCCCTGCAAGATTTTGCAGGATGGATTCCTGCACATCTTATCACTATTAACAATAATAAAATACTAAAGAAATATGAACTTTTTTTATTTCTCTGTCTCTTTTAAAATATTTGAATTTCTTTGTTGACATTGACTTTGCTTATATGCATTTCAAAAAGAGACTGTATTTGAATATTAAAAATAAAATAACACCTTAAGGTAAATAAAACAATTTTGCTCTATCAAATTAAATCTGATTGAATTGTCTCAATCTTTATCTCTTATATAAGAAACATATATTCATAAGCAAGATCTCAGAACTCTGAAATTCTTGTATATTAATAGTAGAATGTATATTGATAATTTACATCAGCATATAACATGCAGAACTATGTGAAAGAGTGTGGTCTACAATGTGAACTATGGTCCATGCTTAATGGCAAAGCCCCAGGATGTGTATATCCATTGCAGGTAATGTGCCACACTAATGAAAGATGTTTATGTGGGATGTTATGGGAGGTGTGGGAGGTGGGGAACATGGGAATCCAGGTAATTTTGGGGTAAAATTATGTAATCTAAGCATCTTTTATAATATATATTTTTAAAAAGATTTTTAAAAAAGTAATCTTGAAAGTATCTATTAGAAATTGAATGTGTATATTTTTAAGGAATCAGGATCCAGTTCTGGATATATTTCATAAAATATTCAATCATGGATCATCAGAGGTACACACTCAAATTTATGTGTTCTGCTACATGTGGAACTCAGTAGTTAAGTATTAACTGCTAATGTTTCTTACTAAAGAAAACAATGTATTTAGTGAATGAGGGTAGTTATATAGATTATAGTGATATAATAACATTACTATAATATTAGTGGAGAAGAGAGGGAAGCAGAGAATTGGTGTATATGTAGTAAAATTAATTCATCTCAAAAATGTAATTGAATAAAGATGTTAGATATCAAAATGAGATATGTACTAACATACGCACTCTCATTAAACCATGCATTATAATTATGTTATAAAGATGTGTGCCTTTTTAAGAATATATAGCATCTTTCATAGAAGAGATAGCCTACATATGAAGGAGAATTTGACACTAGTGACACTGAAATCATGATAATTATTTTCACTGTTTCAAACATAATGGTGTAATTTACCACAATCTTTGTGTCCTACATGTGCATTCTGTCTACTATCCTGAGAATTAATTCTACTTCAAGAAAGCACAAAGCCTTCTCTACTTGTGCCTCCCACATCCAGGGACTATGATTTTTACATATATAAAGCCAAAATATCCTACACCTTGGGAAAGGACAAAGTGGTGTCTGTCTATTATACTATGGTGATGCCCAGGCTGAATTCTCTCATTTAAAGTCTTAGGAAAAAAGAAGCGAAAAATGCTCTCATTAGAGTCATGCAGAAGAGAGAGGACTCCAAATAATTGAAGTGACAATGATGCTGAATATTTGAGATCATCTTTTCTTTCATCTTTATTTGTGTATTTACTTTGTCAATCTCTAAATACATTGGCATCTTTAACTAGTTTACATTTTTGTCCTATCATCCTCTGCTTGTACATACATGCTCTGGACATTTCCAAAAATACATTTTTAGAAATCTGCATTGTATTTACAATACAGGAAATATATGTTAAATCTGTTGTTTAAATATATATGTTTCTAAATAAATTTATTTTCTGAATAAATCTATGGATAACTGTCAATCTATTAGATTTTTGAAAAAGATTAATACAGATATTGATTTTAAAATTTTCATGCGGTACCAATAAATTTTGGCTACCATCATAACATTTACATTCTTGCAAAATCTGAATACTCAATACTTTTATTATTATAATACTCACTAGTCTTTAAAAATATTGTAAGTTTATCTTATTTATAAACAAATAGCTTAAAAGGAAAAACAGCACTTCAATATTTGGTCTTAAAGTAAAGTAAAACATTGTAATAGAATTAAGTTATAGAAAATATAATTTATGAACATTGAAGAAGAAAATATGGAAAATATTTTTAAATGTTAATAAATAGAAATATCCTAGCATTTCTGATAGTTTTATTCATGGTCTTCTTGACTAAACTCAAATATGTATGTATTTATTACCTATTATACAAAATATTTGACATTTTATTTTTCTCATTTGCAGCTTTTGTTTTCCATTCATCCTTAAAAGATTTGGTAAATCCTTTTTCAATTAAATTTTTGAGATGAATATTTTCTTGGTACATAAGCAAAATCAAGAATCTCATCTTGCAACGTTTTAAGACCTGAAGTTTTGTCAATATATGAGGTTAAATATCTTCATGTAGTAGTATTTCTTTTATGTCCACATGCTAATCATTTGAAAACCCTATCATCCTGTGATATGTCAACAAGATTCAGAAAGTAGTATTCCATTGTTTAAATTTCAGTATTAAAAATAATTCCTTTCTCCTAATTGCTATTAATTTGCTATCATTTTTTAAAAAAAATAAATTCTTCTGTCCTCTATATAATCTGGAATTACAGCTTTAATTTTCTCTGCTTTTTAATGGATATTTAAGAAATTGCACTTTCTTTATTTACCAACTGTTTGACTTTTAATTTAAACTTTTGCAATGGTTATTAGCTATATTTTTTGCAAACAAGGGATTTTTACTATTTTAACTTATATTAAGATTTTCTTTGTATATCTGTTTATTTACTGAAATGATATTTGAATAATTAAAATAATATTCAACCTCTGTTTTATGATTTAAATTTTAACCACTTTTCAAATGTTCATCACTGTTCACTAATTTATTGAAGTAATTAAAATGTGTTTCATTTTCCTCTACATTCTGAATTTCTATGTAAATTTTTTCTTATAATAACTATACATATTATTATATTTTTCTTATTTTTGCTCTGAACTCTATGTTGTCTAGAATCTCTATTTATTGCAGTCTTATTTCTTTTGTTTGCAATTAGAGATTTCTTTGATAAGCATTTGTTTTTTTTTTTAATAATATATTTTGGACTAATCTCTCATCTTTTACATACATTGCATCTTTTATTTATAAGTGCTTTAAAATTTCTGGTCATTTTTATGAACAGTGCTGTTCCTGCTTTCATTTATGAATATTTCTGCAGTTTAGAAATTGCACACTGTTCTTTGGTGTTGGCAATGTTGGCCAACAGATTCTCTGATTTTTCAAACAACTATAATTTCAGAGTTTTCTTAGTTTTAAATGAATATATATTTTGGAAAGCATTTATAGTGTTATTAAATAATGTGATATAAGCTTTGGAAAATATGAAAATGCTAAGCTATTTTCAAGTCCCTGTGTATATCAGTGCATATTGTAAATACAAAACATTTCATATAAAATATTTTTTAAGACAAAATCCTTTTGTTCATGATGGTATATCAGAGTTATATGTATTGTAAAACTTGAAGCATTCTAATAGTGTTAAATAAAATTAGACTGCAATAGAGCATGACAAAACATGGACATTGGTTTTTATTTGCAAATGATTGTTGGTATGTAATAATGGTAAAATGGATTATATTTACTGAGCTACTACTGACTGACTGACAGTAGTGAGCAAGCTTTAGGTATATAATCAATACAGTTTATCTTCACAAGATAACTCTCAGGTGGGTTCTTGAAATATCTAATTAAGCTCAATTAATGGAAAGTCATCCTCCTTCTTGTTTAGGAAAGACTTAAGAGGTGCAGTGTCATTGATGAGGAGATATTTCTGGAGGTGTGCACGTGGGGCATCCTTCTAAGGCATATGAATATGTCCAAGTGTTCATAGGGCATTGTCTTGGTGGGTGGAAACCCACATAATAACTGAATGAATATTGAATTCCCATCCTGGGGAGTCCTGCTACATTCTTTAATTGAGTGTCAAGAATCCCCTGAGTACATGGGAAGTGCCTATCGAAGGAGAAGAGACCATTACATGAGGAACTTGATTTTGATGATTGTACTTATGAACATTTTTTTAATTAAGGTATGCACATTTTTTAGACAGAAATGCTATTTCACACCTGATAGACTCCACTATAGTGTAAGCATATCTTTTATATGCATCGGGAAACCAAAAGGTTACATGACTGGTTTTACTGCAATATTTGCTTTATTTTCATGGTTTGGAACCAAACTGGTGATTGCTGTGAGGTATGCCTGTATTGAGATGCCTATAAAATTGTGAGGTATAAAATCACGGTCTATCAAAACAAAATGACATATTCAATGAATCAAAGACATGGGCTTTTGGGAAGCGGCTGTGGCTCAATCAGTGGGGCTCCCGTTTACCATATGGGAGGCCCTGGGTTCGGTTCCCGGGGCCTCCTGGTGAGGGCAGGCCCGCCCGCACGGCGTGGTTAGCTGACCCAGCGAGCACAAGCAGCAAGGGGGGATAAATGAATAAATAAAAAAAAAAAAAAAATGACATGGGCTTTCTATCACTGAGATTTGAGGTTAAATTTGCAAAATGATTCTTATTATACTTCTGAATTTGGGAAAGTGTTACCTGTTCTTAATCTCATATTATTGATGGGATTTAGTGCATGCAAAAATCTATATTTATACAATTGCAATGTTTTTGTCTGAGGCATCCCTAAATTAAAGACTCAGATAGGAGCTAGACCTTCTGCTGCTGGTCAGAATTAGGTGTCCCTGTGGTTGCTGTTTCAGGGCTTCCTAATTTCATAGGTATGTCCAGAAATACATTTTTCATGACTGTGCCTTGTCTCTCTTATTTCTCCTAAATACCAGGACAGATTGTGATCATTGTTTAGACAGAAAATGCCACAGATCTCCCTGGACACCCAGATATGAGAACTTGGGACTGTAGGGGAGTAATGTTACATGGGGTTTACTTTGAGAAGATGACATCAATAGGAGATGACGGCTTGCAAATATATTACTTATTCCCATCTTATTTCTTTGGAAACTTGAGCTTTGCTAATATCCTTGATTGGCTTATTGAGCTCATTCATCACTTCTGAATGACAGTGTAACAAGAGATATGTCGGTATGTATATGGAATCTTCGAGCCAAATCCTTTTCTTTTTTAATCCTTTATTTAAAGAGTATTTCATGTAAAGCTTGATTAGAAAAAACGTTGTTAGTTAGTAGTATGAAATTGGTATATAGCATATAAACTTTTATGGGATTATTTTTTTGAACACTAGTAAATGAGAAAAGTGCAAGATTTTAGATTGCTTTTTCTGAAAATATGCCAATATAGAAGTAATAGACAGAAAAATTGCCTACCTTCCCATAGATGTCCAAGTTCTAATTCCCAGAACCTGTAATTCTCTACCTTTCATGGTAAAATGGACTTTGCTGATGGAATTATTTAAGGAAATTGAGCTGAGGTGATTATCCTGTGTTATCTGGGTATGACAGAGATTATGTGTAAAATCATATAGGATTTTACATAAGACAGATGGAGGCATGAATGACAAAGACAGAGAATACGATTGATAACAGAAGCAGGTTGGAGTGATGTGATTACTGGCTTGAAGGGGCCTACAAGCCAACGAATAATGACAGCCTGTAGAAGCTGGAAAAGGCAAGGAAACAGGTTCTTAAAGATCCTCCAGAAGGAATACAGCCTGCTGATACCTTGTTAGTGTGGAAAACCTATTTTTGATTTATGACTTCTAGATAATTTTTAGTTGTTTTAAGCCAACTTAAATTTGTGGTAATTTGTTTAAACAGCAATAAGAAATTAAAACCTGAGACAGAAAATTAGTTTTAGAAAATTTGTCTGTAAACCTAACAAAAGGAAGAAAATGCTGCACTTTTCAACCTTGACCTTAATTCACTTAACAAAGGACATGGATTGGTAATATGTCAGGGTGACTATAGCCTTTCTGCTCCAATTCTGTTCATCTCACCAGATTAATAAAGAATCATTTTTATGGGGAAGTACACTTCTCTAATTGCTTATATATTGACTGGTAAAGCCAAATATGCTTCTAATAAATTAAAATCAAACAATCAAACAAATATTTCAATAACATATAAAGTTTGAAATCTAATGTAATCCAATTAATGCCAATTTTGTATCTTGAGAACATAAATATCCATTGTATATTTTGACTTTTTTGCTTTCAGCTTTTCTGTGTATTCATGACCAATGCTAGAAATTCATTCACTGACTTGAAACACACTTCTAGGTTTTTGGTCATTGTCAACTTACATGCAAATGTCATAATTGTAGTTTATTACTAGACTCTGTCTTAACTTTGCATGTCATGCCTACTCTTCATCAATCCATCCAATGGTAAAAACATTTTACAAATGCTTAGATCTTTCACATGATTTTCAGCTCCTTAAGAAATGGTGTCACTTGCAAGATGATTCCTTTGTCATTGTTATTTTTCCCTAACATCATTTCCACCTCAGTGCACACTAAATAAAAATTCCAAAAAAAAAAATGTTTATTTGATATTATGGTTTTATAGCAAAGACAATTCTAGACAACATTATCTAGCATAAGAATATCATATGAGAAAAACTCAAATGCTTACCATATTTAGATGAACATAAACATTTTGCTTTGTGTATATGACCGAATGAGAGGGATGAAAGGTAGAATCTTTTTTTCTTGATTTTTAAGAACATTGTGCCATATTTCTTATTCCATGTGTTTCCAGCACTTTTATGTTTAGTTTTATTTTCCCCTATAATTTTATTTTTTGTGATAAAATTGACTTTAAGGTAAAGATAAAAATGGGCCAAAAATTATTAGGAAATTGATCAAAAAATGATGTAATAAAAGGAAAAATAATAACAAAATGGAAGCAGATATGGCTCAAGCATTTGGGTGCCCACTTACCACAAGGGAGGTCCCAGGTTCAGTTCCTGGTGCTGCCCAGAAAATATGAGCAAGACAGCAGGCTGATGCAACAAGATGGCATGGCAAGCTGATGCAACAAGATGATACATCAAGGAGATACAATGAGGAAACACAATGAGAGACACAAGAAGGGAGTAGATGTGGATCAAGCAATTGTTACCTCCCTCCCACATGGGAGGTCCAAGGTTTGGCTCCTGGTGCCTCCTAAATAGAAGACAAGCAGACACAGAAAGCAAACAACAAACAGACACAGAGAGCAGACAGAAAGTGCAAACAACAAGAGGGAAGAAAAATACATAAGTAAAATATATCTTAAAAAAATAAATGGTAGTAATTCAACATGTAAAATGCCTGGCTTTATGTTTCACTATCTGTATAACAGCTATAACAATGCTACCATCCACACACACACACACACACACACACACACAAAAGGTTTTTAATATGGGGTGAGGAAAGGGGAAGGAGGTTGGGTATATGAAAGTCTCTAGTATTCTGTGTGTGACTTTGCTGTGACCTAAAATTTCTTTGAAAATTAAATGAAAATGTGGGAGACACTGGGCATTGAGAGGGGGGAGGTGCCACAATACAGACTGTTTACCCAATAATGCAGTGATAAAAGGAAAAAAAAATTTTTTTCATTTTATTTTTTGTTTTTTTCCCATTTTTTGAATGTCCCAAACCATTAATTATATATATATATATTTATTTTTTTCTGAGTTTCCATGTATTTTATCTCTTTCATTTAAGCTTATCATTATTATTTCATTTTCCTATTAATTGTATTTGGTTATTATATCCTATATAAGGGGGGATAGCCCCAGAGATTGATGCCTAAACAGTGGGCTCTTCTTTGGAATCTGTGCTCCTGAGAGTGACAGAGTTGAACTCAAATAACTCCTCCCTGCACATGGTCCATCAGTCCCTTCTATTCAAACCTATATGTGATGCTGGAGTTTGCAGGTGTACTCCAGAGACTGGAGTCTCTGGCCTGCACACTTGCAAGCTGTGCCTGGAATCTTGCTGGAGCTGCAACTCCTACTCTACAGCTCAATGGACTCACTCAAATCACCTGGTGAGGAGATGATGATGGATAACGGCCATCCTAAGGAATGGAGAGAGCCTGCAGCTGTAGGCAGGATAATCCCATCCACCGTATCTATGGGTTATAAGCCCACTCTCACTTGGAGGTAGAGTGGACATCACCATCCCAGACTCCTCAGGACTGGGGGAAGAGCTATGGACTAGAGTGGACTTAATGGTATTCTGTTGTAGACATATTGTGATTCAAGTACTGGAAGAAATTACAACAGTGAGGTGGAGCCAGTGGCCACTGGACACTTTTGGGGCAGGGAAGGGAAAAGCAGTTGTATTATGGGGGATTTTTCAGGACTTGGGAAATATCCTGAATGACATTACAGTGACAGATATAGGCCATTTTACATCAGCATATAAAATGCAGAACTGTGTGGGAGAGAGTGTGGTCTACAATATGAACTATGATCCACACTTAGTGGCAAAGCCCCAGGATTTGTATATACATTGCAGGTGATGTGCCACACTAATGAAAGATATTTATGTGGGATGTTATGGGAGGTGTGGGAGGAGGGGAACATGGGAATTCCTGTAATTTTTGTGCAACATTTAAGTAATCTAAGAATCTTTTTAAAAAAAAAATGTATATATATATGAGTGTCTCAGGACTTCATGGAACTGAGCTATCTTATCAGCTCTTGTTCTCCTACCTTCAGAATTGCATGCTAGAGGAAAAAGAAAAGCCTTCAATTTTTATTAAAAAAAAAAAAGCCTGGCTTAAAAAAAAGAAAATAAACCTTTGAACATTGAGTAAGAGATGGAGATGGTAAAGAGGATGATCTGATTCTAAAATACCTCCCAAGAAATGATTCTTGTATACTTCCACCAACATCAGCTATCTTTTCATTGTTTTAGAAATTATACCCTTTATTAACTGGTATGTGTTTACACATATTAAAGTTATGAAATGTGTTTGCTTTAATTTTACAGTGGATATATTTTTATATCTGGAATAATTAGCTGCGTATTTTGGGTTAAAATGAAAGACATTAAGATTTAACCAATTAAAATTAAATGAAAGAAAAATTAACCATTTATTACATTTCATTTAATAGCAGGCTTTTCTGAAGAAATTTTAAACCCTTAAATAAAGATTGTAGTAGTTATAAACTTCTGTTAGTTTGAAAGAGTGGCATGAGTTATTAGGAATTTCTTAAGTACAGCCTTCACATCCTTTTCTTTAAGCTGTAAATTAGAGGATTCAGCCTTGATATCACTATAATATCATTATATAATATAATATAAAATACCATTTTAACAATATCTAAAGAGGTTTTGGTCCTTGGTTGCAACTACATGAGGAAAAGAGTACTGTAAAATAGAGCACAGTGATTGTAATCAAATGATAAGCACAGGTGGAAAAGGATTTATATCTCCCCTTCTGAGGACCATATCCTGAAAATGTTTAGGACAACATGAAAATAGAATATCAGAACAATGATTTAGGAAAAGAACAAATTAGTCCTAAAAAGATAAAGATTACTGTTTCTGGATTGTAGGTATCAGAAAATGTTAAGTCTAACAGAGAGGCCTTATCACATTAAAAATGTTTGATTACATTTGAAGAGCAACATGACACTGAGAACACACAAAAGAATACAGTCATTCCCGTGGTCAGTGATCAAATTGTACAGATATCTGAGGAATGCTAACAGAGGGTAGATCTGCCAGTACACCACCACCATGTAGAGCAGGGGGTTTGTATTTGTCAGGAAAATAAAACTGACAGGAGATATCTCTAAATAGTATGAGATTTTATAAAATTCTCTCATGCAACTGTGGGGATGCACAACTCCAAAATCTGCAGGGAAGGCAAACCAGGGGCTCTGATGAAGGTCCTTGATGAGTTCCCAGTTGATATTGGCTGTCTTGAAGTGGTGCTGGGGAATTCTCTCTCTGAATGCTGAAATCACTTCCCCTTTTAAAGCTTAAAACTGATTGGGTAAAATGTCATTCATTGCTGACAGCAGTCTCCTTGATTGATTGTAGATGTAAGCAGCCATCTATACAATCAGCTCACTGAGGATTAAAATACATGAAATGTTCTTTTATTACAATTAGGCCCACACTTTCTTGAACAAACAAATGGGCACCATTACTGGGTGAGTTGACACATTAGCCTAACCATCATAGAGTTGCTGATAGTCACATAGCAGTCATCGGCCATTCTATCTAGAAAGAAAACTAAGAATCCACCAAGTTGGTCTGTACAATCATAAATTGGAGATGGCTTTCTTGTTAACCAAGGGGTTGACCAGCATTTGAGGGGAAATAATCATAAAATACCCAAATGAATGATAGCCAATATTTGGGGGAGGGTGAAGCTCAAAGGGGTTTGAAGTCAATAGCCCATTCAGGGTGATACATCCCAGATTCCCAGCCCGGGTCAGACCAGGGATCATCAGGAAATATGAGAGTGATTAACCACCATAGAAAACATTTTTAAGGAAAGGAAAAAATGAAAGGGACAGATATGAAGAAAAATCAATTGAAATGAGAAAGAAATTTTTAAAAATTGAGAAAAGCTAACAAATAAAATGCTAATATGTAATTTTCAAAATGGTAAAAATGTCTCATACAGATATAAAATAAATACATGGCAAAATTTATTTTCTATTTCATTAATAGGAGACTCAGTAAGATGATAATTGATCCAAAGGGCTTTTAAGTATTTTAAAAGGGACAATAAAGCAAGATTTTGTTTCCTTGTAAATGTTTATTGAAGATAATATGCATATATATAAAAGTACATACATCATTAGTGTAAATGAATTTTAAACAGTCCTTTAAACAGGAACAAGAATTGAATTCAAGTCTTTGAGTGATATTCACTCTTCTTGAAATTTAATATTATGAATCCATTGATTTTAATCATAGGACATAGTGATACTAAGAGGTGCTTTAAGGGATCTCCTATATTCCAGACATACTCTTCCTTACCTTCATTAGCAGTCCAATTAACCCTTTGGCAGTGCAGTAGCTCCCTTTATTCTTATTGATTCAGAGGCATGGGAGACAAAAATAGCCAGCTGGCAGTCTTATGTTCCAGTTCAATGAATTCATTGAGGAGACCACTAGGCCAGGAAACCATAAGGTCAAAGGGACAAGAAGCAAAAGTAGTGCTAGTGGATCAAATTGGTAATAGTGATTGGTGCCACTTCCATTTTGGCCCTCTCATCCTAGGCCCATGAATCTTGGCTATGGGAGAAACAGTACCATACAGTGCACACTGATATAGAGCATATACAGCACCCTGAAAAATATTCATACAGGCAGACAAGGTATTGCTGCCCTGTTAAATTTTGATTGAGTCTTCAATAGTCTGTTTCATGGTTCTATCAATCTGTTTTAGGATAGTGGATTACATGATAAGGTCAAAAAATCCCATGAGCATGGATGCACTGCCATACTCCATTTGTTACAAAGTGAATACTTTGAGCAAAACAATTGTGGTTTTTGAATTCTATACGCACATAGATGGTAATTTTGCAGAAACATTGTGTGAACAGATATCAAGTCAGTATCCTGACTATGAGTATTTTCCAATAGGAACAAAATGCTGCCCCTCTATGATGATAAGTGGTGCTATGTAGTCCACCTGCCACCACATAGCAGGATGATCACCTTGGTGAGTGGTGACTTATCAGGAATAAGTGTTGGTCTCTGCTACTGGCAGATGGGACTAGAGCAGCGACTTTGCCCAGGTGGACCTTGATGAGTGGAAATACATGTTGCTGAGCCCATGCATTACTTTCATCTTTGCCACCATGGCCATTTCTTTGCTGAGCCCTTTGGACAGTGACAGAAATGGCTGCAAGAAAAGGGTGACTGGTATTCACAGAACAGGGCATCCTGTTTTTTTTTTTATTTTAGAATATTCCTCTATTAAGGATACTGTCCTTTGAGCATGTACATAGGTGGCAAATTGCTTCATTATTTTCAACAATTCAGAAAGTTCTATCCACACAACTCTCCCAAAGACTAATTAGTCTCCATCACCAGTTTTCTAATCATGTTCCTCACAAACACTGACCACACAGCTAAACTCCTGGCCACAGCCCATGAATCTGTATACAAATGTACTTCTGGCCATTTTTCCTTCCAAACAAAACAAACTCCCTGAGGTTCTGCCCACTGGGAAGATTACCCTCCAACACAGTCCTTATGGGATGTTCCAGAATGGGGTTGTAGTGCTGCAGCTGTCCATGCTTGGGTGGTGTCTGCATATTGTGTGAATTCCTCTGTAAACAAGGCCCATGTTTTCACCTCTTGTGATGAAATCCGAAGTAGCCTTAGCTGTGAACTGGGAAAGAGAAAGTAAGGTGGAAGAAATGGAGACAATGGGCATTTGAGATAATTTATGCAACTTATTTGTGCCTTCAGGGCCTGCTAAAGTCTGATTCCATATAAACCACTTCCATTTGATGATGGAGTCCTACAGTTCATGACTGAACTAATAGCTTATTGGGTCAGACATTTCAAGATAGGTATCTCAGTTCTCATGGCAACTAGGTGGCCCATGGGTAAGAATTCAGTCTCTACTAAAATCCAGTAATAGGCTAAAATCTTTTTCTCAAAAGCAGAATAATTATTTGCAAAGGATTGCAAGATTTTCTACAAAATCCCATGTTTCTGCTCTGTGATTCTCATTTAGAGTCCTGACAAAAGTCCAAACATCATCTGTATTTGGCACTGACTCTTCTAGTGCCATTGGATATGGTGGATCAGTTTGGCCCAATTGGCAAATAAATTTTCCTAGCAGTCTGGACCTATTCCAGAGACTCCTCTTATTCTTGCCTCCCTCAAAACTAACAGCTTTTTTGATTATGCAATAAGTGTTCAGAGTAGCACACCCAAATGAGGAATATGTTGGCTCCAAATCTCTTGAGGTCAACCAGGCATTCTGCCTCTTTTATGGCTGTAGGACTGGCCATTTAAATAGATTAACATTCACTTGAAAAGGGAAACCTTAACATTGCCTATCCACTGAGTTAGAATTTTTTGGTGTGCAAACCAGGCATCTATGTATTTTTTAAAAAATTTTCCAAGTGTTTCTTACTTATATAGCCAGATAATAGTCTATATATTAGTATATAAGAAGTCCAAGTCAAGGAAGGACCATATAAAATTCAAAACATGTTACCTTTAACTCTGCTGGACCTCTAATATTCTTATATTTTATCACATAGAATATTATTGTTATGTCTCTACTTACCCAACTCTGCTCTTAATACTTCTAATCCATATATTTCTCCTCTCTGGAGAGTCTCAGTAAGTGTGAACAATCTTTTCTGCCACTTTGGATTACAACACTTTAAAATTTAAATAAGAAGCATAGTAACTTTTATTAAACAAATATAAATTAAGTCATAGGTTAAGCTTTCACATTATTTTATTACATACATATTTTTCAATTTCTTAAGGATTTAAAGAGGCTATTTTCCAAAATAATGGGGAAACTGGATTTCATATAACTTAATAACCTGATGTCATATAACTAATACATATCAGAACTAAGACTATGTATAGAAAAAATCATTGTATTACTTTTCCTAGTCTATGCCATATGGTTTTTCCACTGAAGGATCATTTTTTTATTAGGAGCCTGTGGCATTTTTGGTATTTCACATTAGCACCCCTTTGGCTAACTAATACAGAGTTCAATACGAGGTAAGAAGAAACTTTTTCATCATTTAAAGAGTATTTTAAAACTATAACCTTACACCTCAAACTAGAGTATGTGCTTTATTATTTAATCTTGAGCTAGAGTGTTCTAGCTAAATCAGAGTTATATTTAAATTGAACCATACAACTTCTATGGAATATTGCTATGAAAATAGGAATGTCTCTCTACACAAGTAGGTCAATAGAGTTGCATATCAGATATCTGCTTTAATTTTCTTGATGGAAGATAGTAGAAAAGCAGAAGTAGAAAGATGGGACCATATTTAAATTAATGGGAATTTTTAAGGAGAGAGAAAATTAGTATTTAGCCATCTATTTAGTGTATGTCATTTAGGAATCATAATTTTATTTTGTGACAGAAGATTTTAAATGATGATTACATGAATTTACAATATAGATAATTGATCTTGAGTCATTTTATTTTGTTATTTCAAAATTTCATTTTCTTTTAAGCTTGTTGGCTTTATAAAAATAATTCAATAGCAGAGAATATAGTTTATATTGCTTCCAGGTGGTAATAAGTCCAGAATTTTGCATATCACAATGGTGTTTTATATATGGTTTAGTGGCTTATCAACTGGGGTCAGAGAAAACTGAACTTTAATCCTCGCTCTGCCAACTAACCTTGTGACTTTGGTCCATTTAACTTGCTTCATTTTTTCATGTAGAAAGGAACATTGCATTATTTAGTTTGCATATTACAATTTAGATTATATAAACTATGTCCACAAAATTCCCAATACTAGTAACCACTTAATAATCTGTTGTAACTGCTAACATATAATGTTTTGTTTTTTCTTTTTTTCATTTAGTGTTTGTAAAACTGTTCTAATGGACCTATAGAACTTTATGAGTTCAGTCTATACAAGAGTTGAGGCAGTAGTTTTGATTCTTTCAGATTGATCATTTAAAAAAAAATCAAGATGTATGTTTTTCTAGCATCTGTCTCCTTTCAAAGTGAAATTAGCTATACATATACACAACCAGTTAAATAGTCCTGAAATATTAGTTTACAGGGATACCTCTTTGCAGATCAGTCTGGATGAATGAATGATACATTCTGAACCATGTTTTTATTTCCTTATATTGATGTAGAGACTTTCTGTGAAGGGATATGACTTGCTAAAAAAAAAAAAAAACGCCCTCATTTATAAACCAACTTATTGCTTTACAGAGAAGATAAGTGATCAAGAATAGTCAGAAAATTATATTGTCAAGAACATCAGGAGAATTTAAGCAAAACATACTCTTATTTCATTCACATGTCCATAACCAAAATGTAGTGACATAGATGAATCATTCTGGACAATTAAAATATAGAATATTGGTATTTCCTAGATTTACTTTTAATGGGATGATATTTAATATATATTTACTGTGATGTAACAAACACACACACATTTATATCTTAAAGAATTATTTAGCTTCTGGGTTAGAACCCATTCATTTATCAATATTTGATAAAAATTAATTGATTTCATAAATTCCTACTGATTTATTTTAGATACATAAGATGTGGAAGTGATATTTGAATTTTATGTGTCTTTTACATAACTTAAAATTTTTAATTTAATACAAATATTTAAATGCATATAAGAAATAAGCACTTTGCCATTACACCATGTTCATGAATTTGAGTAACACATACCTTAAAATTTAGTTCATTGTATTTTTTGTATATGATGGAAAAATGAAGCTACTTTTCCAAGCTTACACTGTGTGGATGCCCAAAGCCCAGGCTTTCCCTCCAAAAATGAAACAAAGTCTGTAAAATGTAACTACCTGCATGACCCAAATATAACTTAAAAATTAACAACCCCCCTCAAAGGAAATATAATGTACAAATGGCATCATAGACTGTAATTTTCTCCAGGATGTACACTTCCTTCCTACAATAACATCACCAGATGACATTTGTGTGCTTCACGTGACCCTTGCAGAAACTCTGTTATGAAATGTTTTCTAATCCCTTCATATTGCCCCTCATTTTCCTTCCTCTTTGCAGAGCACTACTTTCATTCTTTGAACCTCCACCTTCAGAGACCCTCTTCTGTTTGTAAGCACCAATAAAGCTCATCAGTGTTGAGTGCATTCTTTGGTCTTGTAGCCGCCCTGACCCATGCCCTCTAGTAGGAACACACTATAAGTAAATGTTAAATCATAAATTTTAAAACAAGGTTATAGAGAATCTCAGCACTCCAAAATTGTCTTTTCTCAGCTAGGGCAGTGAAGTGATGTTAGAGTAACAATCTTGCTAAAATTTCTGCAGTGGGTGTTAGTCAAGATGCAGTATGTAATAGATTCCTTAAGTAGAGTAACTAGTGATGTATTTTTCAAAATTTGCTTACATAATTTTATTTCCTTTCACTATACTTCCTCCTATCTTCCTAATTGCTGTTTTGTCCCTATCACTCTTCAGAAAATATTTTTATAGATAATTCAAGGATTATTCTAAGAGATGGAGAAATACAGGTAGAGAAAATTGTGGTAGAGAAAAACTGAATAAAGAAATTTGTTTTTAAAAAATGTATTTTTTGTGATCCTCAAAATATATTAATACAAAAATTATATTATTTTTTCACATAGCCACTGAAATTAACTTATAAATTTTTAAAAGATTTCTTGTATGGGTTTTCATGAAACAATATAAGTTGTCTGAATTTATACAGAAATTAGAATTTAGCTTAATTATATATTTTTACCTTAGTATTCCCTGAGGCAAAAGAGCATTATTTTCTAATCAATTTATGAAGCTGTTTATTCTATGTTGCCATTAGAATATTATTTCACCTAGATCTGAGAGAACCTTTCTGGAAATAAAGATGTGTTGTCTTCTTCTCCATCCAGTAATTTTAAGATCATTTTCACATTCTTTGTTTGACCTAAGAACAGCTAAATATGACAAAACTTTAGTGCAGTTCATTTTAATTGCAAAAATCATTTGTACATCAATAAATGCAGCCTGCCCCAATGCATGAAAAATGCTTTACTCCTTTAAACAGTTAGATAGCATAGGGAAAAATATTAGAAAACAAATTCAACTTCTGGCAAATTTCATGATTTAATTCTTTCAGTAATAGCTTTTATAAACAATTTTATTCAATTGTTATTGTAAAATTTAAGATAATGTCATATAAGAACAGGATATAGAAATTTAATCAGAAATGAGTTGGAAAATAAATATTTAAGTTGGCAGATTGTTATTATTCATTAGATAGGTTTGATATTTTATTTGAGAAAGTAGCAGGGCTACACAAGGATTGAATTTTAATATATTTTTTAATAAAATTATTTTATTTTTAAAAAGATACTAGATTACATAAATGTTACACAAAAATTATGAAGATTCCCAGATGCCACACCTCCCACGCTTCCCACAACCTTCTACATAAACATCCTTCATTTGTGTGGAACATCACCTGCAATGGATATACAAATTCTGGGGCTTTGCCATTAAGCATAGGCCATAGTTCACATTGTAGACCACACTCTTTCCCACACAGTTCTGCATGTTATATGATGATATAAAATGGCCAATATCTGTCATTGCAATGTCACTCAGGATAATTCCCAAGTCCCAAAAAAGCCCTTGTGTTACAATTTCTTTTCCCCCTCCTTTCCCTCAAAGCCTCCAGTGGACACTGGCTCCACATTAATGTTGTAATTTCTTTCATTGCTTGAAACACAGTATGTCTATAATAGAATACCAGTAAGTCCACTCTAGTCCATAGTTCTTCCCCCAATCCTGAGGACTTTGGGATGGTGATGTCCCCTCCACCTCCAAGTGAGAGGGGGATAATATCCCATGGATAAGGTAGATGGGATTATCCTGCCTGCAGCTGCAGACTCTCTCCATTGTTTGGGATGGCTGTTGCCCATCATCATCTCCCTGCCAGGTATCCTGGGTGAGTCCATTAAGCAGTAGAGTAAGAGTGCAGCTCCACCCAGATTCCAGGCCCAGCTGGCACATGGGCAGGCCAAAGGCTCCAGTCTCTGGAAGTATACCTACAAACTCTAGCACCACATATAAGTTTGAATAGAAGGGACAGGTGAACCATGTGCAGGGAAGACATATTTGAGTCCATCTCTGTCACTTTCAGGAGCACAGATTCCAAAGTAGGGCCCACTGATAAGGCACAAAACTCCAGAGCTATCCACCCTGATATAGAAGCTGGGTGTCTCCAGAGCCCTCAGGAATCCCTTTATTTGCGGTGATATCCACATTGGAAGCCTATGAGGTCCTACAGAGATGTGCATAAGTGTTACCTCTGGGCTGACCTCTCGACTCACTTTGAAGTCTTTTAGCCATATGAACTCATTTGTCTTTTGCAGTATCTACAAACTGCAGGCCTTGCTGTGGCCTTGCCTGCGCAACATAACCCCCTCCCCCATTCCCCTTTTCCCTCTCTCCCTCTTCCTTGTTCCTTCTCACCAATCTGAGCTCTTGCCCCAGTTATTGCCTTTTTTGGACAACCTTGCTTTGCCCCTTGCCGCCCCCAAATTCTGCCCCTTTCCCTAGCAACCCCTGACCCTAACCACTGCCCAATGATAAGCCTCCACCATCGGCTGAGGGACTGCCCCCAGCCTAAAGAGTATATATGCACTGTACTTCCTCAATAAAGGGCTCTCTCTCTCTTTGCTTCTTCCCCCGCACTCAGAGGTCTCGAGTCTTTCTTTCACGCGTGGTCCTTACCAGATACCCCCCACACCTGAGCCGTGGAGACCAGGGAGCCCCCAACCCGACGCCGCTCCCTGAGAACCTCCTCACCCTCGCCGTTCCCGGAGTGCGCACCGGACGGCCCATAACTAGCCAGTGTCGCCCCCCGGGCTGCAGCAGGGCTGATCACCCTCAGGCCCGGGAACAAAGCGGCAATTGGCGCCCAACGTGGGGCTGGGTAGGATGGTTGGGGGAATCGCACGGCGGCGTCCCGAGGGGTTTGGACGGCGAGAGAATAAAGACAGCAGACAAGTTTTCTTTTAGGTTCAGCAAGCAGATCCTTTATTGAGGAAGTGCAGGGCCTTTTATTAGCTAGGTAAGGGGTGGTAAGAGGCAAGGCAAGAAGGGAGAGGAAGTACGTGGCAGGCTAGGATTGGGCACAGTTGGTTGCGAAGGAGGGTTTACTATGTGTGGAAGGCGGGAAGGTTTCGCGGGCATGGGAACAGGGTGAGCTACTTCCTTAAAGAAGGCTGAATATAGGGTTAGGCTAGTTCTTTTGTTGTAGCCGGCCATTTTAGTTTCACATTTTTCTGGCTGCCTCCAACAGTCTTTACCTTTTCCCCCTTTTATTAGAGGTCTTTTTCCAGTCTTATTGCCAGTTGGCACTTTGAAGTAATCCCTCGTTGCCAGGGAGGTTCATTCCCGGGAGTCATGTCCCATGTTGGAAAGAAGGTAATGCATTCATATGCTGAGTTTGGCTTAGAGAGAGGCCACATTTGAGCAACAAGGAGGTTCTCTAGAGACAACACTTAGGCACCCCATAACAATAGGCTAAATTTCAGTTTCAAGAGCAAAGACTCATAAGGCTAGTCATCAATAGTAAGAGCCCATCAGTGGACCATCCTTCTTTGACAGACACTGCCCCTGCACTTGGGGGGCTATTGCTGCTTCCTTGGAGAATGTGGCAGAGCTCTCCAGGATAGGAATTCAGTATTCTCTCATTTATTGAGTGATTCTCCACCCACTGTGACCATGCCCTGTGAGCATTTGAACAATTTTTTATACATTTTATGAATGTTCAGGTGAACTTCCTCCCATGCAACCCCCATCTCTGACACCCACCACCTATGATCCACTCCCAGCCCAGTTGTAACCCTTCTGTGAGCCAAAGCTTCTTTAAAGATGAAGCCAATACAATAGCCAAATATAATTAATAGGAATATGAAAAAATAATGATAAGTTTAAATGTAAGAGATAAAATGCATGAAAACTTTAAAAAATGCTAAAAGTAAAATAAAATTAAAGAATTGGGATATTCAAAAAATGGGGAAAAATAAAAAAAAAAGTTTTTTTGACATTTTGCCTTGTATCACTGTAATATCTGGTGTCCAGTCTGCTCCATGGCATCTCTCCCCTCTCACTCCACGGTGTCTCACTATTTTTTATTTAATTTTCAAAGAACTTTTAGGCCACAGCAAAGTCACACACAGAATACAAGAGACTCTCATATACCCAACCTCCTCTCCCTTTTCTCACCCCATATTAAAACCTTTTTGTCTGTGGATGGTAGCATTGTTATAACTGTTATACAGATAGTGAAACATAGCTACTAAACATTGTCAACGGTTTACATTTTAGACAGTACACATTTTTAAATTTTGATGATATTTACCATGTCCTGTGTCCATCACTGTAGGCTAATGAAAAACATTTCCACTGACCACTAAATACCTCCTGTTTGATCTATTATGTTCCTCCCTCTCCATCCCCCTGGGGCCCACGAAACCCTTTGGCTTGACTCATTGGATGACAAGATTCATAGTTACATTCAACAAGAGGTCTTGACACACTGGTTGGTCCTCCCCTATTAGGAACTACACTTGTTTTTCAGAGATGCCCACCTGTCTCTTTCTGAGTGAATCAGTCCTCCCAAAGATGGGAGTCCATCTCCTTCCCACTCATTGTGTGGGTCTCCACCCACTGATACAACACATTATGACAGGATGAACACTCATACTCTCCCTAGAAGCCTGCTCCAGATGTGCCTTGTCCCGAATGCACCCCCTCAACCAACACCCTAAACAAGTGACACTTCCTTGTCATATTGCCATAAGAGCATTCCCACATTGTTCTTTCACCCTCATACTCACAAATCCCAAGTGTTCACCTGATCCCTCTCCCATCTCTCCCCCCAGTATTCTACCCACCCTTTCCATTCTAGTCACCTGTCAATCATGCACCACCAAACCCAATAATATCACTATCCACATGTCCTATCCCTTCAACTACACTCTATCACTTTACCATAGATTATGTCCTTATGGGTGATGGCTCAGAAATTACTCTTCTCTTTCTCTTTCTTGTAAACTTATCTTTCAGACAATAGTCCTTGGAGACTGCTCAGTTTCCTTAATTCCTATCTGTGAGGTCATGTACTGCTCATCCTTCAATGCCTGGCTTTATTCACTCAAAATAAGGTCTTCACGATTATATTATTTGTTTTCATAGCCACTGAAATTAAATGATAAATTTTTATGTTTTCTTGTATGTGTTTTCCTGAAACAATATAAGTTGTCTGAATTTATATAGAAATTAGAATTTAGCTTAACTATACATTTTTACCCTAGAATTCTCGGAGGCAAATGAGCATTTTTTTCTAACCCATTTATGAAGCTGTTTATTCTATGTTGTCATTAGAATATTATTTCACCTAGATCTGAGAGAACCTTTCTGGGAAAATAAAGATATGTTGTTTTCTTCTCAGTCCAGTAATTTAAGATCATTTTCACATTCTTTTTTTGACCTAAGAACAGCTAAATATGACAAAACTTTAGTGCAGTTCATTTTAATTGCAAAAATCATTTGTACATCAATAAATGCAGCCTGCCCCAATGCATGAAAAATGCTTTAATCTTTTAAACAGTCAGATAGAATAGGGAAGAATATTAGAAATCAAATTCAACTTCTGGCAAATTTCATGATTTAATTCTTTCAGCAATAGCTTTTATAAACAATTTCATTCGATTGTTCTTGTAAAATTTAAGAAAATGTCATGTAAGAACAGGCTATAGAAATCAGAAATGAACTGGAAAATAAATATTTAAGTTGGCAGATTGTTATTATTCATTAGATAGTTTTAATATTTTATTTGAGAAAGTAGCAGGGCTTCCCCAGGATGGAATTTTAATATTTTGTTAACTGGTCAGTGGGCCTGAATTTTTTTAGAAAAAATACCAGTGACAACACAGACACATTCATTGAATAATTATTTGTGTGTGTCTGGCTGCAGACAAAGTATATTAGTTGTTATTGATATTTTACTTGTGTTGATGGAAGAGAAGAACTTGTAACACTGATAAAAAGATATTGGTTACCAGAGAGTCAGAAAGGAGCAGGAGATGAATGAGTGGAACAGAGCATATTAGGGGCATTGATATTCTTCTGTATAATACTGCATTGACGGACATATGACATTAAGCATTTGTCAAGGTCTATGTATTTGCACACTAAGTGGAAACCATATTGTAAACTGTAGATTTGGTTAGTAGCAATGCTTCAGTATTGGTGCATCAACAGTAACAAATGTACTTCACTAATCCTAGATGTCAGTAATAGGAGAAACTATGTGTGTGTGTAGGTACAGGGAGTTATATGGAAATTCCCTGTGTTTCAGAAGTAAATTTTCTGTAAATGTAAATCTAAACTTTTCCAAAAATAAAGTTGAAAAAAATGTCTTATTTTTAGTTAGTAGCTTTTGCACATCTTAGATTATTTCTAAATAAAGCATTTATCTATTCTCTAATGGAACATTTAACATTTATGGTTAAAATGAGCTATCTATATACCTATGATTATGTTCAAACTGATTCTTAGTAAAATTTCATTGATTAACTTATGTTGATATTATTAGTTTTTGTTTAATTTGGTTTTTACTTATAATTAAAAATGTCCTCAGAAGATAACAACTTGATATTAACTCACATGGTTTTAGTGAATGCTCAGCACTTATTATGGAATAAATTCCCACTCTGTAATCTCTGTGAAGGACTCCCTAATGTTACCTCACTCGCTCCATGTGCCCTCATACTCTCAGATCCATCCAGCTCTCTGAAAATGCCTTTTGTACTCTTGGCTCATCACAGCAGATATTTACTCCATTAATATCTTCTCACTGTTCAATCAGAAAGAGTTATTAGAGCCATCCTGAATCTCCCTAAATATCTCACAATGATATGATAATATTTCTTGAGTGTATAATGAAGGTTCAGGAAAAACCAAAATAAAGTTTAAAGAATAACTTTTAACTGGATGCTATTTGCAAATGGACCAGGATCTGAAAAGCTAGCTAGTCTATCTTTGAGAGTACCTTTGATGAAGTTTTTTGCTCATTTTATATCTCTGCCTTAAACCTCTGTCTTTTGAAATGAACTTTCATTTATCATCATTCCTCTAATCTACAACCTATGAGAAAATCCCCTAAAAATGATCTCCCATTACCTCAATACACACCTACTTCAGCCTTACTTATTCTATTTTGTTTATTTTTATAGTAAGATTTATTTATTTGAATGGATATTATTAGTGGAAATTTACTTTTATTTCAATAATATTCACTTTTTTCCTCAGTAAGTATGATTGTCCACCATAAAAATCCCATGAATACAAGGTAATCAAAGTTAATTCTTAAGACTGAATTTGAGATTTAATCCAATAATTTTCAATACGTCATTTTCTAATCAGTTATGCAAAGAGAACTCATATGTCTATTTGAACAAATACACTATTGATAGCAGAGTGAGGATTAAATCTCTTCCAAAAGTCCCCTTGAAAATACATTTTCAGAAACAAAATACTGAGTATAATGTTGATATCATTTTGTCTTATAAAGAAATAGAGCTACCTGAAATCTAAACATCTCAAATATATTTTCTGTAGTATCTTTTGAGGTGTTTTTTTTCTGTAATAAAGAATAAAGTACTTCAAAATTACTTCTATATGCATCTTTTATAAAATTTAAAATGTTTGAAGCATTCCTGGATCAGTTCATGTCTCCTTCAATTCAAGTCAGGTTTTCAAATGATCTCAGCAAAGATTTAGCTATGGTAATACCCTGGTTTATCAGTTTATCTGTCCCTTCAAATTATCTAAAATAATTTTTGTAAGAAAATAAAAGTTTAGTCATAGAAGAGAGGATGCCCTCAGTTAAACCTTTCAACATCTGACCAAATAATTCAGTTCACAAATTAGACAAGTTGATATCAAGTTAATCTGCACTAAAATGCACTATCAACTTTTTTTCCTAGTAAAGTAGCAAAAAAAAAAAAAACTGTGAAAATAAGTAATATCTATGACTTCTATTTATCTGGTCATATGGTACATTTGTGATATATTTAACTCTCAAATTAAATCTTTTTTACTCTTTATCTCTGAGGTCTATTATCTTTCTATTAAAGATGAGTTCTTTGACTTCCATTGCTCACATTGGAACACACTGTGTAAACACATAAGAGTCATCATTTAATTCTTAGCTTTATGAGAGTTTGATTAATATCTATATCTTGCACTACATTAGAACTACAATGGCTTAAAGGCAGGATTTTGTCTGTCCACAAAATTGAATGCCCAGGGCAAAATAGTTTACTAATATATATATTAGAAAATGGTGAGACAAGAAATGAGTAACAGTTACTAGCAAGAGTTAGCAATTCTATTATGCTGCAAAATAGTTACTGGGTGATACATTATTATTCCTGTATACTAATGATTATATCTTCATAACAAATCCAAGAGATGAGTCTACTATTACCTACACTAACAGATCCCAGATGAGGACAAAAGGCATATACAATTTAAGTAATTTGCTCAAAACTTCATAGTTCGTATGACGATAACAGCATGAAAAATAAATTTTCTGAGTACAGACTCCTTGCTTTTAAGTACTTTAATATGTAGAATGAAAGACCAAAGTGGTCTTTTCAGTTTGTCTACTGATTATCATGCCTCCTGACAATACTTTATGAAATAATTAATTCTTCATTATATCAAAGGTAGAAATAAGAAAGAAAGGATGTTTTTAAGAACTTTTACCATTGGTGTGGTGGCAGTGGCCACTGGAGGTTCTGAGGAAAGGAAGAGGGAAAAAAAGGTGTAATATGGGGGCACTTTTGGGATTTGGGAGTTGTCCTGAGTGACATCTTGTCATAACTTACAAAATGTGTGGGAGAGAGTGTAAACTACAATGTAAACTATAATCCACACTTAGTGGCAATGCCCCAAAATGTGTTCATCAATTGTAACAAATGTACCACACTACTGAAGGATTTTGTAAATGTGGGAAAAATGTGGAGGGATAGGGAGCAGGGCATATGAGAATCCCTTATATTTTTATGTAATATTTATGCAACCTAAATATCTTAAAAAACAAAAAGAGAAAAGAAAAGTAAGTAAGAATTGGTTTCACTAGATTTGAGAATTCTTTCAGATAGTTGATATGTGAAGAATTTTCAGATTTTTATCCTGGGTGATCAATAAGATGAAGATGATAAAATTAGAAGTAGATGTAGAAAAAAATGGATTAAGAGGAGGGAGAGGAGGAGAGGAATGAGAATGAGTTGAAAAAATAGAAGTAGGAATATATGTAGATGTAGAAGAGGAAAAAAAGGAGAAGGAAAAGGAGGAGTAAATGAGAAGGACAATGATGATTAAGGTGACAAGGGAGAACATTTGAAAAAGAAAGTGGATGAGATTAGTTTTACCTATACTGATTTTGAGGTACAATTACATTTTTAAAGTATAGAACTAGAACCCCAGAAATATATTATACTGGCATATGTGGAGTTATGCAGTAAGAAGATATATAAAGCAACCACACTTGATAAAATTGAAAGTGGAATATAGAACTAACACTTCTACTTAGACGCAGAAGTCTGCACAAAATATTGTTCCAACTCTAACAATTTTTAAAAAGCCATACAATCTAAAAATCATAGCTTTTCATGAGCTTGCCAGAAAGTTGATGCTGCAAACATTTACATAATTTCAATTTGAAATAGTGATCAGTCCCCCAAATTGATGTGTCAAATGATCCATTTCTACTTCGTCAAATGGTGGAAGAAATAGTTGGACATAGTTCAAGCAGGTAATAATAAATCAGCTAAATTATAAAGAATTGTTAAACCAAGTGTGGACTAGAGCATCATCTGGAAAAAGAAGAAAAACCTAGAACCAAGGGGTTTGCATTCATTCCCAAAATCTTCTCTGTAGGTATCTACCAAATGTTCATGAGAAAGATTGGGGTCTTGCTGGGAGATGTTCAGACAACTTCAAATTGCAAACCACAAAGTACCAAACATTCTCCTATCTAAACAAATGAGCGACTACTATATAGCTTTATTCTTACTTTAGTCTTAACAATAAATAACATTTATTGAGATACTTAATCATAGGATTCCTCCAGTTTTCTGAGAGCATTGAATCTATAACAGAATTTGCTTTCACATATCCTCCCCCTAATTATCCAAACAAAGCTAGATCCTATCATAGGTTCTTTCTAACCCCCTCTTATGGAGAATCTGCACATTTCCTCATGGTGTGTGTTCTTCCTCACTGCACTGAGTAGAGAAGCCATCTTGTTCAAGGACATGTATTCCTCAAGGTCTTTGATTAAAAGGCATTGACAGGGAAGCGGCTGTGGCTCAATCAGTAGGGCTCCCGTTTACCATATGGGAGGCCCCGGGTTCAGTTCCCGGGGCCTCCTGGTGAAGGCAAGCCCGCCCACGTGGCGTGGTTAGCTGACCCAGCGAGCACAAGCAGCAAGGGGGGGATAAATGAATAAATAAATAAAATCTTAAAAAAAAAAAAGGCATTGTCAATTAATAGCTTAAATATCTACTGGAGAAGATGAACAACATTTATAGAAATATGGAAAACTTCATCAGAGATGGATACTATGAGGTAACTTCCAATAAAATACTGGAAATAAAATATTAAAAAATATTAAAATGATTCTTTTCAAAATTTATTAGTGCAATATTAAATAATTTCCATTCATAACCTGATTTACTCTTTGAGATAACTGTATTGAGAATTTTTTTCTATGACAATTGTGGATACTAGACTTAAACTTTCAGTGACTTATGAAGAGATATATAGGTAAAAATCTGGAAGATCTGGAATATAATTTCTGGATTTTCAGTCCAGTGCAGTACTCTTTAAGATCATGCTATATTTTTCTATACAGAATAAATAACTAATGAAAGTGCTTTTTATAAGAACATTCTCTGAAGTTAGAATAGGCATGGAGAACTTTATGATACAACTTGAAAGGTAACAGTACATTTTTGTTGTTTTTGTTGCCCTTAAAAATGAATACATTTAACCTTAAATTTTAACACATATTTCATGGCTTCCAATTTAGATTTCAGAATCATATTTTGGAAATATTCCACATCAAGTGTGGTTAAATAAAGGAATGCAGAACAGAAATCCCAACTAATTAAAGGATACTACCTTATTTAACAAGTAAATATCCAACTAGTAAAGAAAGAAACAATGCCCTTAAAGTGTTCAGCATCCCTGTCACTAAAATTGCTTGGAGGAGCCCGTTCTTTTCTGAAAAACTCTAATGATAGCATTTTTCACTTCTTTGTTTCTAAGACAATAAATGAGTGGTTCAGCATGGGATCACCATAGTATAAAACACAGAGGCCACTTGATCCCTTCCCAAGAAGTAGGAATCCTTTGGTTTTAAATAAGTAAAAACCATGGTTCTGTAAAAGATCGTTACTCCCACAAGGTAGGAGGCACAAGTAGAGAATGTTTTGTGCTTTCCTGAAGTGGAATTAATTTTCAGAATACTAGACAGAATGGACACATAGGAAACAGTGATTGTGCTAAGAGACCCCATTATTTTTATGAAAGCAAGGATGATTATCATGCTTTCAGTACCACTACTATCAGTTCAGGACAGGGCTAAAACTGGGGTTGTGTCACAGAAAAAGTAATAGGCTACATGGGATTTACAAAAATGCAAATTACTGATTCAAAGAAGAATAACTAATGATTGAGTAACGTCAATCATGTAGGACACTGTGATAAAGGCATAGCAGAGTCGCCTGGACATAACCTGGTAGTGCAGAGGATTGCAGGTAGCTAAATAGTTATCATAGGCCATGGAAGAGAGAAAGAAAAATTCAGTGACAACCAAAAAGACAAAGAAAAACATCTGGGTGAAGCAGTCAATGAATGAAATATATTTGTTTGAATCAATAAGTTCTCTAAGTTGTTAGGTATGATGGCTACTGAGTAACTGAGGTCAAGGAATGACAGGTGACTGAAGAAAAACTACACTGGTATGTGAAATTGGAGCTGCAGATGAATGATCAATATCATACCTGCATTCCCCAGCCCAGTAACCAAGAATATCAGGAGAAATAATATAAACAGTAATTGTGGGATTTCTACAGATTCTGTCAATCCCAGCTGAATGAAATCAGGTTCATTTGTGTAATTCCTACTTTTTAAAGTGATCAACTATTGTAAATTATTGAGAAATTAAATGCGAAACTTAACATGGATGACTTAAAAAAAAAACAACCTTTTTTAAATCAAAATGATCCAGAGTTTAAAATAAAATTAACTTAATGATTTTAGAAATTCAAAATAAAGTATAATTTTCAAAATATGACTGAAAAAATATCTTAGTTTGATTGCCAAATATAAACTTGATATAAATCACCTTTTGATATTTTATAATGTAAATTCATATATATTGCATAATAGAATGATTAGATACTCTTCTCAATGTTCCCTAGATTGAAACATTTATTAATATTAAAATATAATAGCATAGGTATTAATATTTTACACATTTTTAATTTGATACAAAAGGCATGGAAATTTAAGTAACTTATCCAGAGTCACAGCCATTAAGTTTTTGGTATGGTGATTCTACCAAAATTGGTTGAGTACAGAGATCATGATCATAATATTATGTACTTGTATTTAATTTCAGAAAATCAACAATCTAGTTATTTAATAAACAATGATATAAATTTTTGACTCATTTAATCTTCTGTGGTTGCCAATAGTATTTAATACAAATGACAGATCAGATGTTAAACCTCATTTGCATTTACATTACCGAGCACACTATATTATTAATTTTCAGAAGATAGAATTTTTAAGAGATTTTTAAACTTCTTCCAAATATTATAGCTTCAATAAATGTTCATTGCTTGATGACTATGATTTTAATACTAAAATTCTATATTTCCATTTCTAGAAATCCTGTCATTACTTAGGTAATGCCTACATGATATTTTAATATTTGTGCATAATATATTCTAATAATATTACAATTTTTTTAGATAAACCAAAATGTCCTAAATTTGACATAAATACTTACCATGAGTTGAAGCTGGTGAAAAATTCTTACAACATTATCTGTCTAGAACTTTGTCGGCCTAAAGTTTTTCTCCCAAATAAAATATTTAAACCATTTAAGATTTCTGCAACATTGTATTTCTCTTCCTTGAGATAACTAATGTATAATTTTTATGTAGATATTTATAAAGGGAGTGAGAGCAAGAGTATGAGACAGAGAGAGAGAGGGGTAAAATAAATCTACCTAAAATGTTTGTTCAAGTCCTGCTCAAATAGAAAGTTCACCTGGAAATTATGTCTCCCATGTATATCAGGAGCTACTGTGAACACAAGCAGAGCAGTGTATCCCTTGTTTTTCATACTGACATTGCCAGGGCATCTCTTATAATGATGATTGCTGATAATGCAACATTTGGTCATCTCTGGGATCAATTTCCAAGGAAGATTGCTTGGCATTATGCCAAGGATAAAGGTTCAAGGACTAATGCATCCATGTTTGTTTTGTAACATAACAGAGAATTGCCTTCACCCTAGAAGTTCTGTAACGTTGAGCAACAATTTTGGTATTCTCTTGTGGTGCTCTAATTTATGAATGGATTAAAAAAGATGATTTCTACAGAAATACTTAATTGCTCTGTGGCTGAAAGGCCAGATCATTAACCACCAACAATGGAATAGCACATTTTGTCCAATGACACCATCATAGGATTCATCATTGTTTATTATACAACTATTGTTACACAAAGAAAGAAAAAATGAAAATCTTTCATAAATATTGTTATAGCTTTTAGTTACATTTGCCTCCAAATATTTTCCTTTGTGCATATAAAGCTTATTTATATGTATACTTATGTCTTTACATAATTCTACCTTTCTGAATTTTCAACAATATCCTGATTTTATTATTAAATATTTTTAATACGTATACCTTGACTTCTTTTACAACTAACATTTGTAAAACCCACAGTTTCATGTATTTTGCCTTGACTGTTAAAGTATAACTAAGTTCTTTCTAGGAGTGTGAACCAGGTCATTAATGGGCATTTTTTGTGGCATCAAAGGAAAGCTCGATGGTGTTTCTGCAGTCAGGTTTGGGAGTGTCAACTAATTAATTGACACAGCAAATGCAATGTATTTAGCCACCACACACTTTTGTACAATTTATTTTATAATTTTAATTTATTGGCATTTTTTATATTAAGAGAAACATTTTGGACAAATTAAAAACCAGATGAATAAAGATTTTATAATTATATTAAAGGCCAAATTTTACCTCCTCTTTATACAATCACGTGAAATGAATTCCTGTGAATCATTCATTAAATAATATTAATTAAATCAATTTCATGTAGAGTTTGAAGCAACTCATAGAAAAAGTACTGTTTATTTGGCAGAATTTCCAGAGTGAATTTGTTGTCTAGATCGAAGATTATAAAATAATATTTTATATATTAGATAAAGTTTTGTATGTACAACTGTTCAATTCACCAAAAATTTACTGACATGGAGATAAGTATATTTGACAATTAAAAGCCAGAATCAATTTATGTCACAAGAGGACAATTTGGGGTTCTATGTCAATGCCACCTCAATAGGAAGTACAAAATTACCTCCTATGCAAAGTAACATTCAATGAAAAATAACCATAAGGAAATTTTTCTTCCCACCATTGCAATGTATTTTATAGACATTAAATGTGTTTTCAAATAATATAAATCATAGTTGAAGAAAAAATAATTCAGAAAACTTGATATGACTAATCACATTTGCTGAATCTTTATTATTGGGATTCTAATATAATATCACTAACAGTTTTTTAAAAATGGCTGAATATAAGGAGTAAGAAACAAAGGAAACATTACTTATTTGTTCTATATTTCAACAAAATAAGAACTTAATCTCTAACAATTATTCAATGTCATTTATTAATAAAATTCTATTTCTCTCTTTAATGATCTCCATTTTTAATATGATTTGAAGCTCTGTTTAAGAATTTTACAGTTTCTGTTAAATTGCCTCTACTGTTATTCTATGCTATCCTTCATATCTCTGGAATATAGCAGTGTCCTTTTTCTAATAGTACTACTTTACACAGGTTTATATATATGCTTGTATTTAAAGGGATATATTTTACATCCTTTTACTATACATCTTTTTAAAAAAATTTCCTTTATTGGAGAAATTGTGGGAACAGTTGTGCATAAAATACAGGATTCCTGTACATCACCCCATCACAAAAATGTATATTGTGAAGCGTTTGATACAATTGATAATGGCTTATTTTAAAAATTGTATTATTAACTGAAATTCATGATTTATCTTATGTTTCACAGTGTAGTGTAGTTCCATAGATTTTGTAAAAAGTTTTATTCTCTTACCACATATACAATCTAAATTTTCCCCTTTTACTCAAAGTCATATATATGTATATATATATATGATATATATATAGAGAGAGAGAGATCAGTGCTGTTAATTGAGGTCACAGTATTGTGCTCCCATAACCACCACCCATCGCCAAACATTTCCATCATTCCAAAGAGGAACTTTGTATAGTTTAAGGCTTAGCTTCCAAATCGCTAGCCTCACCCTTGAGTGACCCTTTTTTTAAAAATAATGATTATGAGTTTTCTAATTTGAGTTGTTTCACATCAGTGAGATCATACAATATGTCACCTTTGGTGTCTGATTTATTTCACTCAATATGATGTCTTCATGGTTCATTCATGTTTTTGCATATATCAATACTTTGTTTTACAAATGAATAATATTTCATTTCTTGTATGTGAATACCACATCCTAATTATTCATTAATCAGTTGATGGACACTTGAGTTGCTTCCATATTTTTGCAATTGTGAATAATGCTGCTTTGAACTTCAGTGTGCAGATATCTATTCAAATCCCTGTTTTCAATTATTTTGGGTATATACCTGGTAGTTGGATTGCTGTGACATATGGTAGTTCTACACTTAGCTTTCTGAGGAACCACAATACTGTATTCCACAGTGGTTGCACACTTTTTAAATGCCACCAACAGTGAATGAATGTTCCTATTTCTCTGCATCTTCTCCAACACTTGTGATATTATGTTTTTGTAATAGTAGCCATTCTAGTGGATATGAAATGATATCTCATTGTGGTTTTAATTTCCATTTCCCTGAAAGTCAGTGATGTTGAATATCTATTCATCTACTCATTAGCCATTTGTATATCTTCTTTGGAGAGATGTGCATTCATGTCGTTTGCCAATTTTTTAATTGGGTTGATTTTTGTTGTTAAGTTGTTTTATATATTCTGGATATTAAACCATTATCAGATATTCAGTTTCCAAATATGTTCTCCCACTGTGTAGGTTGTCGTATTATTTTCATGGTAAACTACATTGAGGTACAAAAGCTTTTAACTCTGATGTGGTCCCATTTACATCTATCTATCTATCTATCTATCATCTATCTATCTATCTATCTATCTATATAGATATAGATATATATTTTCCCTTGTTGCTTGTGCTAAGAAAACATGGCCTATCACAAGATCCTGAAGATGCTTCCCTACCTTTTCTTCTAGGTTCTTGATAGTTCTAGTTTTTATATTTAGGTCTTTCATCAATTTTTAGTTCACTTTTTAATATGGTGTTAGCTACAGGTCTTCCTTCTGTTTTTCTTTTGCACATTAAGATCAGTTTTCCCAATAATATTTGCTGAAGACAATACTTAATTGGGAAAATGTCAATAATCAGTTGTCCTTAAATTTGAATGTTGATGCCTGATCTCTCAAATTAATTCCATTGCTCTATATGTCTGTGCTTGGGTCAGTATGGTACTGTTTTTATTTCTGTGGCTTTGTAAAAATTTTTAAGATTGGGAAGTGTGAGTCCTCCAACTTCATTCTTCCCTTTCAGAATGGGTTTAGCATTTTGGGCTATGTAGAGTTCCATATAAATTTGAAGATTAGCTAATCAATTTCATCAATGAAGGTTTTTGGAATTTTGATTGGAATTGCATTTGAATCTATAAATTGCTTTGGGTATGACTGACATCTTAATGATATTTAGTCTAATCCATGAACACAGAATGTCCTTCTATAACATTTACTTAGGTCTTCTTTGGTTACTTTTAGCAATTTTTGTAGTTTTTGTGTATAAGTCCTTTACATTCTTAGTTAGAATTATTCTTAGATAATTGACTCTTTTAGTTGCTATTGTGAATGGAATTCTTTTCTTGATTTATGTTTCTGATTATTCATTTCCTGTGTAAAGAAACACTACTAATTTTTGGTGTTGATCCTATATGCTGTCACTGGTGAATTAATCAATTAGCTCTGGGAGCTTTGTTGTGGCATTTTTTTTTTTGGATTTTCTGTATGTAGGATCATATCATTTGCAAATAGCAAAATTTATATTTCATCCTTTCCAACTTGGAAACCTTTTATTTATATTTCTTGCTTAATTGTTTTGGCCAGAACTTCCTGTAAAAGTTTCAATAACAGTATTGACAGTAAGCATCCTTGTCTTGTTCCTGATCTTAGAGTGAAGATTCAGTCTTTCACCTAAGTAGGATGTTAGCTGTGGGCTTTGCATATATGCCCTCTTCTTTTTTTGTTGTTGAGGAAGTTTCCTTCTATTCTTAGTGTTCTATGTCTTTTTATCAAAGGGTGCAGGATTTTTTGAAAGCCTTTTTTACATCAGTTGATATGATCATATGGTTACTTTCCATCTCTGATGTATCCTCAAAGCTGAGCTTCCCTGACCTGTCCAGCCAATACTGCCCTTCAACCAACTAACTCCTAAAGCCCTGAGGAGGCTTAGGGTCCTCAAGTCCCCATCACTGTTGTCTATCTCTGGGCCAGTTTGAAAAAACATCAGCTGTTACCTATGACAAGACAAGCTGAAACAATGGCTGCTGCTGTCTTTATCTGAGATGTATTGAAATAATGGCTGCCTTTCAAAGACAAGTCCTAAAAATCCAAATTCACTAATCAAATGCTGAAAACATTGATCCACCATGCCCACCAAATTGTCTTGGGGAAGAGAATTTTTATATCCTTTTCTGTCACTAGTGAGCTAGCCAGGAGCTGAACTGCACTGGGGCCTACCATGAGATTAAGGGATTGGCATCAGTAGGCACCAGATGGAGAAAGCAATCTACTGCTTTTTACTGTAATTTATCAGCCTCTTCATTTTGCTCTTCCCTGTATGTGGAAGTTTACTTCTTACCTCTGCAGTTTAAAACTAGTTTTTAACAGTTCATACCTGTTTAATTGTTGTTTTGCTGAATAGCCTTAGTCCTGGAGCTCCCTACTCCACTATCTTCCCAATTCATCTATTAAATATAGACATCAGATGGTTGAATCTTACATTTTAATAGAGTCAGTTATGGGGCATTTAAATGGAAGGTTTAGTCCACTTATATTTAAAATCATTATTTATGCTATTTTCATTACATATCATATATTTTTGAAATTCTAACTCTTTTGACTTCTTTTTGGATCACGTAATATTTAGTACTCAAATTTGTTAACTGTTAGATTTTTTAACCATACTTCATTTCATTACATTGCTAGTGTTTTTTCTAGGAAATAAAACTGCATCCTTAAATTATGTATTCTTTACATTATTATGATGGATTCATAATAATATGAAAAATTCAAATTTGTAGAATAAAATACTTCAGGGTCTCTCTGTTCAACCAGAGAATCTTTGAGAAACTACATAAAGAGTTGAGACTATCTTCACCAAACTTGAGAAATCAGTTAAATTATTGCAGTAACAGAGAGAGTCCTGAATCAAGAAAATTAAATTTAAAACTGATAGCACCAACTGGAATCTACCATAAACCCTCCCTGTCTCAGTGTAGAGTCAGCTGAACTCTAGTTCTGGGTCCCTATCTCTGTTTTAGGGGAACAGACAAACCTCTATATACATACTGAAGTGCTTGTATATTGGTTCCAATATATTCAGTGGCAGCCTGAAGTCATGACTCAGGACACTCACTGCTGTCATTCTTACCAGAATCTGCCATTCAGACAGAAACAGGATTAAGACAGTTAACACAGTGCAAGAGACAATAAATTTAATGTGGTACAAAGAATTTCGGGATGTAGGACTGCAAAAGAGCACTCTGTAGGGGGTAAATTCTATTTCATAGTAATAGGGGAGACATTCTAATTCCAGTAAACAGGGGAATTTCTTAGGAAAGCAGAAGCCCCACACTTTTGCTTCATTTAATCTTCATATATATATGAAAGACACTTAGATTACATAATTGTCTCATGAAAAAAAAAGGGAGTCCCTCATGTCCCTCTCCCTACCCCTCTCACATTTTTGCACATTAACAACATCCCTCATTAGTGTGGTACATTTGTTACAACTGATTAACACGTTTTGGAGCATTGCCACTGAGCATGGATTATAGTTCACATTGCAGTTTACACTCTTTCTCATACAAATTTATAAGTTATGACAAGTTATACAGTAAAGCTATATGAAAGCACAAGACAACTAGTAGTCAATTTTCAAAAACAGTGAAATATGATTTTTGCATTGATTCTTTTTGTTAGCTCCTGGCACTTAATGATATATTTGTCATATAAACACCTGGATTCAAACTTTAAAAACATACAACTCAAAGACTTAATACCCTAGGTAAAAAATTAAAATAATAAAATTTACATTGTGAAATGAAAGCATATGAGACCTCCAAGACCCCTCTCAATTTTAAGCAGAGTGGCATCCCCTCCCCAAAATCCTCAAGATTGAGAAGTAAACAAAGATAAGGGTGTAATGCAAGCACCGGCCAAAGTAGATTTATTATTCTAACAAAAGTAAAACCTTTAACATTGATATAAAGATTTTGGTCACCAGAGATTCTGAGGGGAGAAGGAGAGAATAACGGGTAAAACATGGAGCATTTGGGGGACATTGGAATTTTTCTGTATCATATTGTAATGACAGATACAAGTAATTATACATATTTTCAAAACCTATCAATGGTATGGTGCAATATGTAATCCATAATTTAAACTATAGCCCATAGTAGTAGCATTGCATCAAAATTTGTTCATCAATTATAACAAGTATACCACACTAATGAAAGATGTTGTCAATAGGGGAAACTGGGAAGGGGAAGGAGTGAGGTATAAGGAAATCCCTTATTTTTTTACATAACATTTCTGTATTCTAAAACTTCCTTAAAAATAAAGTTAAAAAATATAATAAAAAGGTTATGAGTCAAAGACACAAGAAATTAAGGTCCATCTAAAGGAGAAGATAAAACTTCAAAAAACATCAAAAAAAGTTGAGAATTTGGATATAGACCAGAAAGAATCATTGAAGTTAAACACAATAAAATTGAACTGATTCAGGCTGATATGGAGAAAGAAAATATCTATGATAAAAAGTGAATATAGCCTTAGTGTCATGGGGTATCCTCAAGAATACCAATAGAGTCATAAGTTTTTTTTGAGAAGAAAAAAGAGAGAAAGGGACAATATGAAAAAAAAAATAATGGCAGAACACTTCTCTAATTTAATTAAAAGCATGCACAAATATTCATAAGTACCAGGAACAACACAGAGGAGAAAGTTGAGGAGAACTATACCAGGCATAATGTAGTAAAAGTGCAGAATGCAAACACAAGGAAATAGATCTGAAAGTAGGAAGAGAAAAGCAACATGTTATGTAAAAGGCAATTGCTATGAAATTAAATGTGGGTTTCTAAGCAAAAATCATGGTGTCTTGAAGGCAGTGGGATGAAATATGTAAGTACTGAAAGAATAGCATCTCAACACACAATTTTATATCTGGCATGTTGTATTATAAATGAAGGCACACTTAGCATATACCCAGATCAAGAAATTCTGTGGGAGATCATCAATGCTAGACCTGTCCTACAATAATTATACAGGGAGGTTTTCAGATGGAAAAGAAAGTACACTAGACAGTGGACTGAAGAAGCAAAAATGAATAAAGATTTCTTGTAAAGGTAGGCATATGGATAATATGATATTATGTGTTATATGGTATTATGTTTTTTTAATGTAATTCCACTTCTTATTTGTTCAAATTCTAATAAGCACTGCTTAAAAAGTAATGAACCACACAATCTTATAGGATTTGAAAAACTGTATAATGGCTGGTATCTGTCATTGTAATATCATGCAGAATGATTCCAATGTCTCAAAAATGTCCCATGTTACACCTGTTGTTCCCTCTCCTTCCCCTCAGAACCTCTGGTGACCACTGTCTTTATATCAATATTACACATTCTTCCATTACTAGAATATTAATAACTCTACATTAATCCATAGTTGTAATCCCTCCTATGTTTGTTCGTTGCTCTATCTTGAGGATTTGGGCATGGTGATGCCCAACTCTGCTTCCAACTGAGAGGGTGCTTAGATCCCATGGGGCAGGTGGATGGAACTGTTTTACTTGAAGTTGAAGATGCTCTCTGATTCTTGGGTTGACATTGCCCATCATCACCCTTTTGCTAGTTGTCATGGTGAATTGGATGAACTGAAGAGTAGGTATTGGCTGCAATGCTGTTGATATTCAAGGCTCACCCATCATATGAACAGCCAGAAGATTTAAGGCTGTGGTACATATATTTAATGAGTATAGTAATATACATTCAAGTAAATAAGACAGAAGAATTATGTGTAGGACAATTACAAATGAGTCTAACTCTGATATTTTGGGGGAGATGAGTTATCATATATTCCAAGGTAAGGCCCATTGACAGGGTGCCAATTTACTGGGGTTGTTTGCCCACCCTATATTATCAAGAGCCCCCAGGAACACCTATTTGAGGGACTGTTTATTGTGGCAGACAGTGTGATCCTCCTGAATTGTGCACAAGGTAACCTCTGGAATAAGTTTTGAAATCTCTTAGCCATAAAAACTCATTTGCATTTAATATTTACCCCTTTTGGTCCAAGTCTTTTACCAAATGCATCATTAGTTGATGCTTCGTATTAATCCCTCGGTGCCAGGGAGGCTCATTCCTGGGAGCTATGTCCTTATGGAGGGTGGGGAGGGAACAGTGAATTTATATGCTGAGTTTTGCTTAGAGAATGGGTATATTTGAGCAATAAGGAGGCCATCAGGTGGTAACTCTTAGGAAATATGTATTACCAGGCCAAGTCATCAATTGTAACAAATGTACCACACTAAAGAAAGAGTTTATTAATGGAGGAACGTGTGGGAGCAAGAGGGAGTGGAGCATGGGAATACCCTATATATGCAATATAACATTTATATATTCTAAAACCTCTTTAAAATAAAGAAAAAAATGTAAAAAAAAAACTGAAAATAAGAAAAGTCAATGAAAATTCTATGGTTTAGGGTATTTACTGTGAAAGGCTATAATTTGTAACAAGTACAATAATGAAATGCAGAGATGCTGAAGCATAAGAAGAAATGTTTGTGTATATTATTGAAGTTAAGTTGGTATCAAACAATTAGATTTTTATAGATTTAATATATTTTAATTAAGCCCAATAGTAACCACAGAGTACCTGAAAAAGCAGATAGATGGAAATGTGAAGGGATTCAAAGAACTATAATGCAAAATATTAAAATGAAATGAAAACAGACATTAATCAAGAACCAAGGGAGGAAAGATATAAAACTAGCAAAAACAGTATAAACTAACTAAGGGAAATTTGTACAAATGATGGAAGAAAAATCTGCATTACTAGTAAAGACTTTAAATAAAAATAGAATAAATCCTCCTTCCATCAAAATGTAGAAATTGGCTCAATGGTTTAAAGTATATGTGTAATATAAGAGACTCAACTGAAATTCAAAAGCACAAGTTGTATGGAAGCAAAAGGATGGAAAATTTACTCCATGCCAATAGTAACCAAAAAAACTAGGGTAGCTGTACTAATATCAGATAAAATAGTCTTCAAATCCAAACTGTTAAATAAGACAAAGAGTAGACTACATACTGATAAGTTCAACAAGAAGACATAAAAGTTATATATGCACTCAAACAGTAAAGACTCACAATAATAAAGCAAATATTTACACATTTGAAAAGAGAAATAGATGGTTCTATGAACTAGTAATAGACTTCAATATGTAACATTTAATAATGGATAGAACATCTAAATAGAAGATTGATAAAACAATGTAAAACTTGAGTGATACTATGAACAATCTAGAGCTAAAAGATATATGTAGAACACTTCACCCAAAATGTTCAAAATACACATTTTTCTCTAGCGCAACCAGGTCTTTCTTCAAAATAGACCATACACAGATCACAATACAAGACTTAACAAATTTAACAAGATTGATATCATAAAATGAATCTTCTCTAACAGTACTGAAAAACACTGAATCATGCTAAAAATCAATAAGAAATTGAACTATGTGGAAATTAAAGGGTACACTCTTAAACAATGAGTTTAAGAATTCAGAGTGATAATTAAGAAATATCTTGACAAGAATGAAGAGAAACAAGATATACCAAATCTTATAGAGAAGCTGTGGCAGTACTGAAAGGGAAATGTATAGTTCTGAATTCAAATGTCTATATATGAGACTTAACCTCACAACTTGACATTCTAAAATAGAAGAGCCTAATAAAACCAAAGAAAGGAGATGGAATGGAATTACAAATATTATATTGGAGCTAAAGTATATAGAGAATAAAAACACAATAGAGAATATCAATTAAAAGAAAAGTTGTTTCTTTCTAAAGATCTCTAAAATCAATTAAAGATATTAGCTAGTCTGACAAAGACAAAAAGAGACAGGAAATAAATTAACAACAGACATGAAATGAAAGGATGTACATTGACATACATTACATTGTAATACAATGGAGTATAAAAACAGGATAAATTGAAGAATTGTGCCACAAGAAAATAGACAACCTAAATGAAATGGACAAACTACTTACATTTCTGAAGTAAATAGAAGATTTAAGTAGACTTTAATAAAACAAAGAGAACAAATCAGTCATCAAAACTTCCCAAGAAGAAAAATCACACCACTTGATGGGTTCACATGTGAATTTCACAAAACATTGGCAGCACCTAATTTGATCTTACTCCTCCAAAAAATGAATCAGAGTTAATTACTTCCTAATGCTTTCTTTGATTTGAGCCTCACATTAATACCAAAGACAGATAAAGGTACCACAAAAAATTATGGGCCAATATCCCTTTTCAATATTGATGCAAAAACCCTGAGCCAAACTCCAGCAAACAGAATCCAACAGTATCTTAAAAGATTTATACATCATGACCAACTGAGACTTCTCCCAAGTAATATGTGGTTCAATATAGGAAAACCAATTAACATAACACACCATATTAATAAAATGAAGTAAATATAACAAAAACAAACAAAATAAAAACATGACCATGTAAATTGAGGCAGAAAAACCATGTGGCAAAATCCAGCACCCTTATTGTCAAAAGTATAATAGAACTAAGAATAGTAGGAAATTAACTAAAAATAATAAATGTCATATATGAAAACCATATGGACAGCATCAGCATCATATTCAGGGATAAGGCAAGAGTGCCCATCATCACCAATGTAATTCAACATTGATATGTCTGTTTTAGTCAGAGTAATTAGGCAAGAAAACAAAATAAAAGGCATCCAAATTGGAATGGATGAAGTTAAACTTTCATTGTTTGCAGATGGCATGAACCGATGCACAGAAAATTCTCATAAAGTAATCAAAGCTAAGAGCTAATAACTAAGCAAAATGGAGTGTATATCAATTCAAAAAATCAGTGATGTTTCTATAGATGAGTAATTAACACTTTTAAAAGGAAATCAAGAATAAAATTCTGTATACTAGACAAAATGTAAAACATCAAACAACTAGGATTAAACTTAACCAAGGCCGAAAAGGACTTATACAGAGAAAGCAAGAAAACATTTCTGAAAATATTCAAATAAGACTACATAAATGAAGTCTATTCTATATTCATGGATTTGAAGACTGCATATTATTTATGCCTTAATTCTACCCAAAATGATTTACATTTTAAATACAATATGACTGAAATCTGCAACAGCTATCTTAGCAGAAATGGAAAAGCCAATAAGGAAATTTTTATAGAATAGTGAAGGAACAAATAACCAAAATAATCTTGAAAAAAAGAAGGATGTTAGAGCTCTTACAATTCCAAATTGTTAATTTATTACAAGGCTACAGTAATCAAAATATATTACACTGGGGCAAAGGCAGAAATAAAGCCAAATGAAATTGAGTGTGGAATTCAGAAAAAAAACATGCACATCTATAGCCAATGTATTACTCAGTCAAAGGAGTGCTGATGCAAAATACTGGAAATCTGTTGGCTTTTTAAAATGGTATTTAATTGGGGTAGAAGTTTACAGTGACCAGTCCATAAAGTGTAATTTACTCCCCTCACCAAAGGCTGTTGCCATATGTTGGAACAAGATAGCTGCCAATATCTGCAAGGGTTAAGACTTCCTCTTCCTCTTAGAGCTCCATGGTCCCAGCTTCTTCAAATATCAGCTGTAGGCTGGGATAAATCTCATCTCTCTCCCAGGGTTCATTCCTCTCTGAGCTTAACTGCTCTGCTCTCTCCACAAGACTGGTTATAAACTTTCAGGTGATTGGCTCATCTCTCTTTCTGGGACCTCTGCTGTGTCTAATGGCCCATTCTCTCCTTCCTCATGTATCTGCTTCTCTGTGGATTTAATTCCTATGACTCCAGCATTAAAACTCCAACCTCCCTTCTCAGTGGTGTGATTTCTCTGTGAGTCCCTGCCCACCAAGGGAGTAGGGATTCAGTGTAATACTGATGTGGCCCAATCAAAGCCTTAATCATTATTTAATCAAGTAGAAGTGAAACCAATATAATCTAATATGTCCAGAGGAACAGACCAGTTTACAAACATAATCCAATATGTATTTTTGGAATTCATAAATATTATCAAACTGCTAAACTCCACCCTTTCAATTCCAAAAAGACATTACAATATTCAAAAAACCTTAAATCAGTACAATGCAAAATATGGAATCATGCCACAATAAGTTTAAAGAAATACAGTTTGTCCCATCTGGCTGTAGACCTCTGAAACTTATGAAACCATTTATCTGCTTCCAATATACAAATGGACAAAGGTCAAACATTTGCATTAATATAAAGAGAAATGTGGAGGAAAATATGAGTCACAGGTCACCTACAGTTCCATAAACCTGCATGGCATACTTCATTAGATGTCATAGTCTGAGATTCATTCTTAAGATGATGGTTTCCTCTTCCTGGGGCCTCATTGGGACCCACCCTATCCACAGTTTTACCCAATGGCCATTTTCTTGGTTCTATCCTCATCAAGCATCTGGGTGGTGACCAAGCACCAGACCTCACCTTCCAAGAGTCTTGGGGTAATTGCCACACTTTACCTAATCCTTGTGTTAGAGTTTTAAACTCCCTAGTATAGTGAAGTGAAGAACAATCTCCATAACATTTAGCATACAGGTCCAACCCTCTCAGAGCAATGAGTTGGCAACCTGGCCTTCCTTAATCCATTGTGGACAGGCTCACCTCTCTCAGGCCTATGGGGCATAGACTTCAACCTCACTAATCTCCAGGGAATGTGCTCCACCTTCTCCATACCCTGGGGCAGCAAACTCTCCCTAAACATCAAATAGAATTATCCACACTCTTCAACTCTCAGGCCAAAATCACCCTCTGTACACATGGATAGGGCTCCTCTCTTGGCCCAAAGAGATGTCTTAATTCCAGATCCCAGTTTCCATGGGTTTCTTCTGGAGGTTGTTTCCCCTTCAATGCCTCCCTTCCATGTGCTTTTTATTCCAGGCTGACAGCAATTTTGGTCATACAGCTTTCTCAAAATGTTTGTTGGTTTAGCATGCAAGAAGCAGGGGTCCAAGCCATCAGACAGTAAGACTCAACAAGTCTTTCCTAGATAACAGCATCTTCAATCCTGATTTATAAGTTCCAAGTTCAGTTAAGTCCTCAGATGGGGAACTATCATCTGGGGACTTGATTTCCAGAGGCTTGGAATATTTGGAATCAGATTCTGGTGTCTTTGTGACCAACAATTCAGTTTTCAACTAATCTCTCTCATCTAGCATTTTACTCTAAGCTGCAAGGAGAACCCAAGCTGCATTCTCTGAATTTACTTTGGAAAGTTCTTCAGCTAAATGCTCAGGTTCACCATTTTCAAATTCTGCCTTCCATAACAGCAGAAGTTAATCTTGCTAATTTCTCTGCAACTTTAAAACATGGATCACCTTTCCTCCAGTTTCCAATAACAGTTTCATCATTTACTTCTAAGTCCTCATAAAACGTCTCTTTAGCATGAATATCAACAGTCACTTCAAAGCACTGTAGTTCTTTTCTACCAAGCACCTCACAATTCCTCCAAAAATACTTCTTATCCATTTATAAACCATTCCATCATTTTGGTAATTGCAAAAGCATGACCCCACTCTCTGGTACCAAATTCTGTATTAGTCCGTCAAAGATGAGTTGATGCAAAATAGCAGAAATCTTTTGGCTTTTTTAAAAGGGTATTTAGTTGGGGTAGAAGCTTACAGTGACCAGTCCATAAGGTGTAATTTACTTCCCTCACTAAAATCTGCTGCCATATGTTGGAGCAAGATGGCTGCCAATGTCTGCAAAAGGTTCAGGCTTCCTCTTCCTCTTAAAGCTCCATGGTCTCAGCTTCTTCCAATATCAGCTGTCAGATGGGATAAGTCTCATCTCTGAAAGGGCTCATTCCTCTCTGAGCCCAGCTGCTCTGCTCTCTCCACAAGGCCAGATGTAAACTATCAGATGAATGGCTTATCTCTCTTCCCAGGGTCCTCTGCTGTCTAATGGAATCTTCTCTCCTTCCTCATGTATCTGCTACTCTGTGGATTTAATTCCTGGTGCTCCAGAATTAAAACTCCCAAACTCCTTTCTCTGTAGTGCATTTTCTCTGTGACTCAATGTCTTACTGACATGGCCCAATCAAAGCTTTAATCATTATTTAATCAAGTAGAAGTGAAACCAATATAATCTAATATGTCCAGAGGATCAAGCCAGTTTACAAACATAATCCAATATATATTTTTGGAATTCATAAACACTATGAAACTGCTACAGCCAATTTATTTTTGAATGTGGTGACACATCCAATCCATGAGAAAGAATTTTCTCTTCAACATATGGTGTTGGGAAAACTGGATAGCTCTATGGTCAGTATTTTTCACCATAGACACACATTCAGTCATTGATCAAGTACATAAAAATAAGAAACAAAAGTATAAAATCATTTGGCAACTGGAAATATGAACGAAAAAAATCATGTTCTGAATTTTATCCAATTCCATTTTAAATAGTACTTTCTGATGAAGTTATTTTTAGTTGAGGTTTGGTGTACTGAATCTATTTGGGTTATAACAGATGGCTCCAGTTCTATATAAACAGAATGAAATTCAAATGTAGAGTGAAAGCCACAGAATAAGCTGGAAATCCATGGATTCAGGGTTAAAAGGAGGATTATCTCACCATGTACATTTTCACAGAACATAAAATACAATGACAAAGGATGACTGGCAGCCAGATCCATAACACCTCTGTTGAGAGAAAGAACCACCTTCTTTCAATTTTGTAAATTTTCTCTGATTTTTTTTTCTCAATTTCATTTATTTGTGCCCTAACCATTGCTAATTCTTTCCTTCTCCTCTCAATTTTCTTTGAATTGAGATTAGTTTGCTTTACCTTTTCTATTTCCTCCCTGTATGCAGTTAGATCTTCATTTAGGACTATAAAATTCCATTTCAGCACTGCCTTTGCTTCATTCCATAGCTTTTGATACTTTGCATTCTTGTTTTCATTCCCCTTGAGATATTTAATAATTTTCCTTGCAATTTCTTCTTTGACCCACTGATGGTTAAAGACTGTTTTTTAACTACCACATATTCGTGAATTTTCCAGTTCTCCACCTTTTTAAAAATATATTTTAACTATTTCTATTCATTTTCAAAGATTTACAAACAACCACCTTATGAATTCTACACAGATTAACCCTTAGCTTCCCATTCTCTACTCCTATTATCTGTTGACCTATATTCTAATTATTAACTCTATGAGTTTGCACAATAAATTTTGTCCATAATTGCACAATCATACCTTATTTGTCCTTTTGTGTCTGGCTTGCTTCACTCAAGATAATGTCTGCCAGGTTCATCCATGTTGTCATATGCCACATGACTTCATTTCTTTTTACTGCTGCATAATATTCTATCGTGTATATACACCACAATATGTGTATTAGTCAGCCAAAGGGGTGCTAATGTAAAATACCAAAAATGGGTTGGTCTTTATAAAGGGTATTTATTTGGGGTAGAAGTCCACAGATACCAGGCCATAAAGCATTAAGTTTCTTCTCTCACCACAGTCCATTGCCACGTGTTAGAGCAAGACAGCTGCCGACGTTTGCCAGGATTCAGGCTTCTGGGGTTCCTCTCTTCCCCGGGCTGCGTTTCTCTCTGGGCTTCACTCCTGTTTCCTCCACAAGGTCAGCTGTAGATGATCAGGCGAATGGCTTGCTTCTCTTCTCCTGGGGCCTTCTTTCCAACATCAAAACTGCTTCTCAGAAGACTGCTTCAACTGTCCTTTGCATTGCCTTTTATATTCTATTCCCCACCCACCCAGGGGTGGGGCTCAATGCCCTAATCCTAACCTAATCATGCCCAGATTAACAGATCAGTTTACAAGCATGATTCAATTATATTTTTGGAATTCATAATTACATCAAACTGCCACAATATGTTTATACATTCACCAGTTGATGGACACATTAGGTTGTTTCCAACTTTTAGCAATCGTGAATAATGCTGCTGTGAACATTGGTGTGCAGATATCTTTTCTTGTCTCTGCTCTCAGTTTTTCTCTGTAAATACATAGTAATGATATTGCCAGGTCACTTAGAAACTTCCTTAGGAACTGCCAAACAGTCCTCCACAGTGGCTGTACCATTCTACATTCCCACCAGCAGTGAATAAGCTTTCATTTCTCTCCACCTCCTCTCCAACATATACAGTTTTCTGAGTTTTGAATAGCAACTAGACTAATAGGTTTGAAATGATATCTTATTGAAGTTTTGATTTGCATTTCCTTAGATTGCATATCAGTAGTGTATGGAAATGGTATTGATTTTTGCATATTAAGCTTGTATCCCACCACTTTGCTGAACTTGTCTATTAGTTCTAGTAGCTTTGTGGTGGATTTTTCAAGAGATTGTAGATATAGAATCATATTATCAGTGATACTGAAAGTTTTAATTCTTCCATTAATTTGGGGGAACCTTTTATTTCTTTGTCTAGACTAATTTCTCTAGCTAGACTCTCTAGCAGAATATTGAATAATGATTTTGACAGTGGTCATCTTTGTCTTGTCTTGATCTCAGTGGTAATGCTTTCAGTCTTTCACCACTAAGTATAATGCTATCTTTAGGTTTTTTACATATGAACTTTATCATATTGAGAAAGTTTCCTTCTGTTTTTATCTTTTTGAGAAATTTTACCAGGAAACATTGCTTTTTTATGATATTTACACGAATTGTTTTTGTGTGTGTGTGTGTGTGTGTTAAACTACCCTTGCATACCTGAGATAAAATCCACTTGGTCATGGAATATAATTCTTTTAATGTGATTTGGATTCTGTGTTCAAGTATTTTGTTGAGGATTTTTACAACTATATTCATTAGAGATATAGGTCTTAGTTTTTCTGTGGGTTTTTTTGGCAGTATCTTTATCTGGTTTTGGTATTAGGGTGATGTTGTCTTCAGAAAATTAGTTTGGTAGTGTTGTTCCTGTTCAATTTTTTTTTTCTTTTTGAGTAAGATTGGTATTAGATCATTTTTCAATTCACCTGGATTTGATTGTCATCCTCATTTCATATTGGTTAGAGAAGATGCTATATATAATTCCACTCTTTCTAGATTTATTGAGACTTTGTTTTGTCATTAATATGTGGTGTCTCCTCGGGAATGATCCTTGACACTTGAGAAGCATGTATATCCTGAAATTTGGATAAGCAATATTCTCTATATGTCTTTTAGGTCTATTTAATTTATCATATTTTTCAAGTTTTATTTCCTTATTGAAAGTCTGTCTAGATGTTCCATCTACTAATGAGAATGATGTATTGAAGTCTTCAACTATTATTATAGATATGTGTATTATTGCCTTCAATTTTTCCAGTCTAAAAGAAGGAAGCTGATTTATTAAGATAATGATTCCAGTCATTGCTTAATTTTGTCAAATTTCTCAATATTTTGGGACAAATTAATCCTAAGTGAATCAATTTTTGATTCAGAATATCATTTGGCAGCCTTTTCATACCAATAAAAAATGCTAACCATTGGGTCTGAGAAATCCTTTTCCCTTATTTACTGAAATGACTCCAAAATGAACAATTTTGTTCCAGTAAAGCATTCCCAAATGGGGCCACTGAAAGCCCAATTAATCTTGGATGAAGTTATGGCATTTAGAAAGATAGTTTTAACATTGGATTGTAATGCAAGTACATAAAGAACAATGAATTTTTCCTGGAGGAGAGGAGGATTTAGATTTAGTGGATCCCAAGATAGCTATAAATACTCTATTAAAATGTATCACACATCCATATCCTATCTCAGGCCCCATAACTGAGAGGTGGTCACTGCCAAATGAAATTCTGACCATCCAGGGTGTTGAAGAATACATAATGCTGTCTCTGGATCAAATAAAAAATCATGACAGTGGAAATCAGGCTGTATTATTTTTGTGATGCACAGCAAAGGTTTTCCAAGTGAATAGTGGTATGGGGAGAACACAAACTATTAATAAATTTTTAGTGGACCACCTGGGAAATAATAGTTGATGCCACTCTCATTTCTACTTTACAGTCTTTGGATCTCAGATATGGGACATATAACACCATAGAGTGGACACTGATTTAGAAGATGTAAAGACCTTTGAAGATTATTTATACATCTCTCTAAGGAATTGCTCCATTGATAACATTGTGACTGAGTCTTCAAAAGGACATTCCATGGTTCTGTCAATCTATCTGATTCAGGATGATGGCTTACATGGTAAAGTCAGCTAATCCCATGAACATGGACCCATTGGCCACACTGTCTTTTCTATAAAATGATTTCCTATTACAGAAATAATACTCGTGGAATACCATGATGGTGGTTAAGGCATTCTATAGAGCACATAGAAGGTAGTTTTGGAAATCACATTGTGTGTAGAGAAGTCAAATTAGGATGCAGAGTAAGATTATTTTTCAGTAAAAACCAAATGCTGCCTCTTTCATGATGAAAGTGGTCCAGTGTGATCAAACTCGCATCAGGTAACCAGATGAACACTTTGGAGAATGATTACAAATTGGAGAACTAGCGTTGGTCTCTGTTGCTTGCATACTCAATATCCAGGAGTGACTCTGCTCAGGTTGGCTTTGGTAAGAGAAGTTCATGTCACTGAGACTACACATAACTTGCATCCAATCTACAATGGCCACTTTGGTCCTGAACCTTTTGGACAATATCTGGGGGAAAGGCTGTGTGGTATTAACAGTACAAGTCATCTTATCCACTTATTAAATCCTTCTTTTCTAAAGAAACATTCAGGCAAGCATTTACATGGGACTGAAATATGTTCTGTGGTTTCACCCATTCAGAAAGCTCTATCTACACATCTGTACCCAAGAACACTTATTCTCCAATATTCCATGTTCCTTATGAAACCCTGGCAGCCCAGCTAAACTATTGGTAACAGCCCATGAATTTGTATTAGAGCAGTTACCTGGTTTAGTTTGTTAAACCACTCTCATGCTCCAAGACCCATCTGTTTCCTGCACAAGCCAAATAGGAATGGTGAATTGTTAAGTGATGGAATCATTACCCCTGCATCCTTCAAACCATTCTGGTGGTACTAATCTTTACCATGTGTAAATATATTTCTGAACTCTCTCTTCAGTTCCATTGTTGAAAAAATCAATCATTTCAATAATGCCATGCCCTCTTGATTATCTTACATTTTTGTAAATCCTAAAATCAGATATGGGAGTGCTCTGACTTTATACATTTTTTCAAAATTCTTTTGATTATCATATTCCTTTGTTTTTGCAAATACATTGTAACATCTGCTCATCTTTTCCTGCAAAGAAATTTTACTTAAATTTAAATTGTTTTCCATTGAATCTATACATCAATTTGGTGTTGCTTTTTAAATTAATTTTTTTTAAGAAAAAAAAGCTTTAGATTACATAAATGTTGTATAAAAAATGTAAGAGATTCTCATACAGCCCACTCCTTCCCCCTCCCACAATTTCCCTCGTTAACAACAAACAACATTAGTGTGGTACATTTGTTACTGTTGATTAACACATATTGAAGCATTGCTATTAACCATAGACTACAGCTTACATTATAGTTTACACTCTGATATTGCTTTTAGTTACTAGGTCAACTATTTCCAAATGGCAATCTACCAATACCATATTTCTTTATTTCTTCTTTTTAGTCAGGTTCCATGACCAACATTACCTATCCACTGTTATAATTTCTTCATGGGGCACTAAGGCATTCAGTTATTTAAAAAATTTTATTCCATTTCTACTTTATAGCCAAGTGCTAGCACCCAGATAAGTGCATGAGATTCCCAAGATAAAGAAAGAGTATATAAAACTCAAAACTTCTGACATTTACTTCTGTCTTACCTCTAATAATATTCACATAGAATATTACAGTTAGCTGTCTACTGCCCTAACTCTCTTTTTAATGATTTTTATCCATAAATGTATCCTTTCTGTGACAATCTCAATGAGTTTAAATTATCTCATGCCACTTTGAACTGTAGCAGTTTAAAATTTAAATAAGAAACATAATAATGTTAAATGCATATAAATTATTATGTTATGCTTTCATATTACTTTATTGCATAAATAATTGTTGAATATTTAAGAATTATAGAAATTATTTTTCCAGCAAGAGGAAATTGAATTTCAGTGGATTTAAGTTATTAACTTAAAGCCACATAGCTAGTACATATAAGACCTAGTACTATGTACTAAAACATAATTATTACATCCCTTTTCTAATCCTATATTATGCTATTTTTCCACTGAGAGATCACTTCTTAGTAGGAGTAAAAATGCTTACATGTAGTCATTTTTATCATTTAATTTGTTGTTCCAGAAGGTTTCATTGAATATGGTAGGAAAAATTTGTCATCATGTTGTTTTTCTGTTGTAAAAGGGAATTATTGTGTTTTCTCTATGGGTATGCCCTGTGGAATTGAGGAAGATATTAATGAGCTGGCATAATTATTCAAATGCATAATATTCAGTGATTTTTAATTGAGTGACCAGTTCAGTTCCAGAAGTAAGAAGAAAAGATTTTCATCACCTACAAAATATTTCAGGACCTGTTACCCTCAATCTCAAACTAAAGTATGGGCTTGAATATATAATTTGATATAGGATTTTGTAGTTTACTCAGAGTTGTGTTACAGGTGAACCTGATGCCCTCTAGAAAATAGAGGTGGGAAAATAGGAGGGTCTTTCAACATACTTAGGAAACTAGAGCAGCAAATCTGAAATGTGCTTTAATTGTTTTGATGGAATATAATAAAATAGTAGCAATAGAAATAATGGAGAATAAGTATGAGGGAAATTCTTTTCTAAACTTTATTTTTAGAGAAGTTTTAGATTTTCATTTACAGAAAAAGTACCCTGGATGTATAGGGAATTCCTATATAACCTCTCACCCCCCCCCCACACACAGTTTTCCCTATTAATGACATCTTAGGTTAATGTGGTACATTTCCTAAAGTTAAAAGACCAATATTGCTACAAACCAAAGACTGTAGATTACAATATAGTTTCACTTTGTACTGTACACATCAATAGGCCTTGGCAAATGCTTAATATTTTGTGTCTGTCATTGCAGTGTTAAACAGAGGTATCTCAACCACCTTAAATATGCCCTTTTCCATTCATTCATCCCCCACTCCATTCTGAACCCCTGACAACCACTATCTTTATATAAATTTCACAAGTTCTTCCATCAACACAAGATAACAACAACAATAACATTGCATGTATTTTGGTCCTTGATCACACCCCTTCCATAATTGTACATTCCTTAATAAGTAGGGAGCCAGGAAGACATCTGTTACAACAGCTACAGGCTGAGAGGAGACTCCGATACCACGAGGCATATGAAAAGAATTATCTTGTCCACAGCTGAAAACACTCTCTGTTTTGGGGGGATTGGACCTGACCACCATCTTCACTTTGTTGGTTTTCTAGGACAAGCCAAAAAAAAAAACTGGAAAGTAGGAGTTGTCTATTATTTTGTGGGTATTCAAACAGTCCAAAGGTATGTCTCTGAGAAATGTACTTAACAGGAACATTGAACATTATAAGTTCAAGTGAAAAAAGTAGAAAAATCATGATTAGGGGAATGATAAATTAATATAACTATGCTATATTGATGAGATATATTATCGTACACTTCCAGATAGGGACCGCTGAAGGGTATAGATTCACAAAGATGTCCACCATGCCTTTGTTGACCAGATGCCCCTAGAGCCATCAGGAGTGCTCTTATTTGAGGCTTTGTTTACTGTGACAGTGAAGACTGTTCTAGACCTGCATAAGCATAACCTCCAGAATGATCTCCCAACACACTTAGAAATCTCCAAGACATAAAACTCTTTTTAAAAAGTACATATGTTTATTTTTAAAGAGCTTTCAGAATAAATAAATGTTACATCAGAAATATAGGGGATTTCCATATATGCTACCCACTCCCACACACACACACTTTCCACCCTTAACATCTTTCTTCACTGTGGTACATTTATTACAATTGATAAACACATATTGAAGCATTGTGCTATCCAAGGACTATAGTTTACAGTATAGATTACACTTTGCCCAGCAAAATTTTATAAGTTTTGAAAAACTGTATAATGGCCTGCATCAATCACTGATATGTCATATAGGACAATTCCAATGCCCCAAAGTGCCCTGTAGCCATTTGATATTGTTTATGAGCTCCAAAAACAGATATTGGATTATGTTTGTAAACTGGTCTGCTCCTCAGGGCATATTAGATTATATTGGATTCAGAGGTTTTAATTTTACTTGATTAAATAATGATTTAGCCTTTCATTGGCCCACATCAGTATAAAGTTGAGTCCCCACCCCAAAACCACACTGCAGAAAAGGGAGGTTGGAGTTTGATCCTGGAGACCCAGGGAGTAAATACACAGAGAAGCAGATACATGAGGAAAGAGAGAAGGCTCAATTACAAACAGCAGAGGCCCTGGGAAGAGAGAAAAGCCATTGGCCCGAAAATGTACAGCTGGCCTTGTGGAGAGAACAAAGCAGGTAAGCCCAGAGAGGAACGAGCCCTGGGAGAGAGATGAGATGTTTCTCAGCCTATAGCTGATATTGGAAGAAGCTGAGACCATGGGGCCTTAAGAGGAAGAAAAAGCCTGAACCCTTGCAGACATCAGCAGCCATCTTGCTCCAACACATGGCAAGAGACATTGGTGAGGGAAGTAACTTACACTTTATAGGCTGGTAACTATAAGCTTCTACCCCAAATAAATACCCTTTATAAAAGCCAATAGATTTCTGGTATTTTGCATCAGCACCCCTTTGGCTGACTAATACATGCCCCATGTTACAACTATTCTTTCCTCTCTCTTCCCTCAGAACCTCTGATGGCCACTGCCTTTGTAACTTTTTTTTCTTTAATGTTTTCCCCTTTTCTTCAAAGTGTTTTCCAAATGCATTGTGGATTAATGTTTGGTAATAATCACTCAATTCCATGGATGATCATTTCCAGGAGTTTTGCGGAGAAGGTATTGAGTTTATATTCAGAAATGACTTTGAGAGAGGCCACATTTGAGTAACAGAGGTTTTCAGGAGTTAACTATTAGGCATTAATTATAGTAAGGCTAAATTTCATGTTTGCTGGTAGAAGGTTTATATATACAATCATTAAGATTGAGGACTCAGCATCCAGTTTCCTTTACTTAGGCATGGCTTATATATTCCAGATATTTTTGCCATTTTATTTGAGAAAATAGCAAGGCTTCACCAGAATGGAAGTTTAATATTTTCATAGATGCTCTGTGCTTCTATCTATTGAGAAAACTTACCTATGGAAAAAAAAAACAAAAAAATAACTTAACTATGACACCATGAATGCATTCATATACCATAGAAGTAGGTTTTAGGGGCATTTTCCCCATACAACACACCACTATCAACACCCTGTGCTAATGATGTACATTTGATATAGGCCCTGTAAGAATATTCTGACATTTGTATACTTAACTACAATATTCAACCATGCCAGAATTCACTGAGTTATACAGTTGACCATTTTATCCTCTAGCTTTGCTTCTATCCTCATGGACAGACCCAGTCTTCCCCATTCAACCACATACATGCTCACAGTTCAGTAGTCTTAATTATACTAACATCACTGTGCTACCATCACCTCACCCATCCCCAAACCATTACAATCAGCCTAATTATAAATTATGCACAGATTAATCATCAGGTCACCAATTCCAAACACCTCCTATCTATCTCCATATTCTACCTCCATGAGTCAACTCACACTCCTTATTTCATAAAATTAAATCATGCAATATTTGTCCTTTTGTCCTTTTTCACTCATCATAAAGTTCTTGACATTGTTCTATTCTGTTATATGTGACACAACTTTATTCCGTCTTATGGTTGAATAATATTCCATTGTATGTATACATCAAATTTTGTTTTTCCATTCATTTGTTGATGAAGACTTTGGTTGCTTCCCCCTTCTGGCAATTGTGAATAATGCTGCTATGAACACTGGTGTCCTTATATTTTATTTTGTTACTATTTTTAATTCTATTGAGTATACAACTAGTACTGAGATTGCAGGATCATATTGCAATTCTATACTTAGATTTCTGTCTTCCATAGTAACTGAATTATTCTCATTCCCACCTACAGTCAAGGAGTGTTCCTATTTCTCCACATCCTCTCCAACACTTGTAGTTTTCTGATTCTTTAAAAAATAGCAGCCTATCCATTAGGTGTGAAATGGGTAGAATAGGACATATTTGGGGCAATGATATACTTCCATAAAATACTGCCATATCAGATACATGACATTAAGTGTATGTCAAGGCCTATGGATCTGTACAATACTAAGCATAAACTATAGTGTAAGCTATAGACTTTGGTTAGTAGCAATGATTAAATATTGGTTCATCAACTGTAAAAAAATATGTACTACACCAATCCTAGATGACAATAAAGGAGAAACTTTGTATGTGGATTGGGGTCAGGTTTTTTATTGGAATTCCCTGTTGTTTAGGTGTAAATTTTCTGTAAATGTAAATAAAAAACTTCTCAAAAAATAAAGTTGAGAAAAGGGTCTTAGTTTTAGTTAGTAGCGTTTGCATATCTTAGAATATTTCTAAAGGAACCATTTATCTTTCCTCCAACATGACATTTTACATTTACTGATAAATTGAGCTACCTATTACCTATGATTATGTTCAAACTGATTCATATTAAAACCTCATTGATTAATTTATATTGATATAATTAGTCTTTGTGTAATTTGATTTTCACTGGCTATAATTACACTTGTCTTCAGGAATTGACAACTTGATATGACATTAGATGGTTTTAATAAATTCCCAGCACTCATTATGGAGTTAATTCCATTTCTGGAATGCTTGTGAAGGACTCCCTAATGTTAACTCACTTCCTCCATTTGCCCTTATACTTTCAGATCCATCCAGCCCTTTGGAAATACCTTTGCACTCTTTGCTTCATCACAACAGATATTTCTCCCATTATTGTCTTCTCACTGTTCAATTATAAATAACACACACACACAATAGAAATAAGGAAAGATCATATTGATCCTGTAAGCTCTTGTAAAAATTGTATTTATACTTTTAATGTGATGAGAATTCTTGTAAATTTTATGAAGAAAAGTGACAGAAGACAACTTATGTTTAACAGTATCACTCTGGCCTCTACATTGAGAATAGACTTGGGTATAAGGCAGAAAAAAAGAAGACAATCTAAAAGGATGTGGCAATACTTTAAAGATTGGCATAATGTTTTTTTGGTCAAAGTTGTAGAAGAGAAGATTTGAAAAGATAGCTACCTTCCAAATTTATTTTGCACAGAGAATTAATATGATATGCTGATGGAGAAGATGTTATGTGTGTCATATGACACTTTTTTCTTCAAATGTATACTGATCTTCTTTGATTTTTCCCTACTACTCACTTCTATGGACTCATCTTTTATCATTTTGTCTATCATCCTCACATTGGAATGGCAACACAGACATCTTCATCCTTCTCTATGCACATTAGTTCTGAGGCTGCCAGGAACATTTCCAATTTTCCTTCTTCCTGAAATTCATGTTCCACAGATGACTGCATGGGTCTTTTTACATAGAGATAATGTAGTGACGACTCTTAAGACTTTGCCAGAACAAATAAGAGAATAGCTTTTCAGTTCCTGAGATTAAATTTGAGACATTACAAGTATCTAACTGAGAGTTATCTTGTGAAAATAAAGTATGTCAATTATATACCTACAGCCCTTTGAATATTGTCTGGCACTCAGTAGGTGCTCATTAAATATAATCTATTTTTACTAATTTTATAGTACATCACTCATTTGCAAACAAAAATTATTGTTCATATTTAGCATGCTCTATTTTAGACTTTTCAATAATTTTTAAGTAGTTCAACCTTAATAATACATAGAATTTTGAAATACCACCATGGACAAAAGGATTTTGTCTTAAAGATACTTCAGACCACCTCTTCTAAAAAACATGACACGCACTGGCATATATACACAAAGTGTCAATATTTTATTGTGTTCACATTTCCAAGTGGTTATATTACATTTATTTACTAATATAATAAATGCTTTCTAGAATATATTATAAGAGGAGTGGATAATCTCAAATTAACTAAAACAAAAGCAATTTTTGTAATAATTTATTTAAGTTATTACTGTTTAAACACATAATCTGTTGACCATAATTGCTAACAAAAACCAAGAGGATACATTTTCTAAATTATAGAAATATATATAAATGAAAGTAAGGCTCGTACAGTTCATAAAAAAGACCAGAAACTATAAAGTGCTCACGAAATAAAGACATCAAACAAGATGAGAGATTAGATTAAAATGTTTATTATTAAAATCAATCCTTAACAAAGATATAGCTAATCTTAAACAAAAGAACAAGGAATTGCAATAAATTTCAGTTCTAGATGACATAGAAATCAGAGCAAAAATAAATCATATTTCAGTAATTTATACCGATGTTATATATGATAATTTAAAATTTTATGTAAATGTGGAATATAGAGGTAAATGCACATTTTAATTATTTGAATAAATTAATAATCAGTAACAAACCAGTGATAATTCATCAAAATTTTAAGTCTTAAGGAAGGTTTGAACTTATTTTAATAGTAAGTAAATCACTCAACAAAATGAACAATTATAATTTTACTAAGAAAACCTTAATATAAATTAAAACAAATCATTTGAAGGGAAACAATTTATCTACTACCATTACTTAAGTTTAAATATAAATAAACATAGGAAAATGTACAAAATATACATTCTGAAATATACATTAAATAGAAGAAAATAAATTCCAGATTATGTAGAAGCATTTTTAAAAGGAAATATTAGCAAGTTACCAGAATAACATTTATGGGATCCACAATATTTGGATTGATATTCAGTTCTTAGCTTTGCAACTTTTCTCTAATAAAGTTCCTAAAACAAATGAAGCAATATTTAATTCAAAAATTATAGCTTTTTAAAGAACATGAGCATATAGACCAGGAAAATGAAATGATTTTTAATCATACCAAAATTTTAAAAAGACCTAGTAATTATTGACTCTAGCTGATGTGTGACAGAAAGATAAGGTTTTCAGATGGTTAGCAGGGAGAATCAAAACAAGCATAACTACAGGCAATATTTAGCTTCATGAATATACAAAACTTCAGGGCTTAAAACATTTCAAGATGATATTCTTGATTTCACTCATGTACCGGAAAATATTCATCTCACAAATTGAAAAAAGCAAAGGAATTGCCAAAGGTTATAGTGATGAGTGGAAAAGAAAAGCTGCAAAATAGAAACTTATAATGACAATTTTATATACATATGTAATATATGCTTATGTAAACATAAGATTTGTCTAGAAGACATGAACAAAACTCTCAAAAATTAAGATATTTTAAAAATGTGTAACAAGTTTTCTTCACTTTGAACATACACTTTTTTCTATAATGTAATTTTACCACACAATATACTTTTTTTCAAAACAAAATCTATTGTGTATTGAATTTTTTTTTGAGAATATAAGCATTCTGATGATCCTACTCAAATTTCATTAGTAATACAGTAAATAATTTCCTTTCATAATCTGAATTAATCTTTAAGGTAACTGCATGGATTTAGAATTTTTTTCTAAAAATTCTACAGTTTAGGGGACCAGATTCATACCTTTGGTGACTTATGAAGGAAGACACAGCTAAAAACCTGGTAGATCTTGAATCTAAACTCTGGATTTTCAGGCCAAATCAGCACTCCTTAAGACTATTCTATTTTTCAATCTCTACAGAGTAAATGACATCTGAAAAACTTTTCAAAATAAAATTCTCTGAATTTGGAATATACATGGGGATTTCTATGATACAATTTGAAAGATAACCATACATTTTTGTTATTATTATTGCACATGAGTTGACCTTAAACACACATAAATTAAAAAAAAAAAAGTTTTAAAACATATTTCTTGGCTTCCAATTGCTATGTAAAGTGAAAAAAAATATTTTGGAAACGTTCTAGATCATGTGTGGTCAAACAGAGGAAGGCATAACAGAAATTCAAACTAATTAGAGGATGATACTTAATTTTAACAAATAAATACCCAAGTAGGATAGAAAGAAACAAGATACTTAAATGTTCAGCATCCCTATGATTAAAATTGCCTGGAGCCCTCTCTCTTCTGATCGACTCTAATGGGAGCATTATTCATTTCTTTGTTTCTAAAACTATAAATGAGTGGATTCAGCATAGGGATAACCATAGAATAAAATACAGATGCCACTTGATCCTTTCCCAAGGAGTAGGAATTCTTTGTTTTAAATAAGTAAAAATCATAGTACTATAAAAGATGGTTAATTCCAGGAGGTGGGAGGCACAAGTAGAGAAAGCTTTGCACTTTCTGGAAGTGGAATTAATTTTTCAGGATATTAAACAGAATGGACACATAAGAAACAGTAATTATGATATGAGATTGCACCAAGTTTAAACCTGGGAGGCTCATGGCCAGGATTTCAAGTATAATGAGTGTGAGTGCAGGACAAGGCTAAAATTGGGATTGTGTCACAGAAAAAGTGATAGATTATGTTGGATTTACAGAAATGCAAACTGCTGATAGAAAACAATAGCTAATGATTGAGTAAAGTCAATCATATAAGACACAGTGATAAAGGTGTAGCAAAGTCACCTGGACATATCTACTGGTAGTGAAAAGGATTGCAGATAGCTACATAGTGATCATAGGCCATAGAAGAGAGAAAGAAAGCTTCAATGACAACCAAGAAGATAATAAAGACATCTGCATGAGGCAGACCATGAATGAAATATATTTGTTAGAAGTCAGTAAGTTCTCTAATGTGTTATCTATGATGACTCGAGGTCAAGGAATGACAGGTGACTGAGGAAAAATTACATGGGGCTGTGAGGCTGTAGATCCAGTTAAATTATCAATATCATACCTGCATTCCGCAGCACAGTAATCAGGTATCTCAAGAGAAATAATATAAAGAGGAATTGAGGGATCACTTCATATTCTGTCAATCTCAGAAGGATGAAATTAAGCCCATTTTGTCTCTCCTATTTCCCATAGCAATGAACTATTGTAAACTATTGAGAAATAAAATGTGAAACAGTGTAAATGAATTCAAAACAGTTTTTTTTTAATAGGAGTAATCTGGCATTTAAAATAAAATTGTGTTAGTCATTTCTAAAATTCATAATAAAGCATAATTTTGATAATATTACTGGAAATTCTTAGTTTGATTACCAAATATAAATTTGGTATAAATCAACTGTTGATATTTCATAATAGAATTTCATATATATTGCATAATAAGAATGATTTGGCACTGTTATTAAACTTCCCCACACTAATACTTTTATTAATATTAAAACATTATATAGTAGTTATTACTTTTATACACATTTTTAGATGAGAAAAATGGCACGAAAATTTCAGAAATTTATTCAGAGTCACAACCACTAAGTAATTTTGGTACTGTGATTCTATCAAGATTGGTTGAATCCAGAGATGTTGCTCATAATATCATATTCCTAATTATTTTTAATTTCAGAAAAGCAAAACAATATATTTATATAATAAATAATGCTAGAGTTTAATTCATAATTTACTGCTATTTTACATGCAATATTATTTAGTACAAATGACAGAGTAGATATTAAACATTAGGTGCATTAAAATTGTAAAGAGCACATTATTAATTTTCAGAAGGTAGATTTATTAAGATTATATAATCAAAATTCTTCCAGAAATTTTAATTTAAATATATTTTCATTGCTTCATGACTCTATGTCCACCAATTCTATATTTTCATTTCTACAATTCCTGGCAGTACTTATATCATGCTTACATGATATGTAAATATATTTGCCTAATCCTCTATTAATATTCCAATATTTTAGATAAGCTAAAATGTCATAAATTTGAGATACATACTTACCATGAATCAAAGTTGGTGAAAAATTTCCTCCAGCATTATCTGTCTATTAATTTGTCAGCCTCAACTTTTTCTCACAAATAAAGTATGTAAACCATTTAAGAAGCCTGGGAGTTCTGTGATATGATTTTTTTTCCTTTGAGATAACTAAATTTTAATATTTATGCATACCTTTTACTATATATATGGAGAGAAAGAGATAGAGAGAGAGAGAGAAGTAAAATAAATCAACTTTAACTTTTTGTTAAAGTCCTGCTCAAATAGAAAGTTCAAGTGGAAATTATATGTCCCAAGTATTCCAGGTATACATAAACAGAGAAATGTATCCTGATATTACCAGGGCATGTCTTATATAGGTGATTACTGATAATGCAATATTTGGTCATGTCTGGGACCAATTTCCAGGGGTGATTGCTTAACATCATGCCAAGGATAAAGGTTCAAGGACTAATGCATCCAATGTTAAGTTTGTAACAGAGAATTGCCTTCACCTTAGAAGTCAAATAATGTTGAGCAGCATTTTTGGTATTCTCTTGTGATGTTCTATTTTATAACTGGGTTAAAAGAGATGATTTCTAAAGAAATACTGAATTGCTCTATGGCTGAAAGGCCAGATCATTAACCACCAAGAATGGAATAGCATATTTTGCCCAGTGACAACTATCATAGAAATAATCACTGTTAATTATACAATTATGCTTACACAAAAAATAAAAACATGAAAATATCAATATCACTTTGTTTTAAAACTTGCTAAAGCATTCTTTAATATCTCCTTAAACAAGTCAAGCCAGTCCACATTCCCCTTCCTATAATAAAGCCAACTATAAACTAAGTTTAGGGAAGCGGCTGTGGCTCAATCAGTAGGGCTCCCGTTTACCATATGGGAGGCCCCGGGTTCGGTTCCCGGGGCCTCCTGGTGAAGGCAAGCCCGCCGGCTCGGCGTGGTTAGCTGACCCAGCGAGCACAAGCAGCAAGGGGGGGATAAATGAATAAATAAATAAATAAATCTTTAAAAATAAATAAATAAAAATAAACTAAGTTTATATTTAACACTATAAGTCACAGCCCAAGTTCTGATTAAATTACTAACAGCAAAACCAATGCAGTTATTAAGATTACAAGTTAATGTGCTGCCTCACAGCCCAAATAATAAAATAATAATTTCTCTCAAGTTACACAAAATAGAAAAAATAATATCATTTTAATCATGCTACTAGCCTATATAACCTTACTAGTTAGTAATCTTAACCTATAAGAAATAAAAGTTTATTCATTAGATGTCTACTAGTTAAAAGTCTTATTATTATTTGTTGTTATATAATTTACTATAATTATGAATTATGTGTAAAATGCTTAACTACTAATAAAAAATTTAACAATACAATACATCACATACTTAAGTAATTTAATAACTTGTAAGTTACCCATAAATATATATTATTGAATGCATATGTAAATCTCTTCTTTTGAGTTTAAACAATCCTAAAACTGAACGTAGTAGGGAAAAAATTTAGCAGGTGTTATTCAAATGTAAAAGTAAAACATCATGCAAAAACCTTGTATTTTAGGAGGAATAATGAGAAATAAAACAGTAAGCACAACAGGGATGTTTTGTAACAAATAAAAACAGATAAAAGTGCATTCCAAAGTGTGTTGTGTTTCTGAGAAGGCTGGCCACTTTCTTGAGGACTGATGCATAAACCTTAGAATGTACTGCCCAGAGAGTGTTGTGCTCCTTCCTGAGGAGGCTGGCCACTTCCTTGAGAATTAACACAGTGCTCACAAGTTGGTATCTATAATATCGAGTTCATTAATCCTGAACACAGTAAAAAAGATAATCCCTAGTCAGACCAATTAAAGTCCCACCCTAAGAAGAGGTGATCTACACACAAGTGTTTTCAATCAAAACTCTAGTATCAGCTACTAATTCAAAACTTCCCAGCCAAAAGCTAAATATTAGTAAGTTTAAATATAAAGCTGTTCTAGCTATCATTTTATAACTCTGTTTAATACTAATTTAATCTGTTAATTGATTATTTTATTCTTGTTTCTCACTCTAATTATCAGTATAAACTTATTAAACTAGATATACATGTTACATTTATCTTGTATCTATCCAGAACTCTAGCCAAAAATGAGCCAAGTATATCAGTGTGTCCCCCAGTTTAGTAAGCATGTAAGTGTATTTATACATATCATGAAGGATTGAATTATAACACTTAAACCCCTGTCTATAAACAATCATTCCCTTATTTTATATTCTTTCAATTATTAATAAAAGTTCCCTAACTACATAACAATCATAAGCCCTGCCACAAAAAATGCTCAATAGCCCTAGCATTATATACTTTAAATTTTTAAAATTGTAATAAAAAAGGCCTCTCAACAGCTGGAAAACATTTCTCCCCTCATCAGGAGTGTCATCAAATACAAGCTAAATTTCTGTACAAGGAAATGTTAGGGAATAGATTGTGGAAAGAACACTGTAACCTCGTAATGTGGGGGAGAGGGTATGCTTGTATGCTTACACTAACAGGGCCCTGGTATCTGCCAGCAAAAAAACATGAAGCTATACCATGAGCTGGAAAAATTGCTCATTCAACCCAATGCAACAGATGGAGAAGATGATGCTAGAGGAACAAAGGAACTCCCTGACACAACCATGCTGTAACATTACCCAAACTCAGGGAGTCACTTGGGGAAGTCTTAAACAATTAAACCTAAAAGATTCATTAGTCTGCTTATTACTTTCATTATTTCAGCCATTATCATAGCTTCCACCATGGCAGTCACCTTAACAGAATCTGTTCAAACTGTTCATTCTGTTAATCAAATCATGACCAATGTCACCGATAAACTTTTAACTCAAATCATATTGATAATAATATTCTTACCAAACTTGATGCTTTAGATGCCTCTATCCTCTGGATAGGTGAATAACAAGCTCTGCTTACTAAACAAGATTTGCAGTGTGACTGGGAACATGTTAAAATTTGTGTCACCCCTTTGCCTTGGAATAGCTCCCAACTTTCTTGGGAACAAGTTAAAACTCACCTTCAAGGAGCCTTCTCCTCCCATTTACAGGGAGAAACACTGGCTCTCCTGCAATGCCTGGATCATCAACTATCTCAAATATAACTTTTTGCTCAGCAAGCATTTCAAATAATGATAATTTAGAGTGGTTAAATCCCTAAATTGGTTTCATGGCCTAAACATATGAATCTGGACTGTATCTCTCATCAGAATTATCATGATTCTTGTTTTAGTATCACTTCTTAGGTTAAACTGACAGGCCCTTTCTTGAGCTCATCATGCTGAACAGAAAATCATCCACTGGAATGCTGCTTCATCACTCTCATCTCCCACATCTGGAAATCAAGAACAAAGAAAAAAAGGGTGGGGAGACTTGGGGGCCCTTTGGTTAAAACACTTTTGAATTAATTTTTCACCCTAAGGTCTCCTTTCCTTCCTTCTCACCTGCTTATCTGTTTGCCTGACTCTGTGACCCATTTTTCTTTTGCACATAGTTTTTCTGGTTCCCCCCTTCCCATTGTTCCTATCATAACCTGGAGGTGTCCTGTACACATCCTATTCATAAGGTTGCCTTGTGCCACAAGCCTGGCATCCCTAGGTTGAGTAAACTTTCTAAGAGCTGGTGTTGAACAGTCTGTCTCCTGCCCAATGCTGGGCCTTCTCTATATTAGAAACCTGAGTTCCCAAAACTAGTGACCAGAGCTGGGGCCCCAACTAAGGACAAGGAAGTCCCAAGGCTGGTGCTGGGTGTGGAGGCCATGGAGGCATAAACTGTCAAAGAACACTTCACCCTGCTTGGCTTTGGAGGATGGCTGGTAGTCAGAGATGGATAAGATTCCTTGGGGAAGGAAAAACCTAAGATAGGCACAGTCACAGAGGGGCCATCAGGAGAGAATTTGAGGGCCTCAGAGATAGGACACTGGCCCTCACCCTTCCCAAGGGAGGTCTCCTGCCACAATGGCTATTTTGTTTCCCACACACAGCTCAGTTTGGAACCCAGATAGTAGACAGCAACCTGGCCTTGCTATTACTATCAAAATTTATTTACTTTGAACTATCGGGAAGGGGACAGATTTTATAAAGGACTGTGTCAGGATACTTTTTCCTCTTTATTTTCTTTTTAGTTAACAGAAAAGGGGGAGATGTGGGAATGCTCTGATCTTTACATCGAAGAAATAGTTTGGAGGCCTGTTTTCTCTGCCCAACAGAGAAATCGCCACTTTTGTTTATCCTATCTCTCTTATCTCCTACCTTATCTCCTAAGTATATAACTAGATGTTCCTGTAATCCTGCTTCCCCATTATCAGCCTGGGATTCTTATGAGATTATTTACACCCTTCATATGTCACCATACTTGTCTGTTTCCCCTGCACATGCACCCTGACATTGACTATGAAAAAATCCTGAATAAAAAGCATGTTGGGGATCAGCTTGAGAGAATAGTTTCTTCAGCTTCTCTCCTGTTGACCTCTCTCAACCTCCGTGTTCAGAGTAATTTCATTGCTCTGCTGGACACACCCCTGCAAGACTTTGCAAGATGGATTCCTGTACCTAGGTCCTATGGTCAGGGCAGATAGCTCCAGAGGTTGGTGCCTTGCCAGTGGGCCACACTTAGGAGATTGTGCTCCTGAGAGTGACAGAGTTGGACTCCATTATGTCTTCACTACACATGACTCATCTCTCCATTCTATTTAAACCTATATTTAGTGCTCAAGTTTGTAGGTGTATATTCGAGAGACTCAAGCCTTTTGGTTATCCATGTGCCAACTAGGCCCAAAAACTGAGCAGAGTTGCAATACCTACTCTACAACTCATTGGACTCACCCAGGACTATTAGCAAGGGGATGATGATGGACAACAACCATCCCAAGGAAAAGAGAGTCTGAAACTGCAAAAAGATAGTCCCGTCCATCTTCCCCTTGTGATATAAGTCCCTTCTCAATTAGAGGTGGAAAGGACACCACCATCCCAGAATCTGTGGGATCGAGGAAAGAACTATGGACTAGAGTTGACTTACTGTTATTCTACTATAGACATATTGTGATTTTAGCAATGGAAGTAATTACAACATTGATGTGGAGCCAGTGGCCACTGGAGGCTCTGGGGCATTGGAGAGGGTAAAATACTTGTAATACAGGGGTTTTTTGGAGGACTTGAGAATCATCTTGATTGACACTGCCATGACAGATATAGGCCATTTTATATCATCACATAACATGCAGAACTGTGTGGGAGAGAGTGCAGACTACAATGTGAACTATGGCCCATGCTTAATGGAAAAGCCCCAGAATGTGTGTATCAATTGTGATGAATTTGCCACACTAATTAAGGATGTTTATGGGGGAGGGTGTGGGAGGTGTGGGGAGTGGGACATATGGGAATCCCTATATTTTTTGCATAACATTTATGTAAACTAAGTATCTTTTAAAAAATAAATTTAAGAAAGAAAAAAGACAACTTATATTTAACGGTATCACTCTGGCCTCTTCATTGAGATTAGACTCAAAGATTATAAGGCAGAAAACAGAGAGACAATCTAAAAGTTTGTGGCAAAAATTTAAAGATTAGGATAATGGTTTTTTGGACCAAACTGTTATCAGAGGAGATGTTGAGAAATAGTGATTTTCCAAGTATATTGTGCAAAGGGAATTAATGTGATAATCTAATGGACTTGATTGATGTGTGTGATGTAAAGATAATGGCAGGATGACTCTTAAATCTTTGCCTGAATAAGGAAGAGGATAGTTTTTCATTACCTGAGATGAAATTTAAGATAGTACAAGTATCTGAGAGTTATCTTGTAAAGATAAAGTATGTTAATTATAAATCTACAGCCCTTTGAACATTGTCCAGAACTCAATAGGTGCACATTTCTGTTTTTACTATTATTATAGTATATCAATAATTTGCAAACAAATATTATTGTTCATATTTATCATACTCAATTTCAGACTTTTTAATCATTTTAAGTAGTTTAACCTTTACCTTTACAATACATAGAATTTTGACATACCACCATACACAAAAGAATTTTGTCTTAAAAATACTTCAGATCACTTCTTTCTTTAAACATGATATGCACTGACACACATCGTGAAAATAGAAGGAAAATGTCAATAGCTTATTGTGTTCACATTGTCCAGTGGTTATATTACATTTATTTAGCAACATCATCTATAGTTTCTAGAATATATTATAAGAGGACAGGGTAGGCTTAATTTAATTTTTTAAAAAAGCAATTTCTGAACTTACCACTGTTTAAAAAAGTACAGAATCTGTTGGCCATAGTTGGTAAGAAAAGCCAATAGGATACATTTTCTAAATCATAGAAATGTACATAAATGAACATAGGCCAGCACAGTTTATAAAAAAACACCAGAAAATGTAAAGTGTTCATAAATGAAGACAAAAATGCATGTATTAGATGAGAGATTTGTTTTAAAAGTAAGGTATTAAAAAATAAATCCTTATGAAAATACAGCTAATGCAAACAAAACAGGAAGAATTACAATAAATTTAAATTCTAGATAACATATAGATCACAGCAAAAATAAATCTTATTTAATAATTCATAAGCATATTAGATATGACAATTTAAAATTTTACAGTGAATGCAGAATGTAAAGGAAAATAATTTACATTTTAATTGCTTGGATAAATTAATAAACAGCAATAAGCCATATTTTAAAATTTTATACCTTATATTAATATTTCAAAAAAGTGAGCAATTATAATTCTACAAAGAAAACCTTAAGTTAAATTAAAATAATAAAATCACTTCAAGGGAAATGATATCTAATAACCATTACTTAATGTTAAATAAAAAATAAACATAGGAAAATTAGAAAACATATTTTTAGTAAATATACATTGAATAGAAGACAAAATTAAAACTGAAAATCTAGATTATGTAGAGACATTTTTAAAAGGAACTATTAGCAAGTTACCTGAATAAAATTTATGGGATGTCACAAAATTTGGAATGATATGTAATTCTTAGCTTGGCAACTTTTCTCTATTATATTTCTAAACAAATAAGCTACTATTTTAATTCAAAAACTATAACATTTTAAGGAACATAAACTTATAGAAACCAGGTAAAATGAAATGTTTTTAATCATACTAAAATTAAACAAAGACATAGAGATTATTGCATATAGTTGATGCATGACAGAAAGATAGGGTTTTCAAATGGTTAGCAGGTAGAATTAAAATAGATATAACATATGGTATTTAACTTCATGAGTATACAAAACTTCATGGCTTAAAGCATTGTAAGACGAGATTCTTGACATGTACCAAAAAATATTCATCTCTCAGATTGAAATAGCAAAGGAATTGTCAAAGGTTATAGTGTTGAGTGGAAAAGGAAACCTGAAAAGCAGAAACTTAAAATGATAAATTTATATATACATGTAATATATACATATATAAACATAACCTGGTCTAGAAGATGGGAACAAAACTCTCAAAAATTAAGATATTTCTATTTTTTGTAATAATTTATAATGTACACCAAATTTTCTTGAATGTGAACACATACTTTTCTATAACTTAATTCTCTCACAATAATATTTTTCTTTCTATACAAAATCTCTTGTGTATTGAATTTTTTTTGAGAATATTAGCATCCTGATGATCCCAGTAAAAATTTACTAGTACTACATTAAATAATTTCCATTCATAACCTGATTTAAACTTTAATGTAACTGTAGAATTTAGAATTTTTTTTCTTGTATAGTTGAGGAGACTATATTTATACTTTCAGTGACTTTTGAATGGATATATACCTAAAAACCTGGCAGATCTAGAATCTATACTCTGGATTTTCAGACTAAAAAGCAGCACTCTTTAATACTATGCTGTATTTTTTTCTACAGAATAAATGACTAAGGAAAGTACTTTTCATAATAAAAATCAATGAAATTGGAAAATGCATGGGGGTTGTTATGATACAATTTGAAAGGTAACACTACATTTTTCTTGTTGTTGCATTGAGTTGCCCTTAAAACACATACATTTAAATTAAAGGTTTAACACATATTTCATGGCTTCCAATTACTATATAGATATCTAAGACATATTTTGTAAATATTTCAGATTATGTGTGGCTAAATAGAGGAAGGCTCAACAGAAATTCAAACTAATTAAAGGATTCTACTTTATTTTAAAAATAAATACCCAAATAGAGAGAAAGAAACAAGGCACTTAAATGTTCAGCATCCCTGTCATTAAAATTTTCTGGATCCCTCTCTATTCTGCATGATTCTAAGAAGAGCATTTTTCACCTCTTTGTTCCTAAGACTATAAATGAGTGGATTCAGCATGGGGACCACTATGGTATAAAACACAGATGCCATTTGATCACTTCCCAAAGAGTAGGACTTCTTAGGTTTTAAATAAGTAAAAATGGTAGTGCTATAAAAGATAGTTACTCCCAGGAGGTGGGAGGCACAAGTAGAGAAAGCTTTGCGCTTTCCTAAAGTGGAATTAATTTTCAGGATATTAAACAGAATGGACACATAGGAAGCAGTGATTATAATAAGAGACCCTACTAGGTTTAAACCTGCGAGACTCATTACTAGGATTTCAGTATCACGAGTGTCAGTGCAGGATAGGGCTAAAACTGGGGTTGTGTCACAGAAAAAGTGATAGATTACATTGGATTTACAGAAATGCAAACTGCTAATGCAAAGAACCATAGCTAATGATTCCGTAAAGCCAATCATGTAAGATACAGTTATAAGGGCATAGCAGAGTCGCCTGGACATAACAACCTGGTAGTGAAGAGGATTGCAGATGGCTACATAGCGGTCATAGGCCATGGAAGAGAGAAAGAAAATTTCGGTGATAATCAAGAAGATAAAAAAAAACATCTGGGTAAAGCAGCCCATGAATGAAATATATTTAATGGAAGTCAGTAAGTTCTCTAAGGTTTTAGGTGTGATGACCGTTGAGTAACTGAGGTCAAGCAATGACAGGTGACTGAGGAAAAAGTACATGGGGGTGTGAAGCTGGAGATTCAGGTGAATTATTAATATCATACCTGCATTCCCCAGCATGGTAATCATGTATATCAGGAGAAATAATATAAAAAGGAATTGTGGAATATCTTCAGATTCTGTGAATCCCAGAAGGATGAAATCAGGAACATTTGTGTTATTCTTACTTCCCATAGTGATCAACTATTGTAAACTATTGAGAAATCAAATGTGAAACTTAGCATGAATGAGTACAAAATAGTTTTTATTTTTTTAAATAAAAATGATTGACATTTAAAATAAAATTAGCTTAGTGTTTCTAAAATTTTTTAATAAAAAGTAATTGTCAAAATATGACTGAAATACATTTAATTCACTTGCCAAATATAAATTTGGTATAAATCAACTTTGGATATTTTATAATGGAAATTCATATATATTGCATGATTAGAATGATTTGACACTTTTATAAAACTTCCCTATATTTATTAATATTAAAATATTATATAATATTTATCACTGTTGTCACATTTTTAGATGAGAAAAAGGGCATGGAAAATTCAGTAACTTATCCAGAATTTCCATGATTATTTTTGGTACTGTGATTCTACCAAAGTTGGTTGAGTCCAGAGATCATGCTCATAACACTATTCCTACTTACATTTAATTTCAGAAAAAAAAATCTACTTATGCAAAACAATGATAGAAAGTTTTAATTATCATTTACTGTTCTTTTATATCCAATATTATTTATTATGAATGAAAGATCAGAAATTAAAACCTTAGATGCATTAAAATTATAGAGAACACATTACTATGAATTTTCAGAAAATAGGGTTTTAACAGAATATATAATCAAAATTCTTCCAAAAATTTTGTTATCAATATATATTCATTGCTTGATGTCTTGGTTCCATCAATTCCATATTTGCATGTCTACAAAATATGGCATTTCTTAAGTTATGTCTACATTATATTTAAATGTCTTTGTATAACCCTCTAAAAATATCCCAAGTTTTTAGATAAACTAAAATGCCCTAAATTTGAGATAAATACTATGAAACTTGATGAAAAATTTCTTCCAGCATTATCCATCTAGAAATTTGTCAGCCTTAAGTTTTTCTCATAAGTAAAATATGTAAACAAGTTAAGGAGAATAAATTCCTGTTATATGATTTTTTTCCTTTGAAATAACTAATGTTTAATTTCTATCCTTGTATATAGAGAAAGAGAGAGAGAGGGAGAGAGAGAGGGAGAATGAGAGAGAGAAAGGTAAAATAAATAAACATAAAATTTTGTTTCAAGTTCATTTCAAATAGAAAGTTCACCTGGAAATTATTTTTTCCCAAATATACCAGGAGCTACTGTGAACACAAGCAGAGCAGTGTATCCCTTGCCTCTCATCCTGATCAAGCCAGGGCATTTCTTATATTTTAATTGCTCAGAAAACAACATTTGGTCTTCTCTAGGAACAATTTCCAATGAAGATTGCTTGGCATCTTGCCAAGGATAAAGGTTTAGAACTAATGCATCCATGTTAGGTTTGTAACAGATAATTGCCTTTACCTTAGAAATCATATAATGTTGAGCTGCATTTTTGATATTTTCTTATGACATTCTAATTTATAACTGGGTAAAAGTGTAGGTCATTTCTACAGAAGTAATTAATTGCTCTGTGGTTGTATGGCAAGATTATTAACCACCAAGAGTGGGATAGCACATTTTTCCCAATGACACTATCATAAGATTAACCATCATTCATTATACGAATATTAATACACACAAAAATGAAAAAATACTGTATTTAGCCACCGCAAACTTGAATGCAATGTTTTATTATTTTAGTTTACTGGTTTTTATTATAATAAGAGAAACATATTAGACAAATGTAAAAATCAGTGCTAAGATGACAAAGATTTTATAATTATATTAATGGCCAAATGCTTACTTGCTCTGTATACAAACATGAAATGAATTCTTGTGAATCTTTCATTATTTAACAATAATTAAATCAATTTTCATGTAGATTCATGGAAGAAATGCTGTTTATACTGTATAATTTCCAGAGTAACTTTTTATATGGATCAAAAAATTAGAAAATTTTATTTTATGTATTAGATAAAACTTTGCATTTACAATATTTCAATTCATCAAAATTTTTGTGACTGAGAAAATCTTGTTTGATGATTAAAAGCCATCATCAATTCATGTCAAAATTGGTCAACTTGGGGTTTATGATTTAGATGCCACCTAAGTAAGATCTGTTTACTCCTGGGAAAATAAACATAAGGAGGTCTTTTCAGCATTGCAATAATTTTTTATAAATATTAAGTGTGGTTTCAAATAATATAAATAATAGTTAAGAAATAATAATTCACAAAACTTTTTATGACTAATCATTTTTTGTTGTATTGTTGAGATTCTAATATAAGACCTCTAATAATTTTAAAAATTGGCAGATCAGGAGTAAGAAACAAAAAGGAAACATGACTTATTTGTCCTATATTTCAACAAAATTAGACATTTATCTCTAAAAAATTATTCAATGTCATTTACTAATAATATTCTATTCCTCTTTAATGATTTCTATTTTTTTACATTTTGAAGCTCTGCTTTAGGAATGTTATAGTTTTCAGAAAAAAGATCTCTATTGTTATTCTATGCTATCCTTCATATCTCTGTAATACAGAGGTCTGATTTTCTAATAGAACTGTTTTACACAGGTTTATTTATTTGCTTTTATTTATAGGGATACCATTTTACATCTTTTACTATTCATATTTTTTTTTATATTTTTCTTTTTTGGAAATGTGGGTTTACAAAACAATTGTATGTAAAATACAGGATTCTGATATACCATCTACCACCAAAAATGTGTATTGTTGTGAAACATTCATTACAATTGATAATGGCATGTTTTAAATATTGAATTAAATAAAGTTCATGTATTTCCTAATGTTTCAGAGTATAGTGTAGTTCTACAGATAATTTATTTTAAAATTGTTCTCTTCTTATACAATCTAACATTTTCCCCTTTTAATCAAATTCAGATGTTAATTTCTGATATTCATTATCTCTGCATATAGACACAACTCTATATAGAAAAACAACTTTGTAAAGAAACTCAACTGTACCCTGTCACTTTGGTGAATTCAGTCTGGAAATTCTGCAATATAAACAGTATTTCTTCCATGAATATACAAGAAAATTGATTTCATTATTGTTAATGAAAGATTCACAGGAATTCATTTCACATGATTATATAAAAACAAAGTATGTTTTTTGTCATAATGTAATTATAAAATCTTTCCTCATCTCAGAACTGATTTTTATATTTGTCTAACATGTTTCTCTTATTATAATAAAAACTGATAAACTAAAATAATAAAACATATTACATTCAAGTTTGTGGTGGCTAAATACATTTCTCTCTCCTTTTTTTAAATGTATATTCATATAATGGACTATGGCTAACTCTATGATAGTGTCAATTGAAAAACTGTCAATCTCATCCAGCCAAAACAGGGCCCAGGATCTATGAATGAAGTTAACACCACCTCCAAAGATCCTTGGAGAGGGGGTCAAGAAGGGTGCCAAGAACCTCTATTCTGACTCCTCAAACTGAGCTTCTCTGACCTGTCCAGACAATACAGACTCCAACTAACTACCCCAAGAGCCAAGGAGGCTCCGAATCTTTAAGTCTCCATCATTTCTGCTTACATTTGGCCAGTTTGAAAAAAATGTCAGCTGCCACCCTTGGCTGGACAGGCTGAAACAATGGTTGCCACTGCCTTTATTAGAGGTATGTTGAAATAATCACTGCCCTTCAAAAACAGACCCCCGTATATTCAAATTCACTAATCAAATGCTGAGACCATTAATCCACCATGACCATGTCTTGTCTTGGGGAAAAAGAATTTTTCATTCTTTTCTGTCACCAATGAGCTAGCCAGTAGCTGGATTGCACTTGGCCTACCATGACAGAGAGGGATAGGCACCAGTAGCCATCACATTAAGTCAGCAATCTACTGCTCTTTATTTTAATTTATCAGCTTCTTCCTCCTGCATTTCCCTGGATGCTTTAAAATAATCTTCTTGCCTCCAGAGTTTCAAACCAGGAGTTTATAATATTTCATACATGTTTAAGTGTGGTTTTGCTGCATGGTCTGATTCCTGGAGCTACCAGCTCCACTATATTCCCACTTGATCTATTAAATATAGATATCATATGGTTGGGCCTTAATTTTTAATAAAGTCAGTTATAGGGCATTTAATCAGAGTGTTAGTCCACTGACGTTTAAAATCATTATTTATGTGCAATTTTCATTTCATATATATTTTTGAAAATCTGATTCATCACTTTTGGCTTCATTTTGGATGATATCATATTAATATTAAAATTTGATCCTTGTGTTGGATTTGTTTTTTACCCTATTTCATTTCATTATATTGCTAGTATGTTCTCTAGGAAATAAAATTTCATGTGTTCTTTTTATTATGATGATGTATTCTAGGCAACCAAATTGGCAGCATAATTCCAGAGAATATTTGAAAAAATACATAAAAAGGCCAAACTATCTTCACCAAACTCCAGAAATCAATTAAATTATTGCAGTAACAGAGAGAGTCTTGAATCAAGAAAATACAACTTAAAACTGGTAGCATCAGTTGGCATCTACCATAACCCTTCCCTGGCACATTGTGGAGCCAAACTGAACTCTCATTGTGGGTTCCTGCCTCTGATTTAGGGGGAGCAGAGCAACCTCTATATATACTACTGGAGTGCATATATATTGTTTCCTGAAAGCCTGACAGAAGACTCCCATTGCTGTGCAGGCAGAAACAGGATGAAGGCAGTTAAAGCAGTGGAAGAGACAATCAATTCAATGTGGCCTGGGACAAAAGACTCCTGGCTTTAGGACTACAAAAAAGCACTCTGAAGGGGTTAATTTCTATTCCAAAGTGATAGGGGAGGCACTCTAATTATAATGAAAAGGGAAATTTCTTAGAAAAGTAGAAACCCCACATTATTGCTTCAGGTTGATCTTAATAGGAAAGCTAAATTCTTATGGAAAGCACCAGACAATATAGAGGCAATTTTCAAAAACAGTAAAAACATGTTTTTTTTTTGTTGTTGTTTTGTTTTTTTTGTTTTTTTTTTTTAAACAGAGGTTCTTAAATTTTATTCTCCACACATCAACTGATGACCCATTGTGTGCAATCCAATTTAGAGACCAAATCCTTAATAAAAATAGTCAAATTTAATATGACACATTATAAACCTCATTTCTAAATATTTATTCAAATAAATCCCGTAGCAATTTTATAGGCATAATGAGATAAAATCACAATCTATAAAGCAAAATTAAGTGTGCTAAAAGGAAAAATGGAGAAACACTAACATAATTAAATAGATTTAGGTCTATCTCTGTGGCAGTTAAGTTCACATGTGAACTTGGCTGGATTATGGTGACCATTTGTTTTTTTCATTGAATTTTTTGTTAACTACTGACCTGCAAAGAAATAGTTGTTAGATAAATATCTGGATACAAACTTTAGAAACATACAACTCATGACTTAATACCATAGTTAAAAAAATTAAAATAGTAAAATGTATATTGTTAAACATAATCTTATATAATATCTTAGCCCCTATCAATCAGAAACAGAGTGAACATCACCAACTCAAAATCCTCAAGATAGAGGAATGAACCAACATAAGGTGGTAATGCAAACATGGAGCAAAGTAGACTTATTATTATTCTAGTAATGAAAGAATTTCTAACACTGATATAAAGATAGTGGGCACCAGTGATTCTGAGTAGAGGGGGAGGGAAAAATAGGTGGAACATGGAGTAGTTTGTGGACATTGGAATTGTTTTCTTTATGATCTTGTAATGATGGACACAACCCAGTATACCTTTTGTCAATACCTATAAAATGATTCAAGACAGCAATACTGAAATGACTCAGGTTGTATTGGAGAAAGAAAAAATGCTATGAGAAAAAGTGAAAAGAAACTTAGTCTCTTAATATGATTTTGAGAAGAAAAAAGAAAGAATGGGGCATGAGAAATATTAAAAGTAATAATGGCAGAAAATTTATCTAATCTAATAAATGACATGTACAAATATTGAATACTAGGAAAAAGCAAGATAAATGAGCAGAACCATTCCAGAAATAAAGTAGTAGAACTATAGTATGGAAACAAAAGGAATGAGTTCTGAAAGGAGTAAGAGAAAAGCAACATGTTATGTAAAAAACAGTTACTGTAAAATTAAGTGCTGGTTTCTTAACAAAAATCATGGTGGCATGAAGGCAGTGGGATGAAATATGCAAGTGCTGAAAGAATGCAATTTTAACCAATAATTTTATATCTGGCAAGGTGTCTTCTAAGTGAGGGCAGGATTAACACATTCCCATATAAACAAAAGCTGTTAGATCAATACTGCTAGATTTGTCCTACCATAATAATACATGGAGTTCTTTAGATAGAAAAAAGGATATGAGACAGTGGATTGAAGCAGCCAAATGGAATAAAAACTTCTGGTAAAGTTAATTAGAAGCTCCAGTATTATATTTTATTGTGTGTGTGTGTGTGTGTGTTTATGTAATTCCACCTCCTATTTGTTCAGGCTCTTAAAAAAAGCTAATGCTTAAAAAGTAATGCAAATTCTATGGCTTAGGATATTAATGTGCAAAGATATAATTTGTAATAAGTAAAATAATGAAGTAAGAGAATGCTGGTGTACAGGAACAATGTATATTTTATTGAAGTTATGTTGGTATCAAATCAAAGATATATATAGATGTAGGATCTTTTGTTTAAGCCAATAGTATCTGAAAAATTAAATGAATGAAAATGAGAAGGGATTTAAAATACTGCAATGCAAAATATTTAAAAGACATGATAGTAGACATTAATGAAGAATTAAGAAAATAAAGTAAAAACTAACAAAAACAGTATAAAACTTACGAAGTGCAAATATTTAAAATGGTGGAAGAAATTCTACATTATTAGTAAATACTTTAAATGGAAATGAATAAACATTCCATCAAAAGACAGAGATTGGCACAATGGTTAAAATTGTATGTTTAATACAATAGACTCAACTTAAATTCAAAGGCACAAGTTGGTTGAAAGTGAAAGGATGGAAAACAATATTCCATGCCTATTGTAACCAGAAAAGAACTGTGGTAGCTATACTAATATCAGATTAAATTGGCTTCAAGACCAAACTATTAAACAGGACAAACAGTAGACAACATACTGATGAAGTGGTGATGTCAACAAGAAGATATCACAGTTATAAATATGTGTGTACTGACACAGTAGACACCCACAATAATGAAGCAAATATTAGCACATTTCAAAGGAGAAACAGATAACTCCATGATCTAGTAATAGATTTCAATATTCAACATTTAATAATGGACAGAACATCTAAATAGGGAATTGATAAGGAAATGTAAGACTTGAGTGATACTATAAACAACTTAAAGCTAAAAGATATATGTAGAAAACACTTCAACCAAAATGATCAGAATACACATTATTCTTTAGTGCACCTAAGTCATTCTTTAAAATAGACCATACACTAGATCACAATACAAGATTTAATAAATTTAACAAGATTGAAATCATAAAATGAATCTTCTCTGACAACACTGAAATGATGCTAAAATCAATAACAGAAAAATTCCTGGAAAATTCACTATGTGAAAATTAAAGAGTACATCCTTAAAGAAACTATGAGTCAAAGAAGAAATCACAAAGTCAATTTAGAAATATCTTGTTGTTTTTTTTCCCCAATGTTTGCCTCATGTACTTTGGGGTACCCTGGTTAGGCACATAAATGATTATGATTGTTCTTTCTTCTTGATAGATTACCTCATTTATTAATATACAGTGTCCTTTGTATCTTACAGTAGATTTGCATTTAAAGTCTATTTGTTCCAATATTATAGCTACTCCCACCTTCTTTGGGTTATTGTTTGTATGTGAAATCTTTGTCCAACCATTCACTTGTAACCTCCTTGCATCCCTGCATCTCAGGTGAGTTTCTTGTAGAAAGCATAGAAGTGGGTCATATTTCCTTATTTATTCTGTGAATCTGTGTCTCTTGATTGGAGAGTTTAATCCATTAACATTCAAAGGTATTACTGTCAAGTCAATACTACATTAGCCATATTTTCTTTAGGTTTACATATATATATAATATGTTGTTTTTATTTATATTTTTATCTTTTTAGCTATTCTTACTAATAATATTTCTTTCTACACTCTCTTCTAGCCCTCTCTCCCCTGTTATTTTTTTTTTCATTTCAACCTATAGAACTCCCTTTATTATTTCTTGAAGGCACGTTTCTTGTGGACATATTCTTAATTTCTGTTTATCTGTGAATATTTTGAAACCTCCCTCATTTTTGAATGCCTGCTTTGCTGGATACAGAATTCTTAGCTGATATATATATTTTTTCTTTTAGCATCTTCACTGTCATACCATTGCCTTCTTGCCTTCATGGTTTCAGATGAGAAATAAGCCCTTAATCTTATCGAGCTTCCATTGTATGTGATAGATCTCTTTTCTCTTTCTGTTTTCTGTATTGTCTCTTTTTCTTGAGTGTTTGACAATTTTATAAGTATACCTCTTGGGATATGCCTCTTAGGATTTATACTGTGTGCAGTGTGTTGCACTTCCTCAACATGCATGTCCATATACTTCAAAAGACTTGGGAAATTTTTGGCAATTATTTCCTCCAATACTCCTTCTGCCCCCTTTCCCTTCACTTCTTCCTCTTGGATGCCTGTAATGTGTATGTCTTTGTGTCTCCTGTTGTCATTCAATTCCCTAAGTCCTTGCTGAATTTCTTTTTATCTATCTCTTCTCCTCTCTGTCTGATTTCAAATGTACTATTTTCATTGTCACTAATTCTTTCATCTTTCTGTTCAATTCTGCCATTATGTGCTACAGTGTATTTTTTATTTCTTGCATTGTGCCATTCATCACCATCAGATCTGTAATCTTTTTATGTAAGTTTATGATTGATAGACATCTAGACACTACAGGTAAGGCAGACAAGCTCAGGAATGTGGCACCCTGCCAGTGGGCTTTACTTTGAAAAATATGTTCCTGAATGGAATGGATTTAAATTCATGTATAATATCCCTATACATGTCTCTTCTGACCATTTTATTTGAACCTATAATTACCAGTATACTTATTAAATATATATTGCAGAGATTTAAATCTTTAGTCTGTTCATATGCCAGTTGAGTCTTGAATTCAGCAGAGTTGCAATACCTACTCTCCCTTTCATTGGACTCATCCAGGAAAATTAACAAAAGGATGATAATGAACAACACATGTCCCAAAAAATGGAGAGAATATACAACTGCAAACAAGACAGTTCCATCAATCAGCCCATGAGATCTAAGCCCCTTCTCAAATGAAAGCAAAGTGGGCATCATTATCCCAAAATTCTCAAGAATGAGGAATGAATAAACAAAAGGGGACAATGTAACTAAGTACTGAAATAGAATTGTTATAATTCTAGCAATAGAAAAACTTCTTTGATATAAAGGCAGTGTCCACCAGAGGTTCTGATGGGAGAGAGAGGGAAGAATAATTGGAACATGTTGGCTTTTTTGGGACATTGGAGCTATTCTGCTTGACATTGCAATGATAGATACAGGCTATTATGCATTTTGTCAAAATCTATAAAATTGTGCAGGACAAAGTATAAAACATAATGTAAACTATAGACCATGGTTAGTAACAATGCTTTAGTGTGTGTTCATCAATTGTAACATATGTACCAAACTAATTAAAGATGTTGTCAATTTCAAAAACTGTGGGAAGGGGAAAGGTTGGGGTATATGTGTATCCCTTATATTTTTGATGTAAGATTTGTGTAATCTAAGAATTTTTTTTTAAATAAAAAATTCATATCTCGACAAGAATGAACAAAAACAAGACATACCAAATTGTATATATGAAGCTAAAGCAGTAATTAGTGGAAAATACATAACTCTGAATAATTTTTTAAAAAGAAGAAACATTCAAATATAAAAAGTAACCTCACAACTTGAGGTGCTAAAATAAAAGAGCATAATAACTCTAATGAAAGCAGATGGAATGAAATTACAAAAGAAAGAGAAAAGAAAATCATATAGGGGAGATCAATTAAATAAAAAGTTGTTTCTTTCTAAAGATGGACTATATATGTATATGTATATATATTTAAAACTTTAGTCTGACAAAGACAAAAAAAACAGAACAGAAATAATTAAAGTTGGAAATGAAAGAAGGTACTTTATCATATACTCCAATCTAATAAAATGGAATATATAAGAGGGGAAAATGAAGAACTGTGCCCCAAGAAAATAAATAACCTAGATGAAATGGACAAACTACTCACACTCTCAAGAAGAAATAGAAGATTTCAGTAGGCCTTAAAAAATAGAGATCAAATCAGTAGTCAAAACCTCTAAATAATCAAAATAACAGTAACTGATGGGTTCACAAATGTATTTCATTAAACTTTGACAAACACCTATGTTCCTTATCATCCCCTCCAAAAAATTAAATCACAGTTAATACTTCCTCACTCATTCTATAAACTATGCCTCACTCTAATATCAAAGCTAGATAAAGATACCATAAAATAATAATGGACCAATATCTCTTATAAATATTGATGAAAAACACTCATATACTAGCAAGCATAATCCAACAACATGTTAAAATATTTAAACACCATGATCAACTGTGATTTATCCCAGTAAGCCGTGGTTCAACATAGGAAAATCAATTAACCTAATACACCATGTATTAATAAAATGAAGTAAAAGAAATAAAAACATGACCATCTAAATTAGTACAGAAAAGTCATTTGTCAAAATCCAGCATCTGTCTTGTAAAATTATCATAGAACTAGGAATAGTAGGAAATTAACTCAAAATGATAAAGGTTATATACAAAAGTCCTGTAGCAACATCATATTCAGGAACAAGACAAGTGTGCCCACCATCACCAAAATAATTCATCTTTGTAATGTCAGTTATAGCCAGAGTAATTAAGCAAGAAAATGAAATAAAAGACAACCAAATTGGAAGGGAAGAAGTAAAACTTTCATCGTTTGTGGATGACATGATCCTATACATAGAAAATTCTCAAAAACTTACAAGAAAGCTAAGAGCTAATAATTAAGCTAAAAAATGGAGGATACAATATCAATTAAAAATATCACAGCTGTTTCTATAGATTAGAAATTACCAATTTTAAGAGGAAATTAGTAATAAAATCCTGAATACTAGAGCAAATATAATACATCAAATTACTATGATTAAATTTAACAAAGGCAGTGAAGGACTTATACAGAGAAAACACAAAAACATTTCTGAAAGTACTCAAATAAGACCTATATAAATGGAAAGATATGCCATGTTCATGGATGTGAAGACTAAATGTTGTTAAGGTGTCAATTCTACCCAACATGAATTATATATTAAATGAAATAAGCAAATTTCAAAGGGTTTTCTTAACATAAATGGAAAAGCTAATCAACAACTTTTTTATGCAATAGTGAAGGCCCAAGTACCCATAAATCATTGTATTAATCAGCCAAAGAGGTGTTCATGCAAAGTACCAGAAATCTGTTGGCTTTTATAAAGAGTATTTATTTAGGTTAGAAACTTAAGTTACAAGGCCCTAAAGGGTCCAACTCAAGATACCATAAGAAGTACTTCCTCATCAAATCTATTGCCATGTGTTGAAGCAAGATGGTGGATGAGGTCTGCTAGGGTTCAGCCTTCCTCTTTCCTCTTAAGGCTTCATGGGCCTAGGTTCTTCTGATCTCACCTGTAGACTGGAAGTTTTGTTTCCTTCTGGGCTCAGCTGCTCTGGTCTCTTCACAAAGTCAGCTGTAACCTATCAGGTAAATGGCTCATCTCTCTTCTTGTCACTGCAGGATCAATGCTGACAGGTTCTCTCCTCTTCTGTGTCTATGGGGCTCTTTCTACTCTTCTGTGTTCTTCTCCTGTGTATTACTTCTGTGTTCTCCTTGATTGAGTGAACATTTATAAAGCCCACAAAGTGGGTGGGGCCACAAACTGAATCACCCTACTGACATGGTTCTATCAAAGCCCTAACCTTAACATTATTTAATCAAAGCATCTCAGCTGTATCTAACACAATCAAAGGGTATCATGCCCAGTGGAACAGACCAGTTTACAAACATAATCTATATCTCTTTTTGGAATTCATAAATAATATCAAACCACCACAATCATCTTGAAAACAAAGAAGGATGTTGGAGCCCTAGCACTTTCCCTTTTAAAATTTTATTATAAGGTTATAGTAATCAAAACATATTACACTGGTACAAAGACAGACATAAATACCAATGGAATTTAATTTTGAGTTCATAAATAAACCTTCATGTCTATGGCAAACTTATTTTTGAAAATGGTGCCACATCCATTCAATGATGAAAGAATTGTCACTTCAAAATATGGTTTTGGGAAAACTAGACAGCTATATGCAAAATAATGAATGTGGCCCCAATCTCTCACCATATATAAACATTTACTAAAAATGGATTAAGTAGGAACAATAAAAGCCAAAACAATAAAAACTTTTGGGGACTGAATTATGTACTACAAAAGAAGCATGTTCTGAAACTTAAGCCATTCAAATTTAAATAGGACAATGACAATGCTATTTTTAGTTAAGACGTGATGAACTGAATGCATTTGAGTTGTAATACATTACTCCAGTTCTTTACAAGTAGAATGAAATTCAGATGAGGGGAGAAAAGACAGAAGGTGGAATCAATTGATTCAGAGTAGAAAGAAGAATGACATCACAATGTTCATTGCATTTGACAGAAAAGCCAAGGACAAAGAATGACTGCTAGACAGACCCAGAACAAAGCAGTCTTTGGGGAGAAAGACCCAGCTTTTGGTTTTGTTAATTTTCTATATTTTTTTTATTCTCAATTCCATTTATTTGTGCCCTAGTCTTCGTTATTTCTTACCTTCTGTTTGAAATAGAATTAGTTTCTTTCCTCTTTTTTTTTTAGTTCCTCCCAGTATGCAGTTAGGTCTTTGATTTTAGCTTTTTCAACTCTTTAAATGTAAACATTTAAGAATATAAATTTCCCTCTCAGCACTGCCTTTGCTCCATCCTATAGATTTTGGAATGTTGTGTTTTTGTTTTCATTTATCTTGAAATATTTACTAATTTCCATTGCAATTTCTCCTTTGACTTGCTGATGATTTAAGACTGTTTCTTAACTACCATATATTTTGAATTTTCCAGGTCTCCACTTGTTTTTGATTGTGAGACTCATTCCATTATGGTCAGAGAAGATGCTATATATAATTCCAATCTTTCTTGATATATTGAGACTTATTTTTCACTCAATATGTGGTCTCTCCTCGAGAATGATCCATGCACACTTGAGAAGAATATATATCTTGGTGTTTGGGAGATTATCCTCCACAACTGTCTTATATTAATAAACCAGAAAGGGGCTATAGTACTGCTGGTGTCCGATTTTGGGTGGTGTATCTATATTGTGTAAAATCCTTTGTAAACAAAACCAAAGTTTTCACTTCCTATGAAGAACTCCTTATGAAGCCAAATCTCTGGGCTGGGTGAGAAAAGGTAAGGAGAAAGGAATGGAGGCCATGGACATTTGACTCACTCTTTCAGTAACTTACTTACAGCTTCAGGGCCTATTAGAGCCTGATCTCTTAGAAGCCACTTCCTTTGATGATGGAGTGCTGCGATGTATGCCCAATTTAATGGATTAGAGAGTCAGATATTTCATGATGGGCAACAGTTATGATATTAGGTGACAGATTATCCTTCACTAGGAATGAGTTATCTTCACTTTGCCTTCTCTACTGTTTGCCTACATATTGTACTGATATGTAAGCTACATGAATATTTGTTTAATTTATTACCCATCTACTGACATGCAAATATCTAAACAATATACGTCTAGAGCAGTTGGACTTTTTGCTCACTAGTTCCAATCAGCATACTATTTGATTGATACATATGCAGACTAAATTATGACATAAGCCTGAAGATTTGCTATACCCCTGAGGAACAACAGTGAATGTGTTTTGTTGGCCTTGCCAGCTGAAAGGAAACCAACATTTATTGGGGAAAAAAGGTTTGGCAAATCAATAGCTTCATACCAAGTCTCTGGGGAATGGAATGGTTTAATTTTTCAAGAGATTTCATATCTGAAACAGCAGCTGCAATTAGATTAAATAAAATTAGTTTATGATAATCCAGTGTCATCCTCCAAGATCTCTTTTCTGCATGGTCAAATAGGAGTGTTGAGTAGTAATGTGATGAAATCACCATCTCTGGATCCTTCACACCTTTTTGGCTGCACTAATCTTCAACATATATGTGTGAATCTATTTCTGAACTCTATTTAGTTCTATTATTCAAGATATCTGTCTTTTCAATAATACCACACTCTCTTGACTATCTTAGCTTTTCATAAATCCTAAAATCAGATTGTGGGAGTCCTCTAAATTTATATGTCATTTTCAAAATTCTTTTGATTATCATATTCCTTTACTTTTGTTTATAGATTGTAAATTCAGCTCATCTATTTCTGCAAAAAAAAAAATGGTTTGTTTAAATTAGATTTTTTTTTACATTGAATCTTTATATCACTTTGGGTTTGCTTTGAAGTAATAGATCAATTGTTTCCAAATGGTGACCTACCAATATCATATTTCTTTATTTCTTCTTTTTATTCAGATTCCATAAGAAACTTTACCTATCCATAGCTAGAATCTCAGGTTTGTGGGACCAAGTCATCCATGCATTTTTAAAAATTTGTACTAATTGTTTCTTATTTATATCTGCAGTTACTAGCTGCTAGATTAGTATATGAGATTCTATAGAAAAGAAAGACCATATAAAATTCCAAACATGTGATAATTATTTCTACCAGTTCTCTAATATTCTAATGTTCATTCACATAATACAGTTATCTGTATACTGTCCCAACTGTCAGGTTAATAATCTTTATCCATAAATTTTTCCTCATGATGAGATTCTCAATGAACTTAAATTACCTCTCATGCTACTTTGAAGTGTAGCAGTGTAAAAATTTAAATGAGAAACATAGTAATTTTATTAATTATTCTTAAATTGTTAGAGGTTAGGTATTCATTTTATTTTATTACATACTATTTATTAAATATGAGAGGAGTTAAAGAAGTTTTATTTCCAGCAAGAGGAAACTATATTTAAGGGGATTTAAGTTATTAAACTAAAATAACATAGCTTGTACATACCAGACCTAAGATTATATACTAGAACAAAAACATTACATTGAGTTTTCAGTCCTATACTATGCTATTTTTCCACCAAGGGATCACTTTATTACAGGAGTCAAAGTACTTAAATGTAGTTATTTTTGTCACATAGTTTGTTGTTTCAGAATGATCCACTTGAATACTATGGGGGAAAAAAAATCTCATCTTCTTGCTTTTCCAATGCTGAAGAGAGTTACTGTGTGTTTTTCCATAGGTATCCCCTATGAAATTCAAAAAGAGATTAATGAGATGATATAAGTATTCAAAAGTATATTATTCACAGTATTTTTTAATTGAGTGACCAGTTCAGTTCCAGAGGTAAAAAGAAAAGTTTTTCACCACATACACAGTATTTTAGAAGCAATTGCCTCAAATCTCAAACTAGAGTATGAGCTTTATATTTTAATTGAGTTACGGTGTTCCAGTTTATTCAGGGTTGTATTAAAACCGAGCCACATGCCTTCTAGGTAACATAGGTGAGAATATAGGAAGGACTCTGCATACTTAGGTAAGCAGAAATGCAAATCAGAAATTTGCTTTAATTGTTTTGATGGAACATAGTAGATTAGGGGCAGTAAAAATAGTATATTTAAATATTAGGAGAATTTTTTTTTTTCCCAAAGAAGCCCCTGTATTTCAACTGCTCATCCCCTCCCTACCCAAAAACTGTCAAGTGGCCACTGGCTCCACCTCATTGTTATAATTTCTTGCATTGCAAGAATCACCATATGTGAGCAAGAGAATACCATCAAGTCCACTCTAGTCCATAGTTCTTCACCTCTCAATCTCTCCATCCTTCCACTGGTGTACATGGCTGTTGTTCTGTTTCCATCTCTCCAGTTTATTTGTTGTTATATTTTGTAAAAACTGTCTTATGTAAGCAATATCAACCAAAATTGTATTTCACAAAAGGTTTCACTATGTTATACAGTCCCATGTTATATTTTTTTAGCTTTATTTCATGTAATATACATGTCTTTAGATTTTCCTTTTCAACTACTTGCATACCCATATAATAGCTCCATATGTGCTTTGATGATTTCTATTCATTTACAAAGACTTACAAACAAACTTTTAAACCAATTTTGCACAGATTAGTGCTCAGCTTTCCTTTCTGTACCCTCATTCTATTTTCTGGTGAACTATATTCTAATTCTTAACTCCTTGAGTCTACCCAATATATTTAGTTCAAAATTGTGCAATCATATAGTATTTGTCCATTTGTGTCTATCTTGTTTCACTCAGCATAACGTGCCCAGGTTCATCCATGTACTAAATAGACATTTTTACTGAGTTTTATTTCATTTTCCAAAACCAAAACTAAATAAAAAATTCAAGAAACCTTATTCCTTTCAATTTGAAAACAGTTTTGTATGTTATTCATAATCTTACATTGTTGAAAATTTTGTAGCTTTGAAATGTTTGTAGCTTTGGAGTAAACTCTCTTTAATATTAAAAAAAATTCTGAGTATCATTACTTTTAGCTGAACTGCTATTTATTTTTGTATCTACAAATTATCTGCTAAAAAATACACACATTAAATTTGGTGAAGTTGAACACTTTGATACAGAGTATACTCTGAGAATGGAAACTAGGTATGAGATAGCTAAAAGATAGCAGTTGCCCTAGATATGCAATGAATTCTTGAACAGCCATACCAGGAAAAGAATGCTTACATTCAGGTATTTTTTTTAATTATTATTTAATTATAACACAAAACCTTATATAAATAAATCCTTTCACAACAATGCAAAGTATTGGTGGTGGGGTGATGTGTGGGAGCCCTGTATGATGTTATGCATGTTTGTTTTGTAATTTCACAGTGTTTACTGAACACTTATCATTTATGTATGTTCAGTATGAATGATATACTTCAGTAAATTGTTTAAAAAAAATAAGCTTGTATTATGAGCCAACATAGTTAGGACATATGCTGTTGATACACTTCTGAGATTGCTGCTCAGGATACCTGAACTGATTGCCTACATTCATCCCTCACATATGATGTATCTGTTAGTTGAAAATAAAAGTTTTTAAAGAATTACTAGTACCAATGGATACCTTAATTTATTTTGTATATTTATTTATGCAAAACTATCAATAGTTTATGTAGATAAGAAAGGCAACTGTGAATTTTAAGGTCCTCAAAATATTACTTATGTAACCTTTGATTCAATGACTATCCATCTAAATATATGATGTTTAAAACACATAAATCTATATTCATTACACAACTTGTGAAGCAAGAGAAAAAATAAATGATTATCAAAAACATAGTTAAATGCAAACAGAAACAGAGAAATTGCTCTAAATATAAATTCCAGACAATTTTGAGTTCAGAGCAAAATAAAAACTTAATACAGTAACTTATATGGATAATATATATAAATTTTCATGGGAATTCAGGATGTAGAGGTAAATAATATAGATTTTAATTATTTGAATAAATTAAAAAACAGCAATGAACTTGTGAGAATACATTAAAAATTTAATCCTAAATCAGAGATTGTACTTTATTTTAATATCTCAAAAACCATTTAAGGAAATGAACATATTTCTCCAAAGAAGATCTTAATATAATTTAAAAAATAATTGAAGGGAAAATATATATCTAATAACCACTGATTAAGTTAAAATAAAAGTAATTAAACATAGGAAAATAAAGAAAGCATACTTTCTTAACTATCTTTTGAATAGTAGAGAAAATTAAAAATGTAATTCTAGATTATGTAGAGAAACATTTTAAAGGAAATATTAACAATTCTTTGACTAAAATATATAGGATGTCACAAAATTTGGATTCATTACCTTGACAACTTTTCTCTATTAATATTCTTAAAAGAATTGCACAAAGAATTTAACAAAAAATTATATCCTTTTAAAGAACCTAAACTTATAGAAATCAGGAAAAAAAGGAAGTGTTTTCAATCAAACTAAAATTAACTAAAGAAATAGTAATTACTGTAACTTTTTTTTCTCAAAATGGTATGGTTTTTAAATGTTTAGCAGGGAGCCACAAAAGAGATATAACTGCATGCGGATATTTAACCTCATGAATTTACAAATTCAAGGCTTAAAGCATTACAAGATGAGATTCTTGATTTTGCTCATGTACCAAGAAAACACTCATCTCCCAGTTTTAAATCACATAAGAATTACCAAAATTTATGGTAAGTGAAAAACAAAAGCTGATAAATAGAAACAATATGACAAAAATGCCATATGTAATATACATTTACATATACATAAGATTAGTCTAGAGGACCAAGAACAGAAGTCTCAAAAGTGGTTTGGATATTTCCATTTTCTTGCATAATTGAAAATATTTTCTAAATTTACTTCAATGTTAACATATACTTTTTAATAAGTTCATTCTATTACAATATTACACGTTGCTCTAAGAACATATATTGCAGTATCTTGTTCCTTTTCAGCTGTTTGTTAACTTATGAATAACAGCAGCCAAAAAATAGTTATAAAGCATCAGTGAACATTTTCATAACAATAGCTACTGTGTACTTAAAACTTTGAAAGAATGTAAGCATTCTGATGCTAATGATCAATATTTATTAGTACACCATTAAATTCTATTTATCATCTTATTTAATATTTAAAGTATCTCTATGGATTTAGAATTATTTTTCTTGTACAATTGAAGAGCCTAAATTTATACTGTCAGTGATTTACTGAGGGATATACTGGTAAAAGCTGGCAGATCTAGAAACTACACTTTGGATTTTTCAGTGCCAAGTAGCATTCTTTGAGACTGTGCTGTATTTCTTCTCAATAAAATAAATGACTTCTAAAAATACTCACCCTAGTAAAGTTCTCTGAAATTGGAATATGCATTGGGGATTGCTATGATACAATTTGAAAGATAATGTCACATTTTTAAGAAAGTAATTGGTTTTAAAAACACATACATTTAAACCTCAGATTTAACAACTATTTCATGACTTCCAATTATGATGTGGATTTTGAGAAACATGTTATTGGAAATGTTCCAGATCATGTGTGTTCAAATAGAGGATTCCTAAACAGATATTCAAACTAATTAAAGGGTGCTACTGATTTTAGAGCAAGACCATGTAAATATCCAAATAGGAAAGAAAGAAAAGATGCACTTAAAGATTCAGCATCACTTTCATTTCAATTGTCTGGAGGCTTCTCTCTTCTGCATGACTGATTTCTTTTTTCTGAACACTATAAATGAGTGAATTCAGCATGGAGATCACCATAGTATAAAACAGAGAGGCCACTTGATCCTTTCCCAAGGAGTAGGACTTCTTTAGTTTTAATAAGTAAAAATTGTAGTGCCATAAAAGACTTCCACTCCCAGGAAGTGGGAGGCACAAGTAGAGAAGGCTTTGCGCTTTCCCAAAGTGGACTTAATTTAAAGGCTAGTAGACAGAATGGGCACATAGGATATAGAGATTGTGGTAAGGGATGCAATTATATTTAAACTAGCAAGAATGAATAACATGATTTCAGTGTCACTAGTGTCAGTGCAGGACAGAGCTAAAATTGGGGTTAAGTCACAGAAAAAGTGGTAGATTACATTGGATTTGCAGAAATGAAAACTGTTCATGAAAAGAGCAATGACTATGGATTCAGTAAAGCCTATCATATAGGACTCAGTGATGAGAACACAGCACAGTCTCATGGACATAACAATTGGGTAGTTAAGAGTATTGCAGATAGGTACATAACAGTCATAGGCCATTCAAGAGAGAAAGAAAAATTCAGTGACAAACAGGAAGACAAAGAAATACATTTGGGTGAAGCAATCTACTAATGAAATGTTCTTGTTGGAAGTCAGTAAGTTCTCTAAGGTTTTAGGAGTACTGACCACTGAATAACTGAGGTCAAGGAATGACAGGTATCTGAGAAAAAAGTACATGGGGGTGTGACCTGTACACCAGGAGATCCAGGTCAATTATCAGTATCATCCCTGGATTCCCCAGCACAATAGTCAGGTATATCAGGAGAAAGAGCATAAATAGAACCCACAGGATCTCTTCAGAGTCTGTCAATCACATAAGGATGAAGTCAGGTACATTTGCATTTTTCCTACTTTCCATAATAGCAAATAGCTGTTGTAAACTGTAGAGAAATCAAATGGGATATCAAAACAGTTTTTGTTTACAGGAATGGTCTGGCTTTTTAAAAAATTTGTTAAGTGTTTCTAGAAAATCATATTAAAGAGTAGTTTATAAAATTTGACTGAAAAAATCTTAGTTTGACTGCCAAAGATACATTAGGTATAAATTAATATTTGAATATCATATAATAGAAGTAAGTAGTGTATAATTAGAATGAACATGACACTATTCTAAATACTTCCCTCCATTAATACATTAAGATAAAAATATACCATATGTGTTATTATTGCATATATTATTTAACAGTAAAAAGGCCACAGAATGTTAAGGATGGCAGCCAGAGTTACAATTAAGTATAGTTGGCTCTGTGTTTCCACCAAAATTGAATGAATGCTAGATCAGGCTTATAACACTATATTCCTACCTATATTTATTATCAGAAAAACAAAAACAATCTAATTGTATGTATTAAACAATAATAGTGTTTTAATGTATCATTTACTATTCTTTTGTACCCACTATTATTTAATATGTGACAGTCCAGAAATTAAAATCCTAGATGTATTAATATTATAGGGCACACAATGATATTAATTTTCAGAAGATAAGTTTTTAACAAATTATAAAATCAAAATTATTCCAAAAGTTATATTTCCAATATATGTTCAGTGCTTGATGACTGATTCCATCAATTCTATATTTCCATATGTATATGTTCTCATAGTACTTAGGTAAGGCCTGCGTTATACATCCACATGCAAACTTTTCTAATAATATTCCTAATGTTTAAAAATAATCTAAAATGCCCTAACTTTTAGATTAATATGTACCAGAATTCAAAGTGAGTGAAAAATTTCTTCCAGCATTATCTGTGTAAAAATTTTTCAACTTGAAGTTTGTCCCACAAAAAAATATGTAAACCATTTAAATAGTCTGAAGTTTCTGCAATATAACATTTTTTTCCTTTGAAATGACTTATGTTTAACTTTTATTCTTATATTTATATTTTTTAAGGTAAAATAAGTCAACCTAGAATTTTTGTTCATGTCCTGTTTGAATAATAAGTTCACTTGGAAATTACATCTCACAAGTATACCAGTGAGCTATATGAACACAAGCATAGCAGAGTATCGCTTGACTTTCAAACTTACAATACAAAGGTATCTCTTTTGTTGAGGATTGCTGATAATGCAACGTTTCATCATCTCTGGGACTAATTTTCAATGAAAATTGCTTGGCATGATGCCAAAGTTGAATGTTCAAGTTCTAATGCATCCATGTTATGTTTGTAACAGTGAATTGCCTTCCCCTTAGAAGCCACATAATGTTGAGCAATATTTTTTTTTATAGTCTTTTGTGAAGTTTTAATTTATTACTGTGTAAAACAGTAGATATATCCAAAGAAATAACTACTTTGTGGTTTAAAGGCCATATTGTTAACCAGCAGGTATGGAATAGTATATTTTTCCCAAGGAAACATTTTTATATTTAAAAGTGTGATACTTTCATAGGCTTAAACATTATTCATTACCTAAAAATTATTAGACAAAATTCAAAGAAGAAAATGAAAAACTTTAATAAATGTTTGTAAACTCTGTATGTATTTTCTGGAAAGTATTTTCCTTTGTACATATGAAGCTTATTTGCATGTATAGTTATGTTTTAGTATAATTTTATTATTAATCTTTAATAATCTGTTTTGTATTAAATATTTATAATAAACCTTGACCTACATTATAATTTTGTAAAACTTAAAATTTCATGTATTTTGCATACATTATTGTAGCATAACTACTTTCTAGGATAGTCCACTAGTTGATAAATGGGCATTTTTGAGGAATCACAAGGGATACATCGTAGTGTTTCTCAAGTCAGGTTTAGGAGTGTCAACTAATTCATAATTAGCAGATGTAATGTATTTAGCCACAAAAATGTGCAATTTGTTTTATTGTTTTAATGAGTTGGCCTTTATTGTTTTAAAAGAAATATGACAGAAGAAATTAAAAATCAGTGCTAAGGTAAATAAAGATTTTATAATTACATTTATGGCTGGAAACTTACCTCCTCTGTATAAACAGGTGAAATGCATTCATGTGTATCTTTCATTAATTAAAGGTAATGATATCAATCTTCATGTAGATTTAGAAGCAACTTATGCAGGAAATGCTGTTTATACTTGACTTTCAGAAGAATATTTGATAGTATGGATCATAAATTACAAAATAATATGCTATACAATTGATCATGTTTTGAATGTATAATTCTTCAAATCATCAATAAATCAGTGATACTGAGACAAGCTTAATTGGAGGTTTAAAGGGCCAACATCAATTCACTTCAGAATAGGTCAACTTGGGGTGTAAGTTGTTCTAAGTCAATACCACCTCAATAATGTCTGGTTATTCCTTTACAAAATTACCATGAGGGAGTTTTTCTTCCAGCATTAAAATCAATTTTTATAATCATTAAATGTACTTTTTTAAAAAATATTTTATTTATTAATTTATTTATCCCCCCTTGCTGCTTGTGCTTGCTGTGTCCGCTTGTCTCCCTTTGTTGGGTTGTCCTGCTGCAGCAGCTCACTGAGCCACTCGGGCTGGCTTGCCTTCACTAGGAGGCCCCCGGGAATCAAACCTGGGGCCTCCCATATGGTAAACAGGAGCCTTATTGATTGAGCCACATCTGCCTCCCTAAATGTACTTTAATATAATATAATAATTAAAGAAAGAGTAATTAATGAAACTTTTATGACTAATCTTTTTTGCTGAGTCTTTATTGTTGGGATTGGAATATAACACCTCTAACAGTAAAATAATTTTGGCAGATCAGAAGTAAAACACAGAAAGAAACATGACTTATTTGTCCTATATTTCAACAAAACTTGAATTTTATCACTGAAAATTATTCAATGCCATTTTTTAAAATTCTATCATTTAACTCAATTTTTAGGAGTTTTGAAGCTCAGTTTAAAATTTTGATACATTTCTTAAAAATTGGCTTTATTGCTATTTTATTTTGTCCTTCTTTTCTCTGGAATACAGAGGTTTGCTTTTTCTACTAGTACTACTTTACACTGTTTTATTTATATGATTATATTTACAGGTATACATATTTACATCCGTTTACTGTGCATTTATTTTTTTTTTAATTTTTACTTTATTAGAGATATTGTGGGATTACAGAAAAATCATGCATAAAATACAGGATTCCCAAACTCCACCCCACCAATAAAAGCTTTCATTAGTGTGGAACTTTTGTTATAATTGATGACAGCATATTTGATGATTATACTATTAACTAAAATATATGGTTTATCTTATGATTCATAGTTTGGTAATGTAGTTCCATGGATTTAAGTTTTTTTTAAATTCTGTTACCATATTTACATTCTATTTCCCCTTTTAATCACATTCAGATATATAGATATATTTCAGCATTGTTAATTGCATTCACAATATTATGCTACCTTCACCATTATCCATTTTCAAAAGATTTCCATCATTCCAAATAGGAACGCTGTACATTTTAAGCCTTAAACTTCTCATTCCCTATCCCCACCTTGTCCACTGGTTAACTATATTCTAGATTTTGACTTTAAGAGTTTGCTTATTCTAATTTTTTTCAAATCAGTGAGATCATAAAATATTTGTCCTTTTGAGTGTGACTTATTTCACTCAATATTTTACTCAACTTGATGGATTCACATTTATTCTATGTTGCTGCATGATTCATAATTCATGCCTTTTTAAGACAGATAAAACTCCATTGTATTGTATGTATATACCACATTTTATTTATCCAATCATTGTTTGTTGGACCTTGGGGTTGTTTAAATCTTTGGGTGTTTATGAATAATTCTGCTATGAATATTACGGTGTGAATATATGTTCCAGACCCTGCTTTCAATTCTTTTGGACATATATCAAGTAGACAGATTGACAAATCATACAGTAGTTCTATACTTAGCTTTCTGAGTAATTGCCAAACTGACTTGCACAAAAGCTACACTATTTTATAATGCCATCAGCCATGAATGAGTGTTTGTATTTCTTCACATTCTCTCCAACAATTGCTATTTTCCTTCTTTTTTAGTAACAATTATTCTAATGGGTGTAAAATGGTACCTCCTCATGGTTTTGATTTGTGTTTCCATAATAGCTAATGACTTTGAGCATCTTTTCATTGTTTTCTATTTGTATATCTTCTTTGGAGAGATGTCTATTCAAGTCTTTTGCCCCTTTTTACTTTAATTTTATTGAAGTATCTCATTCATTCATGAACATACATAATAAATGTAGAGTAAAAGGTTTGAACTTACAAAACAAACATGCATAACAACAAACAGGGGTCCCATACATCAACCCACCACCAAGCCCCTACATTTTCATGAGACACCTGCTAAAAATTATGATAATATATGAAAATCCTACTATTAACTATAGTCCATATCTTTCACTTAGTGTATTTTCCCACAACCCACACTGTTACTGTTTTTGAGATATGTTTTTATTTAAAAAGTTTTAAACTTACAAAACAATCATGCACATTTGTAGAATTCCCATAGAACACCTCTTCAGTAACACACAACACCATGCTGGGATATTTGTTAAAGATTATGAGATAATATCAGACTTTTACAACCAACTATAGTCCATAGCATACATTAGTTTTGCCCATTTTTTAAATTGGATTTTTATCTCTTTGTTGTTAAATTGAAAAATTCTTAAAAATTTTCCACATTTAACCTTTGTTGGCTATGTGGTTTCTAAGTATTTTCTCCCAATAATTAGTTTGTGAAATTACTTTCTTGGTGACTTCCTTTGAGGAATAAAAGATTTTAATTTTTATGAGGTTCCATTTAACAATATTTTTCATTTTTTCTTTTTTCTTTTTTTTTTGGCAATGAAGATCCACTTTTCCCAGCACCATTTGTAGAAAAGACTAATCTTTTCCAATTGAGTAGTTTTGCCAGTTTGTCAAGAATCAGTTGTCCATAAAGGTAAGAAATGATTTCTGAGCTCTCAATTCAATACGATTTGTTTAAATATGTGTCTTTGTGCCAATACCATGACTTTGTGATTATTGTGGCTTTGTAATAAATTATAAGATCTGGAAGAGTGAATCCTCTAACTTCATTCTTCCATTTCAAGATAGCTTTAGCTCTTTGGGGTCCCATAACCTCCATATAAATTTGATGATTGTCTTTTCCATTTCTGTAAATAATGTTGGAATGTTGATTGAGATTGCTTTGAATCTATAAATAGCTTTGGGTAAGATTAACTTTTTACAGATATAGAGTTGTCCAATTCACAAGCACAGAATGTCCTTCCATTTATTCAGGTCTTCTTTGAATTCTTTACCTTTTTTTTTTTTTTTTTTTTTTTAGTTTTCAGGGTACAAGTCCTTAACATAACTGCGTAGATTTATTGCTAGATATTTTATTCTTTTGGTTGCTCTTGTGGATGGAAATTTGGTCTTGATTTCTTTTATGGAGTGTTCATTGTTTCTATATAGAAACATTACTGATCTTCTGGTGTTGATCTTGTATCTCACCACATGGCTAAATTCATTTATTTTTTCTAGAATTTTTGTTATGGATTTCTCAGTATTTTCCCTACATAGAATCATAACATCTTCAAATGAGGAAAGTTGTACTTCTTCCTTTTCAATTTAGATATTTTTTGCTTATTTTTTATTCCTAATTGCTCTGTCAAGAAATCGCACTACACTGTTGATTTACAGTGGTTACAGGTGGCATCCTGGTCTTGTTTATGATCTTAGAGTAAAAGCTTTAAGTCATTCAACATTAAGTAGGATCTAAGCATGGGCTTTACATATATGACCTTTATAATGTTGAGGGGTTTTCTTTCTATTCCTGGTGTTCTAAGTGTTTTCATCAAAATAGTGTGTTGGATTTTGTCAAATGTCTTTTCTGCATCAGTAGAGATGATCATATGATTATCTTCCTTCATTGTGCTAAATGTGCTATAGTATATTAATTGATTTTCTTGTGTTGAAATAAACTTTCATACCAGGGATAAATAAAATTTCATCATGTCTTATAATCTATTTAATATGCTTTTGGATTGGATGTTTTAGAAATTTTGAGGATTGTTAATTCTCAAAAATAAAAAATCTTATTTAGTAATAAGATATGTTGGTCTGTGGGTTCTATTGTGCTATCTTTATTTTGCTTTGGTATGAAAATGAGTTTTGCCTTGTAAAAGCAAATTAGGAAGTGATCTCACCTCTTCAATTTTTGGAGTAGTTTGACCAGGATTGGAGTAAAGTCATGTCTAAATGTTTTTTAGAATTGCCCTGTGAAGCCATCTGGACCTGGGCATTTTTTAAGGTTTTGTTCATTGTTCAATGTATTTACTAATAATTGGTTTGATGACATTTTCTAATTCTTCTTAAGTTAATGTAAATAGTTTGTGTTTTTCTAAGAATTTCTCCATATCATTTAGGTTATCTAAATTATTGGCATATAGTCTTTCAGAGTATCCTCTTTTAGACCTCCCAACTCTCTTTGAAGCCTCTTAGCCACTTGAACTCATTTGTCTTTACCTTTTACCCCTTTTCTTCAAGGTCTTTTTCCAGTTGTGTTGCCAGTTGGCACTTGGTATTAATCCCTCGCTGCTAGGGAGGTTCATCCCCGGGAGTCATGTCCCACGTTGGGGGGAAGGTAATGCAATCATATGCTGAGTTTGGCTTAGAGAGAGGCCACATTTGAGCAACAAGGAGGCTCTCAGGTGGCAACCCTTAGGCACCCCACAACTGCAGGCTAAGTCTCATTTACAAGAGCAAAGACTCACAAGGGTAGTCATCAATAAAAAAAAAACACATCAGTGGGTCATCCTATTTTGACAGGCACTGTCCCTACACTCAGAGGACTATTGCTGCTCCCTTGGAGACTGTGGCAGAGCTCTCCAGGCTAGGAATTCAGATTCCCTCATTTATTGTGTGATTGTCCACCCATCATGACCATGCCCCATCTTTTGATCTTTAGAACGATTTTGTATATCTTCATGTATATTCAGATGAACTAATTCCCATGAATCCCCCCTCCCAGACACCCCCCACCAATTATCTCCTGCAGTACCCATTGTAACCCTTCTGTGATCCAAATCCTCCATTAACATGTAGTCCATAAAATAATCAAATACATTTACTAGGAAAAAGAAACAACTATGATAAGCTTACATGCAAGAGACAAACATAAAGAAACTCAGGGGAAAAAAAAAAGAGAAAAGGAAAAAAAACCAAGAAAAAAAAATAATCAAATGAACAAAACAAAACAAAGTAAAATATAATTAGCGAATTGGGACTTTCAAAAAAATGGGCAAAAAAGCAAAGGAAATACCTTTAAATATATATATATATTTATTTATTTATTTATTTATTTATTTATTTATTTATTTATTTATTTCTTCTTTCTTTTTTCCCTTTCTCTTTTCATTTTTTTTATTTCACTTATTTCCACTCTAATCTTTGTTATTACCTTCATTCTGCTTGCTCTGGATTGGTTTGCTCTTATTTTCTTAGTTTTTCAAATTTTGAAGTTAAGTCTCTGATTTGACATCTTTCTTCTATTTTAACATATGCATTTATAGCTGCAAAATTCCATCTTAACACTGCCTTCACAGTATTGCTTTAGTTTTGGAATGTTGCATTTTCATTTTCATTAGCCTCAATATGTTTTCAAACTTTGTTTCTGATTTCCTCTTTAACACATTTATTGTTTAAGAATATGTTGTTTAATTCCCACATATTGTGAGTTTTCCAATTCTTCCTTCATTTTTGGTTCTTTCCTTCATTCTGCTGTGGTCAGAGAAGATACAATGCATGATTACAATAAGTTTGAATTTATTGAGACTTGTTTTGTTTCTCAACATATGTTTTGTCTTGGAGAAGTATCTAAGTGCACTGAAAAGGAATATGAATTTTGTTTTTTATAGGAGAAATGTTCTATATATGTCTTTTAAGTCTAGTTGGTTTAGAGTACTTTTCAAATCCTATAATTTCTTATTGATCTTCACAGTAGATGTTTTATCTGTTAATGAGAGGGGCATATTAAAATCTCTATTCATGTAGACTCATCAATTTATCTACTCAAATCTGTCAGTATTTGCTTCATATATATTGAGTTTCTGCTAATAGGTGTAAATATATTTATAATTCCTACATCTTTTAGTAGAAGTTTTACCTTTTTTCAGTATATAATGACCATTTTGTCCCTTGTAACTGTTTTGGCTTAAAGTATCTTTTATCTCATGTTAGCATAGCCACCCAGAAACACATTATATACTGATTAATAAATCAAGTGAACAAGAATATTTAACAGTTATAACTATATATACACAGGAATAGCAGAGACCCACAATAATGAAGCAAATATTGAAACTTTTAAAAGGAGATATAGAAAACTCTCTCATCTAGTAATAGATTTCAATATGCATTTTCTAATGGATAGAATATCTAGAAAAGTGATTGATAAGTAGAAGACCTGAGTGATATTATAAACACTATAGTACTAAGAGATATATTTAGAAAACTCCAATCAACAAGATCAGAATATACATTCTTTTCTAGTGGACACAGGTCATTCTTTAAAATAGATCATATGCTAGATCACAATAAAAGGTCTCTATTGCAGATTTAACAATATTGAATTTATGTAATGAATCTTCTCTGGCAACACTTTAATGATAATAAAAATCAATATCAGAGAGATAACTGGAAAATTCACTGATATGTGGAAATTTAAAAGTACATGCTTAAACAACAAATGTGTAAAAGAAAAAAATAAAAAGGTAATTAAGAAATATTCTGAGGCAAATCAACAAAAACATACCATATGAAATCTTGAACACAGAAAATCCAGTGGTAGTTTGGGAATTAATAACTATGAATACTTATGATATAAAAGGAGAAAATTTTCAAATATGGGACCTAACCTCATAGTGTAAGGTATTAGAAATAGGTGAGCATAATAAATCCAAAAGGAAAAGTTGGAATGATGTTACAAAGACTATACTGGTTGGGGAGCAGGTGTAGCTCAGAGTTTGAACACATGCTTTGCACATACAAGTTCCCAGGTTCATTCCCCAATACCTTTTTTAAAAAAGACTTTAAAATGGAAATAAATGAAATAAGGAATAAAAATAAAATACAGAAGTTCAATGAAATCAAAAGCCATTCTTTTGTAAATATTAATAAAATTAACAAAATTTTAGTTAGTCTGACAAAGATAAAAAGAGAGGGGACATAAATAAATAAAATAAATAAATGAATGGCTGGGGCATTACCATCCAACCCACAGTAATAAGATGGAGTAAAAGAGGTTATTATGAACATTTCTGTTCCAACAAAACAGATAAACTAAAAGAAATGGGTAAATTCCTAGAAATATACAAACTGCCTACCCAGGCACAAGAAGGAAGAGAAAATTTGAATAGATCACAACTACTAAAGAAATCAAATCAGTCATCAATACCTCCCAGCAAATAAAATCACAGGACCAGAAGGAATTACAGTTAAATTTTTCCAAGCCTTAAAAAACACCAGTCGTACTCATAGTCCTCCAAAAATTGAATTGAAGGGAATACTTCCTAAATAATCTTATGGGGTGAGTAGCACCCTAATACCAAATCTAGATAAAGATACCACAACACAATTATGACTCATATCCTTAATGAATATTGATTCAAAAATACTCAACAAAACTCTAATGAGCAAAAGTCAACAGCATGTTACAATAATTATACATCATGTTCAAGTGAGCTCTGTTTCAAACACACATCAGTGGTTCAACATAAAAAAAAAAACAACTAATATAATACACATCATTATTAAAATGAAGTGAAAAAACAACATAAAACAAAATAAAAAAATACCATCTAAATTGATACAGGAAAATCATTTAAAAATCCAGCACCCTTCTTGTAAAAACACTAAAACAAAACAAACTAGGTATAGTAGGAAATTATCTCAAAATGATAAAGGTCATATATGAAAATCCCACAGACACCATCATATTCAAGCTCAAGACAAGGATTTCCACTATTACCAATATTATTCAACTTTATTGTGTCAGTTTTAACCAGAGTACCCAGGCAAAAAAAGGAAATGAAAGTCATCAGACTGGAAGGGAAGAAGTAAAACTTTCTCTGTGTGTAGATGACATAATCCAATATATAGAAAATTCTCATAAATCTACAACCAACCTAAGACCTAATGACTAATTCAGCAAAATGAAGGGCACATTATCAATCTTAAAAGTCAGTTACGTTTCTATAGATTAGTTATTCACATTTTAAGAGGAAATCAAGAATAAAATTCCATGTACTTAAGCAAATGTAAAATATCAAATTATTAGTATTAAATTTAGGCAAGACTGTAAATGACTTATACAATAATAATTACAAAACATTTCTGAAAGTACTCAAATAAGACCTAAATAAATGGAAGTTTATTCCATGTTCAGGAATTTGAAGATGTTACATTGTTAAGGTGACAATTCAACCAAAAGTGATTTACCAGATTCAATACAATCTGAATGAAATTTCACACTTACATATTAGGAGAAATGGAAAAGCCAATCAACAAGTTTGACTGGTAGAATAAATGAAAAAATAGTCAAAAACTTCCTGAAAAAAGGATTTTGGAGCCCTAACACATCTCAGTTTTAAGTTTATTTCATGTCTACCTTAAAACATGTCACTGGCACAAAGGCCAATATAGAGACCAGTGGAATTTAAATGGGAATTCAGAAATAAACTTCCAATGTTTTTTTTTTTTTAAAGGGAGCTAAATTCACTTAATAGGCTGCCCTGTAAGAAAAGTTGAGATGTGATTCTAAATTCTACCAACTTTTAGTTGTGGAGGCTAGGAAATGTACATACCCAAGAAATCTTGTTCTTAAGACTGATTCATCCTGTGGATATAAAGCTATTATATGTAAAACACTTTGATTTCATTACTTCTGTTAAATCATGGCCCTGGGTGGATCTTAATTCTCTTACTGGAGTCCTTTATAAATGGGATGCATAAGAGAAAACTATGGAAGCATGAAGCTATAAGTAATGAAACCTGAAAGAGGGGAGAGACCATCAGATACTAAAATGTGCCATGACATATGACAGAGGAGTCCAAGATTTCCAGTAGCCAGTATTCAGGGAGAAATCAAAGAAATATTGATGAAGTCTTGATTGGTACACTTTTCTCAGCCTCAAAACTGTAAAATTGTAAGCTAATAAATTCTCACTGTTCAAAACCAACCCATTTATGATATCTGTTTTTGGTAGCTTAGCAAACTAAAACAGATTTTTGTACTGGTTGAGTGGTGTACTGTGATGGTTAGGCTCAAATGTCCATTTGGACAAGTAATGGTACCAAGTTTTTTGGTCAAGTAAGCACTGGCCAAATTTTTACTTTGAGGATATTTCATGAACTTAAGTCATTAGCAAGTTGATTGCATCTATGGATGATTACATCTATAATCAATTGAGGAGATTGCCTTCAGCAATGAGGAACATCTCATCCAATCAGTTGGAAATCTTACAAGGAGAAGTGATTATTTCAGCAGTCAGGGGTGAGAATTCCAACTCTATATCTGCCAATCATCCACTTCTGAAGAATTCATCAAAAACCTTCATTGGATAATGTGGCTATGAACATCGGTGTGCAGATGTCTGTTCGTGACACTGCTCTCAGTTTTTCTGGGTATATACCCAGTAGTGGTATTGCAGGGTCACATGGCAAGTCTATATTCAACTTCTTTAGGAACTGCCAAAACTTTTTAGTTTTTAATTGTTTATGTTTTCAATTAATAAATGTACAAAATAAAGTTGGAAAAAAAAAACATTCGTTGGAGTTTGCAGCTTGCAGCCTGCCCTAGTAAATTTGGACTCATGCATTCCCACAGTTGTGTGATAAATTTTTTTAAAATCTCATAATATTTAAAGATATCTCTGGTTGGTTCAGTTTCTCTAGAGAACCCTGACTAATACAGGTGCTGCTACTGCAAATATTTGAAAAAAAATATTTTTATAAAGGCTTTGTAATTGGGTAATGAGTACAGGCAGGAAGAATTGTGAAGTGCTTGGTTAAAATGGTCTAGATTACTTTGAAAAGACTGTTGGTAGAAATATGGATGATAAAGGTACTTATGATGAGGCTTTAGACAGAAATGATAAATGTGTCATTGAAAAGTGGAAGAAAGGCAATACGGTTTTTTTTGTTTTTTTTTTTTTTATTTTATTATCTCCTTGTGGGAGTTTTTTTTTTTTAATTATTTATTTATTTTTATTGTGGGTAAAAATCAAAATTCTCACAATACATACAAACATTTGCAAAATGATATAGAAATAGATATGCATATATGTGTATTTGCTTACAAAAATGTTATTTATATATATATACATACATATATTTTAAGAGGTGCTTAGATTACCCAAAATATTACACGGAACCCACTGGGATTCCCATGATGCCCACCTTGCACACCTCCCGCCACATCCCACACAATCATCTCCCACAAGTGTGGCCCACCACCCTCAATGAACTTACACATCCTGGAGCTTTGCCACCAACCATAGACCACAGTTCACACCATAGACCACATTCTCTCCCACTCAGTTCTGAGTGGTGTGTGCTGATTTCAAATGGCCTACATCCATTGCCACAACGGTACTCAGGACAACCTCTAACTCCCAAAGAAGCCCCTGTATTTCAACTGCTCATCCCCTCCCTACCCCAAAAGTGTCAAGTGGCCACTGTCTCCACCTCATTGTTATAATTTCTTCTTATTTTTAAAGTGACCAAAAATTGACCAAAATGACTTCTGATGTCGGAAGGAAGGCAGAATTTGAAAGTGATCATCTTGGATCTTTAGCTGATGACATTTTCAAACTAAATGTGGAGAGCACTGCATGATTTCTCCTTGTTTCTTATAGTAAAGTGTAAGAGAAAATCAATAAGCAGAGAACTGTACTCCTGGGCACAAAGAAATCAGAAACTGATGGTTTGGAAAATTCTGAGCTTCTGGAAAATAATTCCCCAGAGAATAGTGCTCCATGTGAGGATTTAACAGAAATGGAACCAATCAGAGATTTCTGTGCAATTCAGGATTGGAATGCACTTATCCATAAAGCATTTGTAGGAAGTTCTATTGTCTGATGGTTTGGACCTTAGTGTTTTATTTGTGAAACAAACACGTGTTTTGTAAGATATGTATGAACTAAAACACTGCCTGCCTGGACTAAAAGGAACAGAAAAGGGACAGACTGAAGGAAAAATGACTTGAATGGAAAAACAGGTGTCTGTACTGAAGACATATTCTCAGGCCAAGAAAGTATACCTACCCATGTTTGTGGAAAGGGTTGTGTATGTCCCAGTGCATGGAAATGGCTGGCCTATCTTATTTTTCAGAAAAATTGATACAACCCTAGATTTCTCAAATGTCTCATGGATGACAGAGAGGCTGACTGCCACCATAATGGTTGACAAATGTGAAACCTAGAGTCTGGTTCCCACACTGAGTCTGGACAAGAGTGGAGTCAAGAGACTGACCATCACCCCAATCCTTTTTAGCTTTCACCCAAGTATTTTGGAAGAGTGTGATCACTGCACAAGACCTTGGAAAGAGTGGTTCTGTCACTTCACCAGGCTCAAAGTAGAAAATATCATTCCATAGATAACCCTCAGACCTTGAAATCAAATGAAGTAAGCCCAGCAGGGTTTCAGATTGTTCAGAACCCATGATTCCTGTTTTCCATCAATTTATTCCTATAGGAATGGGAATGTTTTCCCTATGACAGTCCCTCTTTTTATATTGAAACCAGATAACTTGTTTCCTGCATTTCACATGTCGAAAAACTGAGGGAAATTATGCCCCAGGAGAGACAACATCTGTAACTAATTTTGATGTGTCTCTGTACTTAGCATTGTTAATGAAATGATATAAGGCTTTTGGGCTATTGTGATGGAATGATTGCATTTTGCATATGGAAAGAACAAGTGTTCTTGGCATACCAAGTGTGGAGTGTGGTGGTTTGGAACTGTATGTACCCCCCAAATTCATGTTCTTAAACCTAATCAATTTCTCTGGGTGTAAACTTATTGTTATTATGACCTTTTGAATAGGTTATTTCACTTATGGCATGGCCTGGGGCGGGACTTAATCATGTTAATGGAGTATTTTATAAGCAGGATGAATTCAGAGAGAAAAAGAGAAAGCCACAAAAGTCAGAAACTGGAAACAATGAAACCCAGAAGAGAAAGGAGAGATCAGCAGAAGTTGCCGTGTGCTTTGCCATGTTAAAGAGGAGTCCAGGATTGCTAGCATCCAGTCTATGGGGAAAGCACATAGCCTGATACCTTGATTTAGACATTTTTATGAGTCAAAGAAAAGCTTGTGAACTAATAAATTCTACTGTTAAAAGGTGACATATATGTGTTATTTGTTTTCAGCAGCTTAGCAAACTAAACTGGCAGTCATCAGAAAGCAATTTTTAAATTACATAACTTTCACACCTGCAATTCTTTAAACTTTATTACAGTATTGTGAAGTAAATGTGGTTACTTTATTTTATAATTACAAAAAATAAGGAAGACTTTTATGCATATTTCAGCAAATACAGGAAGAGTACTCAGATGTGTGCTTTCTATTAACACATTTGTTGGATTTAAAAATCCCAATATTCATTTGCTGGCATATTTTAAAGTTAATGTAATATGAGAAGAAGATGTGAAAAATTGATCAGAAATAAATTGGAAATTTATACTTAGTTTGGCAGTTTCTATTAAGACTTTTTTAGCCAAAAAATGAATGATACTATTTCTTTCTTTAAGTTACTCAGGAATATCCATCCACATAGACACAACTTCTTTCTCATTGTTAATCACATCCATGTTATGGATGTCATTACATCCTTCTGAGAAATAAAAATGAAGGTATAATTGTATGGACTGTATTTGGCCATGACATTGCCTTGACAACCAATAAATATAAACTGAAATGTCTGGGTTGCCATCTGGTTTGGATACATACATGATTTCATTGAAGAATATGAATGAAGTCACCATGTTTATACTGATGGGCCTCATAGATGATTTTGACCTGTAAGTTTTCTATTTTTATTATTGCTAGCAATTTATTTCTTTACTCTGGTAAGAAATTTGGGGTTGGTTGTATGGTCATTGCAAATCCCAGCTCCACATTCCATGTAATAATTTCTGAGTGTTACCATTCTTGGATGCCTGCCATTCTTCAGTTGTCACCCCCAAAATGTTGGTCAATTTCATGGCAAAGAATAAATCCAATTCATTTCTTGGATGTACAACACAGATGTTTCCTTTTGTTATCTTTGGGACTACAAAGTGTTTTCTTTTGGTTGCAATGATGTATGATTGCTATAAAGCAATCATAAGTGTTATCTATAACCCACTGCTGTATACATTTAAAATGTCACACTGAGTATATGTGCCACCCATCATTGTTCTTATATTGGTAGCATTTTGCATGCTACATTACACACCATGGCCATTATTAGCCTATCTTACTGTGCATCTAATGAAATTAGATGTGTATTTTGACATCCCTCCACTCCTCATTTTTTCTGACATGCACATCAACCAGCTACTACTCTTCTTTGTGTGCTTTATTGAGATAACCACTGTATTAATTGCCTTGAACCCCTATGTTTACATTCTCTTGGCCATTCTGAAGATGATTTGCAAAATATAGGCATAAAGTCTTTCTACTTGTGGCTTTCACCTGACTGATTGGTTGAGTTATCATCAGACAATCCTTTTAAGGTACATGTGATCATGTTCAAGCTACTCTTTGTACCATGATAAGATAGTCTCTATATTTTAGACTATAAGGAGATTCTCATGCTGAATTTCATCATATACAGTTTAAGAAAAAGAATGTAAAAATGGAAACAAAAATGTATGAGAAAAATTGGTTTATGAATACAGTACAATTTTAGAATTGATTAAAACTTGGAAAATGTTAGATATTAATCCATACCTCTATGATCAGAAATTAGGGAAGAAAATGTCTTTTTTGTTAGTAGTTATTGTACATGTTAGAATATTTCCAAAGAAAACATTAATCAGCCCTACAATGCAGTATTTTACATATATAGATAAATAGTGTCATCTGTTTTTCTGTTATTATGTTCAAACTGATCTATAGAAATATTCATTGATTAATGTATATTGACATTGTTTGTCTTTATATATTTTATTTTCACTTAATATAATTACAGGAAATGCCTTCAGGTGATGATGGTGTGATATAATCTCACATGTTTTATAATAAATCCTCAGCACTCATTAGGAAGTTAGCTTCCCATTCAGGAATCCCTGTGAAGTACTCCCTTATGTTACCTCACTTGCTCCATGTGCTTTTATAGTCTCATATCTATCCATGTCTCTGGACAGGCCTTTTCCATTCCTTGATTCAACACAATAAGTATTTATCCTATTTTTCTTCACAATGTCCAATTAAAGAAATGGATCTATCCTGAAACTCCCAAAGTTACTGAGATGATATGGAAATAATCATTAAGTGTATAATTAAGGCTCAGGGAAAACAAAACAAAACTCAAAGAATAACTTACAACTGTCTACAAAATACAGTTAGACCAAGATGTGAAAAGCTAGTTAGCCTACATATGGGAGTTTCTTTGATGCAGATTCCTGATCATTTCCTAGCTCTGCCTTTCTCCTCTATCTTGAAGAAAAGATCTTTCATTTGCCATTGTTTCAGTTTGCTAAAGGTTGCCAATGCAAAATACTAGAAATGAGTTGGCTTATATAATGTGAATTTATTAGAGTAAAAGCTTATAGTTCCAAGGCTATGAAAATGCCCAAATCAATACATCACATCCTGCATGTCTTGCACACGGAAAGGCAAAATGGCAGGTCTGCCAAGTCTTCCTGCTTTCTCCTGCAGACTCACTTTCTCTTTGACCTCAGCTGTAAGCAATCAGACACAATGGTTTGTTTCTCCCTTTTCCTTTGGGCTTTGTTTCTCAGTCTCTGAGCTGCTCCATGATTTCAGTCTCCAGCTTCTTTCTCAGCCTCTTGGGGTTCTGTCTTTCTGCAGCTGTATGTTATCCTGGAGTGAGCCTTTACATGGTAGAATGAAATGGCATCTCTTTTTCTCTGTGTCTACTCCATTATAAAGGACTCTAGTAAAAGGAATAGGACCCACCTTGGGCCTCACAATCTAATAAAAGGCTCTTAACTGAAGTGATCTAAACAAAAGCAATCTAATAAGAATTTTTCTTAACTGAATCTAATGTAAAGATCCCGTATGAAATAGGTTTACATGTACAGAAATGAGTTAAGCTAAGAGCATAATTTTCTGGGATCCAAAAAAGAAACCATTGCATTTCATCATCTTGATCCCAAAAATCCATGTTCTTTTTATATTCAAAATGCATTCATTCCATCAAAATATTTTAAAAACCCTTAAATCATTTTAGTAGCAATGTTAATTTAAATCTCATATAAATCAGTTATGGGAGTTCCGGGAAGATGGATTCAGAGTAGGAAGGCAGGGCTCAGTTCTGTCACAAAAACAATGGAGAAAGGGCCAAATCTACCTGAGGGACCTGCTTTGGGTGTCAGCATAACAGGAGAGTGCTACACAACCACCAGTAGATTGAGGGGCAAAGGGATGAAATAACAAAACAACCAACAACCATGAGTTACTAAATCCCCATGGCAGCTGGGAAGGTCACTGTGCCCCAACCTCCATGGTGTGCAGCCTGGATAAAACTTGTGGCCCACTACTTCTGACTAAGAGGGGAACATATTCTTCTTCCCTGGGAAAAAAGGAGGGTATGGCAGAGGAAGAAGAGTAGTTTCTTTTCAGTGAATTTGGCAACCATAATCTGTCTTGAATTTCAGCTCTACCCAGACCAGAAACAGTCAAGTGGAGGTTGAAAGAAATACCTCTGTAGAAAGGGTTGTCAATGGGCAGTATCTACTGGTCAGCTGGGGAAAAAAAAAACAAGAGAAAAAGCTACTTTTAATTCTCTCAATCCAACAAACTGGGAGACAATCTGTGCCCCTTTTAGTGAGTATCTTACTCAATATTGATAACTTAAGCTGCGCAATTTTAAAGATTCAGAATAACTTTTACCAAAAATCATAGAATAGCCATGAAAAGACTTGAACAGAGATTTCTCCAAAGACAAAATACAAATGATCAAAAAGTACATGAAAAAAATGCTCAACATCGTTAGCTATTAGGGAAATGAAAATTAAAATGACAATGAAATATCATCTCACATTGCAGAGAATGACCATTATTTAAAAACTACAGAAAACTATTGTTGGAGAGGATGTGGAGAAACAGGAACTTTCTTTCACTGGTGATGAGAATGTAAAATGGTGTACTCTCTGTGGAAGGTAGTTTGACAGTACCTCAAGAAGCTGAATATAGAACTGCCATAAGATCCAACAATCCAGTTACTAGGGATATATTTGGAAGAACTGAAAGCAAGCACGTGAACTGGCATTTGCACCCTGTTGGTAATAACAGCATTAATCACAATTGCTAAAATAAGGTACCAGTGCAAGTGTCCATCAACTGAAGAATGGATAAACAAAATTCCATATATACACAAGATGAAATATTATTCAGGTATATATAAGATAAATAAATTGTTCTTTCCAACCCAATCACTTTATCTGATAAATCCCTTCATGCATTATATATATCTGTTTTGCTGAAATTCGGACAATACACATATGTTTGAGAACATGTAGCATCTGTCTCCAACATTGCACTCTCCTCTATCAGCAGCTCTAATGAAGTCTGCCAGCAAAATAACCCTCTCATTCCTGTATTTGTTAATACTTTTCAATATAATAAAGTAATGTGCTATATGTTTTCACTCTGATAATAGAAGCATAATTTTGTTGAAAAAATGGCAAATGATAAAGTGATTAAAGGATGTGAACTCTTAAGTCAGACTGTCTGGGTTCTAATTTGAGTTTATCCTTTAACCTGTTCAGTGACCATGAAGAAGATATGAAACCACTCTGTGCCCCAGTTTCTACATTTTTAAAATTCAGTCATTCAAATACATTTCTTTTGGCACTCTTCCAGGTGTTGGGTGTATTACATAGAACATAGTTGGCAAAAATCTTGTGCTCATTGAGGTTACAATATGGGGTAAACAGAGTATAAACAATAGGCATAAACAAAATATATGGAATGATAAATATGGATCACTGCTATGGAAAACAAATGCAGTGTTAATCAGGTTTATGTATGATTTTAAAAGAATGGTAAGTGTTGGCCTTATGAGGAAGAGAATAAGAAAAACCCATGCAGTTACTTTGGGAAAGGAAATATCAGGAAGAAATAACATTAGAATATTCCAGGCAGAATCAGAACTAATGTGTATAGGGAAGGGTGAAGAGGTCAGTATGGCTGATACAAAATGAGCATGTAGATACAATGATAAAGCATAGTTTCATGTAACTAAGGAGTAGGGGCAAAATTACATTGGACCTATAGGACATGGGAAAATTTTGATTTTTACTCTTAATGTGATAGGAAGTTTTGTAGGTTTTTTGAAGAAAAGTGACAAGATACAACTTACATTTTAACAATATCACAGGCCCTGATATTGAGATTGGAATATAGGGGTGTAAGGCTGAACAGAGGGAGAAAATCTAGAAGGCTGTGGCAATAATTTACAAATGGAGAACATGGGTGTTTGGGCCAGGATAGTAGCAGAGGAGGCATTGAAAAATAATCACATGCCAAAAATATTCTGCAGAGTGAATCAATATGAGTATGTATAAGAAGTGAGATATGAGACACAGATAAAATTTTAGTAATTCTCTTATGTCTTTGCTTGAAAAAGTAGGAGTATGGCTTTTAATTACCTGAGATGAAATTTCAGATATTGATCTTGTGAAGATAAACTAAGCTAATAATATACATCAAACCCTTTGAAAATTGTCTGGCACTCATTAGGTGCTCTTTAAATATCAATTTTTACCATTATTATAAGACATCAAGCATTTGCAAACTTAAACTATTTTTCATATTTTGTCATGGTCTATTCCAGTTTTATTTTCTCTATCATTTTTAAAGTAGTTCAAATTTTACAATACATAGAGTTTGAATATACACCAATGAACAAAAGTATTTTGTCTTAAAAATACTTCAATTCACACTTTATATTAAATATGATATGCACTGATATAATTAAGGAAATAGAGAAAAATGTAAATAACATAGTCTTTTCAAATTGCCCAAGGGTTATTCTACATTGATTTAATATCTTCATAAATTAATTCTAGAATATATTATATGATGACAGGGTAGTCTGAATTTAGTTAAAATAAAAGCAATTCTTAAATCTCTTACCACATGAAAAAGTAGAGAATCTGTTGAACATTGCTGATAAGAATACCAAGATAAATTTTCTAAATCCTAGAAAAATAAATAGATGAAAGTGAGGCCAGCACAATCATAAAAAAGGCCAGATAATGTACATGGCCTTTGAATATAAGAAAAACACAAACCATGTACAAGATGAGAGATTAATTAAAAAGGTATAATATTAAAAATAAATGCTTATCAAAGTTATATCTATAGGCAAAGAAAAGAATAATATGGATTCTTGACAACAAAGAGTTCAGAGCAAAAATAACAGTTAATAAGGTAATTTATATAGATATTATATATGTCAATAAATTTATATGAATTCATGATGTAAAGGAAAATAATGCACACTTTAGTTATTTGAATAAATTAATAAACACAGATGAACTTGTGAGAATTCATTACAAATTTAATCTTAAAATAGAGGCTGACATTTTTTGATCTCTCAAAAATCATTATAGAAAATTAAGAAATATAATTCTTCATAAAAATTAATGTAAATTAAAAGTCTATAAAAATGCAGCTGTAAGAAGAAATGAAGTCATAAAGCATATGGCAACATGGATGAAACTGGAGGGCATTATGTTGAGTGAAGCAAGCCAGACACAAAAGGACAAATAGTGTATGAATGCATTACTATGAACAAAATATATTGTGTAATATATTGATTCAAAAAAAAAAGTCTATAAATCACTTGAAGGGAAAAATAAATCTAATAACCATTGCTTATGTTTAAATACAAATAATTATATAAAGGAAAATGAAGAAAATGTGCTTTCTTAAATATACCTTGAATCATAAAGAAAACTAAAACTGCAGTTCTGGATTGAATAGAGACATTTTTAAAGTAAATAATATCAACCTACCTGACCAATAATTATAGTATGTCATCAAATTTGTATTTATTATCAATCCTTACATTTGCAACTTTCTTAAAATTCTTCAAACTAATTAAAGAATTTAACTCAAAAATTTATCCTTTTTAAAGAACATAAAATTATACAGCAGGAAGAAAGAAGTGATTTTTAATCATATTGAAATTAAACAAAGATATTAAAAGCATATTGATACACCACAGAGTGGTATGGTAGTGTTTTCAAATTACTCACAGGTAGTCTCAAAGGAAATATGCCAGATATTGAACCTTATGAATTTACAAAATTCAGGTTTTAAAGCATTCAAAGTTGATATTCTTGATTTAAATCAAGTTCCACAAAAATTTTCATCTCCCAGGAATAAATGTCAAAGGAATTACAAAAGATTATAGTGATGAGTGGAAATCAAATGCTGTAAAACAGAAACATAAAGTGACAAAAATTATATATATGTAATAAATGCATGTATATACATAAGATTAGTCTATAAGACAGTGAACAAAACTATCAAGAATATTTAGGATATTTCTATTTTCTTTAATAATATAAAATATTTTCCAAATTTTCGTCCAAAATCACATATACTTCTTTTCAATAACTTAGTTCTATCACAATATTTTACTTTGTTTTAAGACCAAATATTGAAGTGCTGATTTTCATTTTGAGGTGATTGTTGATGAATACATTTAGCCAAAAGTATTTATTAAAAACCAGTGAAGAGGCTAAGAGACTTCAAAGAGAGTTGGGAGGTCATCCCAGAGGTAACTCTTATGCACACTTCAGTAGGAGCTCATAGAACATCTTAAGTGCCTATCACCCCACACAGAGGGGCTCCTGAGAGCTCTGGAGACACCCAGGTCATATATAAGGGAGGATAGCCCCAGAGACTGATGCCTTATCAGTGGGCTCTATTTTGGAATATGTGCTCCTGAGAGTGACATAATTGGACTCAAATAAGTCCTCCCTGCACATTGTTCATCAGTCCCTTCTATTCAAACCTATATATGATGCTGAAGTTTTTAGGTATACTTCCAGAGACTGGAGCCTCTGGCCTACCTATGTGCCAGGTGTGCGTGGAATCTCAGTGGAGCTGCAACTCCTACCCTACAGCTCAATGGACTTATCCAAGTCACCTGGTGAGGAGACAACGATGGGCAATGGCCATCTCAGGGAAAGGAGAGGGCCTGCATCTGCAGGCAGGATCATCCCACCCACCATATCCATGGGATTTAACCCCTATCTCATGTGGAGGTGGAGTGGACATCACCATCCCAGTCCCCTCAGGATTGGGGGAAGAACTATGGACTAGAGTGGACTTGATGGTACTCTGTTGTTCACATATGGTGATTCTAGCAATGGAAGAAATTATAACAATGAGGTGGAGCCAGTGGCCACTGGACACTTTTGGGTCAGGGAGGGGATGAGCAGTTGAAATACAGGGGCTTCTTTGGGATTTGGAGGTTGTCCTGAGTACCGTTGTGGCAACGGATGTAGGCCATTTTAAATCAGCACACACCACTGAGAACTGTGTGGAAGAGAGTGTGGTCTACGATGTGAACTGTGGTCTATGGTTGGTGGCAAGGCCCCAGGATGTGTAAGTCCATTGAGGGTGGTGGGCCACACTTGTGGGATATGTTTGTGTGGGATGTGGTGGGAGGTGTGGGAGGTGGGCAACATGGGAATCCCAGTGGGTTCCGTGTAATATTTTGGGTAATCTAAGCACCTCTTAAAATATATTTATATATATATATAAATAACATTTTTGTAAGCAAATGCACATATATGTATATATATTTAAAGATCATTTTACAAATATTGGTATGTATTGTGAAAATTTGATTTTTACCCACGATAAAAAAATTTTAATTAAAAAAAAACAGTGAACATTTTCAAAACAATTGCTACTCTGTATTAAACTTTTTGTAAGAATGTAATCATTCTGAAGATTTGGTCAAAATTTATTACTACTGCATTCAATTATTTTCATTTATCTGATTTAATCTATAAAATGTCTCTATAGACTTAAAATTATTTATCATTTACAGTTAAGGAAACTAGATTTAAACTTTTGGTCACATATTAAGGGAAATAGAGCTACAAAGTAGGCATTTCTAGAATCTAAACCTGAAATTTTCTGGTGTAAAGCAACACTCCTTAGTTCTGTTTTTCTTCCCTTTAGAATAAATGACATCTGAAAATGCTCTAAATAATAAAAAAATAATTTATTGATTCTAGAAATTTGTATTAAATAATTTGTAAATTATGAATAAAGAATCTTAATTTGTCTGCCAAAGATACTTCTGTTATTCTAGCAAGATTGTTTGAGTCCAGAGAGCATGCTCATAAAATTGTATTTCTATATATATTTAATTTCAACAAAACCAAAAACATGTGATTTATGTAATTAATTATAGAAAGTTTTAATGCACCATATTAATATTTTTATTTAGTACCAATGACAGGTCATAAATTAAAACCTTAGGTGTGTCAATTTATAGAGCACACATTACTGTTAATTTTAAGAAGATAGGTTTTTTAAATACATTAATCAAATTCCTTCTAAAAAGTATATTTTCAATATATGTACATTGCAAAATGACTCATAATCCATCCTTTCTATATTTCTATTTCTACAAATTCAGGAATTACTTAGGTAATTCCTATGCCTATGTATATGTGCAACTTTCTAATTATATCTGTATGCTTGTTTACATTAACTAAAATGCTCTAACATTCATATTAATACTTATTAGGAGTCAAAGTGGGTACAAACTTCTACCTGCTTTAAATTACTAGAATGTTTTAAATCACAAATTTTTCTGAAAAATAAAATGTGTAACCATTTAAGGAGTTTAAAGTTCCTGCAATGTAATAATTGTTTCCAGTAAGATAACATAAATTTAATTTTTATGCATTTTTAAAAATTTTTTGAAGTAGAAAAAGTCAATACAAAAATTTTCTTCAGTTCCTAGTCAAATAGAAAGTTCACCTGGAAATTTGTCTCACTAGGGAACTATGGTGAACACAAGCAAGTAGAGCATCCCTTGCCTTTCACCCTAATAACACAGTTGTACCTCTTATCCTCATTAAGGATTGCCGATTATGCAATATGTGGTCATCTCTGGGACCAATTAACTAGGAAGATTTCTTGGCATGATGCCAATGATAGAAATCAAGGACTAATGCATATATTTCTATTTGAAATAAAGAATTACCCTCCCCTTAGGAGCCATATAATATTGAGCAACATTTTTGGTATTCTTTTATGATGCTCTATTTCATGACTAGGTAAAAGATGAGGCATTTCTAGAGAAATAGTTAATTAATCTCTGGCTAAAAGGAAAGATTATTAACCACCAATAATGGAATAGTACATTTTTCACAATGAAACATTTTCTATACTTAAAAGTGTGATATTACCATAGGATTAAATATTGTTCATTTCACAAAATTATTTTACAAGAAAATACAAAGAAGAAAATGAAAATTATTAATACATGTTGTTATTCTTTAGATGTATTTTCTTTCAAGTATTCTCCTTTGTGCATAAAAAGCTTATTTATACATGTACTAATTGTTATATAATTTTATCACACTGAATTTTCAGTGATATCCTGATTTTGTTATAGAAACTTTATAATAAACTTTGACCTATGTTATAATAGACTTCTGTAAAATGCAGAGTCTCTTGTACATTAACTGTACAGTGTAACTAACTTCTTTCTGGGAGAGTGCACCGAATGATGAATTAGCATTTTTGAGGTATCACAGGGAAAATATTGTGGGATTTTTCCAGACATGTTTGGGAGTGTCAATTAACTCAACACAGCAGTACTGTTATAGTCAGCCACAACAATGCTTGTGCAACTTGTTTTACTATTTAGTGTATTGGCTTTTATTTTATCAACAGAAATATGAAAAAAGAAACTAATAAAAAGTGCTGAAATGAGTAAAGATTTTCTAAGTATGTGAATGACTAAAGGTTACTTCCTCTATGTACAACCAGGTGAAATGGGTATTTGTGAATCTCTAAAGTCAATTTCTATGTAGATTTAGAAGTGACTCTTACAAGAAAACTGTTTTATATTGCAGAATTTTGGAGAGAATTTCATGGCATGAATCAAAGAATTACAAAGTAATATATTCTTGGTGTAATTTGAATGTACAATCTTTCAATTCATTAAAAATACAATGATACTGAGAAAACCTTATTTGAATATTAAAATGTCAGCATTAATTTAATTCACAAGAGATGACCTTGGGGTATAACACTTTCTATGCCAATTCCTCCTCAATAGTCTGCTTACTCCTTGCAAAATCACCATGAGAGAGTTTTTCTTCCTAGCATTGAAATCAATTATTATATTCATTAAGTGTCATTTCAAATAATATTAATAGCCAAAGAAGTGAAAGCTTACAAAGCTTTTTATGACTAATATTTTTGCTGAATCTTTATTGATGGGATTCTAATATAAAACCTTTAAAATAAAATAAATTTGGCAGAAGATCAGGAATAAGGCATAGAAAAGAAACATGATTTATTTCTCCTACATTTCAAAAAAATAAAGAATTTTAACCCTGACAATTATTCAATATCAATTTTTAAAATTCTATTTCTGCTTTTAATTCTCTATATTTTTAATGTGACTTGAAGTCTGTTAAGAAATTTTAATATTTTCTGGAAATTTGGCTCTCTCACATCTCTCAAATATAAAAGGTTCCTTTTTCTTATAATGCTAATTTACAAAGTTGTATTTATGTGCTTATTTTTACATTTTTACATCCTTTTAGCATACATCTATTTCTTATACACATCATACAGTTGGGTCTTACTTTTTATTAGACTCAATTAAAAGGCCTTTAATTGTAGTATTTAAGGCATTTACATTTCAAGTCACTTTTATGTCCTATTTTCATTTTATGTCCAAAAATTTTGAAATTCTGTTTCTTTTCTCTTATTTTCTTTTTCTTAATATAATATTTAATACTAAATTTAACACCTCCCCTTGGATTCTATAAACATACTTCATTTCATTATATTATTAGTGTTTTCTTTGGAGGTAAATTTTGCATCTGTAAATGTTTTTATTTCTTTTTATATTATTATGGCTTCTTCTAGGCAACCAAAATAGCATCATAAGACTCTCCAGGACCTATTCACATAAATTATCTTTGAAAAACAATAACTAAAGGCCAAACTATGTTTCCCAAAACTCTAAAATTGAATTAAAAGATTGGAGTAATGGTAAATTCGAAATCAAGAAAATCTAAGTTAAAACTGGTAGCACAAGCTGGCCTCTACCCCAGGCTCTCTCAGGCATAGTGTGGTGTGGATCTGGTTCTTATTATGTGCCTGATTCTGTTTTGGAGGAAGTAGGATCACCCATATGGGCATGCTGGAGTGCATGTATATTGGTTCAAATATATCCAGTGGCAGCCTGACAGCTTAACTTAGGGAACCAATCTCTATCTAGTTCTTTCCAGAACTTGCCCACAGGCAGAAACAGGTTGCAGACAGTTAAATCTGTGTAAATAACAATTCAAAATAGCCTGGAAGGATTCCTGTCTATAAGACATAAAATAGAGCACCTTGAAGGAAAGAAATTCTATTTCACAGGGATAGGAAGACATTCCAATTCCAGTGAACAGGAAATTGATAAGGCCCTAAAATGACCTCAGGAAAGAACACAGTCTCAGAAAAAGGGAGGATCCCACATTTTACCTCAGGCAGAACATCTTGATAGGAAAAGTAAACTCTTAAGGACAACACAAGCCAATACAGAACGAATTTTCAAAGACAGAAAGATTTTGTATGCATTGATTTTTTTTCTGTTTTTGTTAGCTCCTGACACTCGATGATATATTTGGTATATAATTAGGTGTGTACAAACTTCAGAAACAGATAGCTCATAAACTAAATCCCATAGATAAAACATTAAAATATTAAAGTGTACATTGTGAAACAAAAATTAATAAGACAAAGACACAAGAAATTATGACACATTTAAAGGAATGATAGAACTTCAGAAATTCTCAAAGAAGATCAAGTATTGGATATCCAAAAGGACAAATCAGTGAAATAGAGACAACAAAATTAAAATGGTTCAGGTTTTGCAGGAGGAAAAATAGGTAACAATAAGAGAACAGAGCATAAGAGACATGTGAGACACCCTAAAGAATAACAATATATTCATAACAGGAAACTGCAGAAAAAAGAAAGAAAGTAGCAGAAGAAATATTAAAGGAAATAATGGCAGAAAACTTCTCTAATTTAATGAAACACTCAAAAAGAACAGGGAAAAAAAGGATAAATTTGAGAACTATAGAATATCAAAACAAGGAGAGATTCTGAAATCTCATATAAAAGGAACTCCCTACAAAATTAATTGCTGATTTCTCAGCAAAAAACATGGAAGCATAAAATATTAGGATGAAATATTTAAGTGATGTAAGAAAAAATTTTCATCAAAGAACTTGTTTCTTCAGCAAGACTGTCTTAAAAATAAGGAAGAGATTAACATTTCCAGATAAAGTCTGAGGAAGGTGATCATTGCTAGAACTGCCCTACTAGCAATACTAAATGGAGTTCTTCAAACAGAAAGGAAAGAACATTAGACTGTGTATAGAAACATCATAAAGAAATAAATATATCTGATAAAAGTAACCATAAAGGTAATTATATACCTCAGTATTATATTTTTATGTAACTTCACATTTTATTTGTACAGATTCTAAAAATACATGCTTAAGAAGTAATTACAATGCTATGGTTTATTGGACTTAATGAGTATAAATGTAATCTGTAACAAATAAAACAAGGAAGTGGGGGGAATTGTGAAATATAGGAACAATTAATATGGTATTGAAATTAAATTGGTGCAGTATCTGCAAGTCACAGGCCTTGCCATATCTGCAAGCCGCAAGCCTTGCCATGGCCTCGCCCGCGTGGCATAACCCCCTCCCCCGTTCCCCTTTTCCCTCTCTCCCTCTTCCTTGTTCCTTCTCACCAATCAGAGCTCTCGCCCCAGTTATTGCCTTATTTGGACAACTTTGCTTCGCCCCTTGCCGCCCCCAATTCTGCCCCTTTCCCTAGCAACCCCTGACCCTAACCACTGCCCAATGATAAGCCTCCACCATCGGCTGAGGGACTGCCCCCAGCCTGAAGAGTATATATGCACTGTACTTCCTCAATAAAGCGCTCTCTCTCTCTCTCTCTCTCTTCTTCTTCTTCTTCTTCTTCTTCTTCTTCTTCCGCTGCACTCAGAGGACTCGAGTCTTTCATTTTTTCATGCGCGGTCCTTACCAGATACCCCCCACACCCGAGCCGTGGAGACCAGGGAGCCCCCAACCCGACGCCGCTCCCTGAGAACCTCCTCACCCTCGCTGTTCCCGGAGTGCGCACCGGACGGCCCATAACTAGCCAGTGTCACCCCCCGGGCTGCAGCAGAGCTGATCACCCTCAGGCCCGGGAACAAAGCGGCAAATTGGCATCAAATAAAATGAGATTGTTATAAATTCAGGATGTTTTATTTAAATACAATAGTAACCACAAAGAAAATATCCTTAAAAAATAAATAGAAGGAAATGAGAAGGGCCCCAAAGGCTATAATCCAAAATATCAAATAGATATGAAAATATTTCTTAATGGAAGAATTGTATGAATGATACAAAGTGCAAGAAGCTAAAATGGCACTAGAAAGTTCTGCATTATTGGTAATTACTTTAAATAAAAATGACCAAAATTCTCCATCAAAAGGAAAAGACTGGACAGTTTTTAAACTATATGCTTTTTATAAGAAACTCACACAAAATTCAAAGGCAAAAGTTGATTGAAAAAAAGTGGGAAAAGAGTTCGTTGAAAGTGAAAGAATGGAAAAAAATATTCCATGCAAATATAAAAATAGTAACCAAAAGAGAGCTGGAGTATCCATACTACTAACAGCTAAAATGGTCTTCAGTCCACAACTTTAAAAATGGACAAATGAGTACACTATGTCCTGTTGAAGTGGTCAATTCAAGAAGACATGGCAGATATAAATATGTTTGCACTGAATCAGCAGAAAACAACAATAATCAAACAATATTGACACTTTTGAAAGGAGATAAACATGGTTCTATAATATAGTAATAAACTTTAATATACAACATTTAATAATGCAGAGAACATCTAGATAGAAGTTTGATAAGGAAATAGAAGACCTGAATAATATTCAAAATAACAAATCAGTGACAAAGACAACAGGAGTTAACAAACATATGTACATTTCATACACCAGTGACCAATAAAGAGTCTTCTCTACTATACATGAGGCAATCTTCAAAATAGACCATATGCTAGGTCACAAAACAAGACAAAACATTTAAGAAGATAGAAATCATACAATGAATCTTCTCTAGCAACACTGAAATGATGTTAGAAATCAATAAAAGAAGGATTAGTGGAAAATTAATTGATACATGGAAATTAAAAAGTACAATATTAAACAACCAATGGGTCAAGGAAGAAATCACAAAGGAAATTAGGAAATATCTTGAGGTGAATGAGCAATACAAAACATACCTAATCTTAAATTTATAACTCTGAATTATCACAACAAAATAGGACAAAAATCTCAAATATGAGACCTAACCTCACATCTTGAGGTACTAGAAACAGAATAACATAATAAATCTGAAGAAAGCAGTTGTAATGAAATTATAAATATTACAGTAGAGATAAATGAAATAAAGAATAAAAATACAATAGAGAGAGTCAATGAAACCAAAAGTTATTTCATTATAAATACCAATAAAATCAACAAAACTTTAGCTACAGTGAAAAAGACAAAAAGTACAGAAATAACTAAAATCAGAAATGAAAGAGGAACATTATCATAGACAACATAGTAATAACATAGACTATAAAATGATATTATGCCTTGAATAAAAGGGGTAAAGTAAAGACAAATGAGTTCATGTGGCTAAGAGAGTTGGGAGGTCATCCCAGAGGTAACGCTTATGCACACCTCAGTAAAATATCATAGAACACAAAAGTGGATATCACCCCACACAGAGGGGCTCCTGAGGGCTCTGGAGACACCCAGGTCCTATGTAAGGGGAGATAGCTCCAGAGATTGATGCCTTATCAGTGGGCTCTACTTTGGAATCTGTGCTCCCGAGAGTGAAAGAGTTGGACTCAAATAAGTCATCCCTGCAAATGGTCCATCAGTCTCTTCTATTCTAAACTATATGTGATGCTGGAATTTGTAGGTGTACTTCCAGAGACTGGAGCTTCTGGCCTGCCCATGTGCCAGCTGTGCCTTGAATATTGGTAGAGCTGCAACTCCTAGTCTACAGCTCAATGAACTCACCCAAGTCACGTGGTGAGGAGATCATGATGGGCAACAGCCATCCCAGGGAAAGGAGACAGCCTGCAGCTGCAGGCAAGCTAATCCCATCTACTGTATCCAAGGGATACAAGCCCACTCTCACTTGGAGGTGGAGTGGACATCACCATCCCAGACTCCTCAGGATTGGGGGAAGTGTTATGGACTAGAGTGGACTTAATGGTATTCTGTTGTAGACATATTGTGATTCAAGCAATGGAAGAAATTATAACAGTGAGATGGAGCCAGTGGCCACTAGATGTTTTTGGAGCAGGGAATGGAAAAGCAGTTGTAATACAGGGGCTTTTTCAGGACTTGGGAATTAGGCTGAGGGACATTACAACGATGGATGTAGGCCATTTTTCATCAGCATATACCATACAGAACTGTGTGGGAGAGAGTGTGGTCTACAATGTGAACTATGGTCCATGATTAGTGGCAAAGCCCCAGGATATGTATATCCATTGCAGGTGATGTGCCACACTAATGAAAGATTTTATGTGGGATGTTATGAGAGGTGTTATTAGGTGGGGAACATGGGAATTCCTGTAATTTTTGTGTAACATTTATGTAATCTAAGCATCTTTTAATATATATATATATATATATATATATATATATATATAATAAAATTTTCATAAGCAAATGCACATATATGCATATATATTTATATATCATTTTACAAATATAGGTTTGCATTGTGAAAATTTTGATTTTTACCCACAATAAAAAAAAGGATATTATGATCAATTGTTGCCCCCAAAACTAGATGAAATGGAGAAGTTTCTAGAAACATAAAAACTACCTACACTAACTCAAGAAGAAATAGATGTCAACACACCAATAACAAATAAAGAAATCAAATCAGTTATCCAAACCACCTAAGAAAAAAAATCACAGGACCAGTTAGATTTACTGGTGAAGTTTACCAAACATTTTCAACACACCAATCCTACACATATTCCTCCAAAAACAACAACAAAATAATCAAAGGGAAAACCTCCTAAATCATCCTATGTGGAGAGGATTGCCCTAACACCAAAACCAATATTATTTACCACTGTGATGTCAGTTCTAGTAAGAGTAATTTGGCAAGAAAAAGAAATAAAAGGTATACACATTGGTAAGTAATAAGTTAAATTTTCCTTGGTTGCAGATGACATGATATTATATATAGAAAATCCCCCAAAAAATTCCACAACAAAGCTAAGAGCTATCTATGTCCAACTGATTTTATTTTTGAAAGAAAGTACAAAAAAAGTCTAACTTGTGACTAAGTCCAGGTTAGATTTAACATAATCAATTATTAAAAATAGCATGGCAACAAACATTTATAAATGTAATGATTCAAATTATTAAAGTAATTAAACCATTATTCTAATATTTATATTACAGCTCTAACTATTGGACATAATTTCTAAGAATGAAATAATTTATTGTTGTAGTTATTTAATCTCCATTTAGATGATAATTCTTTCTAGATAATCAAATGGAATGAATTACAGAAGATAACAATTTGCCCACTCATAATTTTATGAGTCAGAAGAACTCAAAATCTTTTTCAACAGTAATCAAGCTAAATCATTATTGATATAGATAGTTTATTTTAAGTAAAGAGTATGAATAAGGAAGGATTAAATAAAAATTAAATATCCAAAAATATAACTTTTCTCCAGTCCTCCACAATTAAAAGTATTTATTTTGTATGAAAAAAAAAATACAAAATACTGATCACAGGAAGAATTATTTTTGTTCTGAGTAATTATTTTTGAACTGAGTAATTATTGTTCATATACTGTAATGTTATTTTACCTTTATCTTGTCTACTCCATCTCTTTTTTTCATTACTATTTGCATGGAATACCTTTTTCCAAACATTGTCTGTGAAGACTTTCAACTCACCTTCAGTTTTGAAGGACAGCTTTGCTGGATACAGAATTTTTGGCTGACAGTTTTTCTCTTTCAGTACATTTTATACATCACACCACTTTCTTCTCTCCTCCATGGTTTTTTATGAGAGAGTGGTAAATAATATCAAGTTGCCCTTGTATGTGATGATTTGCTTTTATCTTGCTGCTTTCAGAATCCTCTTTTTATCTGATACTTGTCATTCTGAATAGTAGGTGTATCAGGGTAGTTCTATTTGTGTTTATTCTATTTGGGATGCATTGTTCCTCTTGCATATTGAAATTTATTTCCTTCATAAGGGTTGAAAAGTTTTCTGTCATTATTTCCTCAAATTTTGTTTCTACCCCCTTACCATTCTACTCTCCTTATGGGACACCAGTAATGCAAATAATTGCAATAATACAAATAATTGCAAATATTGCAATAATGCCCAATGTTTATATGTTTTGCATTGACATGCAAGTCCCTGAGATTCCATTTTTTACATTCACTTCTCTTTATGTTTTCTTGTCTTTTCTCATCCAGATATTATGTCTTTGAAAACACTAATTCTTTCTTCAAGCAATTCAAATTTGCTCTTATGTGTCTTTAATGTATTTTTAATCTTATCCATCATGTCTTCCATTCCCATAAGGCCTGTTACTTTTCTTTACAGGGTTTCATAATGTTCTTTATGATCTCCCAGTGTCTTCTTAATGTCTTCTATTTCTTCAGTCATATTTTCTTTAAATTCTTTTAAGTGTTTTAGGAGACTTGGGTGGTTATCATTGATCTATCTGTATTAAATCCTCTATCTCTTCAGGATATTTGGTTTGTTCTTTTGGTTAGGCCATCTCTTCCCATTTCCAGGTATGGCTTGTAATTTTTTGCTGATGCCTAGGCACATGAATATGTTGGTGAATTTACTCTGATGGCTAATTTCTCTCTCTTGCTTATTTTCTTTCAAAGCTTTTCTTGATATTTGGTTCAACTTGTTCTCAGTCATTCAAATTGCCTGTTTAAGTTTTCAATATCGGGCCAGGGAATCACTAGTGGGGCACAGAGTTTCTCCTAGGGGTTGGCCACAGAAAGTGCTGGGAACAGTTTTTGCACATGCAATTTCAAGACTGGCCAGCAGATGGTGCTACTCTGTGCAACTTACCATGGAGGTCTTTCAGTCTCAGCTTTCCTGTATTCCTGTGTCAAATTTCCATATTTAAAAAGGACTCTGTTGGATGAATTCAGTGAAGAAAAATGCCCTGACTTAACCTCCCTTTTCCCTTGAAACAGCTGACAGGAAGGAAGATGTCTTTTCCCCTCTCATTTGGCTGCAGTGAGCTAGGTGTTTTATCTCAGCTTAGTATCTTGAGGTGGGGGAGGGGAGCTCTTCCTGGCCAGCATGGGGCCTTGGTAACTCACATTTGTCATTTTGGCTCCTTCATATCTCTATCCTTCACCCTCCTGGGAGTGGTGTAGGACTGTGCTCATCTTCTGACCCTCAAAGCAAGTTCCTTGGACAGCTTTTGGCTCTTTCCCCACTGTTTTTGTAAGAGCATTCAGCTCTGCCTGTTAGTCCATCACCATCTTCCCTCCAGTTGATTTTTTGAAAAGGATGCTGCATCCACTCAGTGAGGAAAGAATTCTCTATTTTTTTTATCATTTTAAAAACAATTTATTGAAATTTATAATTCATACCTGAACAAACATAAATAATAAATGTATAGTACAAGTGGTGAAAATACAAAATAAACATGCATAATAACATACAGGGCTCCCATGCATCATCCCACCTGGCTTGCTTCACTCAACATACTCTTATCCAGGTTGATCCATGTTGTCATTTCCATCATGACTTCATTTCATCTTACACCTGCATAATATTCTACCGTATGTATATACCATAATTTGTTTATCCATTCATCAGTTGATGGACACCTAAATTGTTTCCATCTTTTGATAATTGTGAATAATGTCACTATGAATAAAGATGAGCAAATGTCTGTTAATGTCACTGTTCTGAGTAAGAACAGTGGGGTATATACCTACTAGCAATATTGCTGAGTACTATGGTATCTCTATATTTAACTTCCTTTAGAACTGCCAAATAGACTTTCACAGTGGTTGTACCATTCTACATTCCAACCAACAATGAGTAAGTGTTCCTATCTCTCCAGATCCTCTCCACCACATATAGTTTTCTGCTTTTTTAATAGTGGCCATTCTAGTAGGTGTGAAATGGTATCTCATTGTAGCTTTGATTTGCATCTCACTAATAATCAGTAGTGTTGAATATTTTTCATGTGGCTTTTGCCATTTGTATTTTTTTCTTTAGAAAACTGTCTATTCAGTTATTTTGACTATTTTTAATTGTGTCATTTGTTTTTTACTGTTATGTTGTAGGATCTCTTTATGTATTATGGTTATTAGACCCTTTCTTGATGTGTGAATTCCAAATATTTTCTCCCATTGAGTAGGCTGCCATTTAACCCTCTTCACAAATTTTTGGAGGTGCTGAAGTGTTTAATTTTGAGGAGTTTCCATTTATCTATTTATTTTTTTGTTGCTTGTGCTTTGGGTAAAAGGTTTAAGAGACTCCAACTTAATACAAGGCCTTGTAGATGTTTCCTTATGTTATCTTTTAGGAGTTTTATGGCCCTGGATTTTATGTTTAGTTCTTTGATTCATTTTGAGTTGATTCTTAATTGGAAGTGAGATAGGGATCCACTTTTACACTTTTAGTTCTGGATATCCAGTTTTCCCAGCACCATATATTGAAAAGATTGTTCTCTCTTAGAAAGGTGGAATTGATAGGCTTATCAAAAATGAGTTGGCCATAATGGTGAGAGTCTATTTCTGAACTCTAATCCTCCATCTTCTCAGAAGTCCTCCAAGAATAGTCTCCTTTAAAATATGCTGTTGGGAATACTGGATAATTATATGGAAAAGAATGAAAGTGGATTCCTACCTCTCACCATATACTCAAATTAACTCAAAATTGACCAAATAGTAAAATATTAGAAACAAAACTATAAAATTTGTTGGGGATTGAATTATGTACACTTTAGAGCATGTTTTTAATCTTAACCCATTCTTGTGAGTGTGAATCCATCTTATATAGAAGCATTTGAAGACACTATTTTTAATTAAGGAAAAAACTAAGTAAATTTAAGTTGTAATCTGATTACAGAGACCTTTATAAGCAGCATGAAATTCAGTGGGTACCATGCCACAGGAGAAGCTGGAAGTCTATAGGACTGGGAGTAGAAAAGAGAATGATAACACCATGTGCATTGCCACATGGAAGAAAAGCCAAGAATGAATTAACACTAGCACACATATCTTAACACTATTGCCTTTGGGGAGAAAAAAATTGAACTTATGACACCTTGATTTGGGACTTCTGACAGCCTCAAACCTTTGAGCCAATAACTTGCCATTGCCTTGGTAAAGCCAAGCCATTTTCTAGTATTTTCTTTAGCAGCCAGGAAACTAAGACAAACTCCTAGAGGGAAATATGGGAAAATTTCATAAGGATTTTGTGTTGGCCAATGCTTCCTTAACATTTACACCAAAAGTCAGGAACAATGACGGAAAAATAGATAAATACTACTTCATCAAAATTAAAAAAAAATTTTTCTTCAAAGTACTTTATCATGAATGTGCAAAAATACCTACAGTGTGGTAGAAAATATTTGGAAATTATTTTTCATATAATGTTCTATTATTCAGAATATGAAAGGCAACCTACAACTCTACAGCAAAAAGACAACATTACCCAATTAAAAATTGGATAATAGATATGACATAAGATATTAATGGAAGAATTGAGGGATAAAAAAGGTATAAAACTAACAAAGTGCAAATTGCACAATAGTGGAACAAAATTCTACATTATTGGTAATTACTTTAAAGGAAATGAACTAAATTCTCCATCAAAAGGAAGAGAATGGCATACTGGTTAAAACTATATGCTTCCTACAAGACACTCAATCTTAATTCAAAAATGCAAGATAATTGAAAGGAAAAGATAGAAAAATATTCCATGCAAATAGTAACCAAAAGTAAACTGTGGTAGCCATACAAATATTAGATAAACTAGATGAAATGGACAAATTCCTTGAAACATATAAATTGCCTACACTTATTCAAGAAGAAATAGATGTTATCAAAAGACCAAAAATGACTAAAGAGATCAAATCAGTAATCAAACCTTCCCAACAAAGAAAATCAGTAATCAAACCTTCCCATCAAAGAAAATTACAGGACAAGATGGGTTCACTGGAAAATTTCACTAAAATTCCAAAAACACCCATCCTACACATATCCTTCCAAAAATTGAACTGAAGGGACTATTTCCTGTTTTAAGTTACTAAAAGCTGCAAAGGTAATATACCAGAAATGGCTTGGCTTTCCTTATGGGAATTTATTAGCTTAAAAGTTTACAGTTTCAAAGCTGAGAAAATTTCCAGATCAAGGCTTCATCAGAAGACTGAGCTTCAACAATCCTGAAGTCCTCTCTCACATAGCAAGACACATGGAGGCATTTTCAGGGGCTATCCCTCCTCCTCTGTGTCCCATTGCCTCCAGGTTCTTGCTTCCTCCAGCTTTCTCTAGGCTACTGGCACCTTCTCTCTGCTCCTATGGCTTTCTTTCTCTTGGTTTCCATTGATTTCAACTTCTGGCATCCAAGAAATTTTCTCTCAACTGCAGTATGTTTCTTTCTGTTTCTGGGGCTCCACCTCTCCATATTCATCCTGTTTATAAAGGACTCCAGTAAGAGGATTAAGACCCACCTTGGTCTATACCTAATTGAAGTAATCTAATAAAAAGAATCTTAATTGAAACTAATCCAAAGTTCCCATCTACAATGCATTCACATCCACTGGAATGGATGAGCTGTAAAGTACATGACAATTTCTTGGGGACATACAGTCTCAAATTACCACAGTTCCATCCTCATTTTATGGGGTAAGCATCACTCTAATATGAAAATTAGATAAAGATATCACAATAAAATTATGAGCTAATATGTCTCATGAATATTGATGAAAAGATATTCAACAAAACTCTAGCAAACAGAATCCAACAGCATGAAAAAAGAATTATGTACCATGATCAAGTGAGATTTATCCCAATATGCCATGGTATTTCAACATAAGAAAATCAATTAATGTAATTCTCCACATTAATAAAATAAAGCAAAAAAAGTGAAAACAAACAAAATAAAAATATGACCATCTAAATTGATGCAGATAAGTCATTTGACAAAATCCAGCACACTTCTTTTAAAAACACTAGAAAAGCTAGGAATAGTAGGAAATAAACTCACAATGATAACGATCTATTATGAAAATGCACAGTTAACACCATATTCAAAGACAAGACAAGGATTCCCACTCTTACGAACATTACTCAAAGTTGTTGTGTCAGCTTTACACAAAGTAACTAGGCAAGAAAAAGAAATAAAATTCAACAAAATTATGAGGAAATCTTTCCCTGTTCACAAATAACATGATCCTATATATAGAAGTTTCTCATAAAGCTACAACAAAGTTAAGAGCTAATAACTAATTCAGCAAAGTTCAGGGAACAATATCAACACAAACAAAAAAACACTTAGGTTTCTATAAATTAGCAATTTAAAATTTTAAGAGGAAATCAAGAATAAAATTCTTTATACTTGAGCAAATATGAAAAATCTAATAATTAGGATTAAATTTATCAAAAGCTGTAAAGGACTTACACACAGAATTTTCAAAACACTGCTGACAGTACTCAAAGTAAACCTAAATAAATGGAAGGATATTCTGTGTACATGGATTTGAAGACTAAATATTTCTAAGGTGCCAATTCCACTGGAAGTGAAATTGGATATGCATGGGGATTTTTGTGATACAATTTCAATATAACACCATGTTTTTTATTTTTTTGCTCATTAGTTGCTCTTAAAAATACATATATTAAAACACAAGATTAACATATATTCCATGGCTTTCATATTTAATGTAAATTTCTAAAAACATATTCTTGGAAATTTTCCAGATCTTGTGTAGTCAAATAGAGGATGGGCACAACAGAAAGGCAAACAATTTAAAGGTTGCTGCTATATTTAGAGAGAGAACAAGTAAATTCTTAAATAGTGAAGAAAAAAAAATTGAACTTAAATCTAGAGCATCACTGTCACTTCCATTGCCTAGAGCCCTCTCTCTTATGTATGACTCTAAGGAAAGCACTTTTCACCTCTTTGTTCCTTAGATTATAAATGAATGGATTCAGCATGGGGACCACCATCTTTTAAACCAGAGAGGCCACTTGATCTTTGCCCAAGGAGTAGGTCTTTTTTGGTTTTAAATAAGTAAAAATCATAGTGCTAATAAAGACGGTGACCCCCAGGAGGTGGGAGGCACAAGTAGAGAAAGCTTTGTGCTTTCCTGAAGTGGAATTAATTCTTAGATGAGTAGACAGAATGGACCCATAGGACACAGAGATTGTGGTAAGAGACACTATTACATTTAAACTACCGAGAATAAAGTTCAAGATTTCAGTGTCATGAATGTCAGTGCAGGACAGGGCTAAAATTGGGGTATGTCACAGAAAAAGTGATAGATTACATTGGATTTGCACAAATGCAAACTCTTCATGTAAATAACAATGACTAATGACTCAGTAAATACAGTCACATAGGACACAGTGTTGAGGGCGAGGCAGAGCTGGTGAATTTGTCCATTATACATTTGTTCTCTTGAAAATTGCGATATGGAAGAAGACTGGGGACCAAACTCTTGTACAGATGAATATATAGATAAAGATACCACATGCACATATATTAATTACTTAGAACATTTCAATTAGTTTGCACATGAGAAAACATTTGCCAGTAATCTTCTCATAGAAATTAGAATGGAGAGGTCATACAGCAGGCATTAATTTTAATTTTGTCTTTATACACTTTTCACTGCATAACCCTGATTAAGACTCTTCCTTTGTCCTTCAATACATATTCCTTGAAGACTCCCTAAGTATATCTGATCAGAGTCTCTTGGTTTCATTAACTGCTAGAAATTTTCATATACTTTTCTCTAGATTCGGGATTCTTTCCTCTCAGGTATTAGGAAGTATGATCTTAGCAAGGTTTCCTGGTCAGATTATCTGTCAGACTGTGTTGATTTGATTTTGATTTTGTTTTTGTTTATGAGGATTCTTTTGTGTTTTCTATATCATTCCCTACTTCAGTGTGGGATTAAATTTGGGACATTGGCAACAAAGTATGCATTTCTAAATAAATATTAATGTTATATTCATTAGATCACTGAACTAGTCTGAGAGTCAACAAATAGCAATCATTATAACATTTCCATTTAAGAAAATTGAAATTACTCAACTAAAACTTCCAGCTATCTTTCATGACATTAAAAACAATTCAACCAAACATTAATTGCCTCAAAATTCACTTATGATTTACAAGAAAATACATGTTATCAGTGATGTTGGTGAATGTGAAAGCTTGCTGTATTTGGGAAATTTAATTTTTACAAATTTATTTTTAGCAAATTGCTTGTAAACAATGTGCTGTGTTCAGTAATTGTGATGAAGCTGGCATTGTAGAGGAGACAAATTCTGTAGATGCAAACATACAACTCATTTCTCCATAGAATCCAATATTTAGAAGGACTGGCTCACTTATTCTTAGAATTACATTCACACATTCACATTCTGCAAAAATCTGAAGCAAATTAATATAAAGCTAACAATGCACATGATTTCATTTCTTTGTTTTCAAAAAATTTTCATGTGCTTTCCTAATACCTTTTAGGGCAAGGGAACTTGCTTATATGCTGCCATATAAGCATAGTTTAAAATGACACTTTTTCCTTGTATCAATTTTATCCCTGGAATCTTGTTTCCACACACACACAAAAACCATATTTTATATCTAAGAGGAGTAGGTGAATGCAAGGAACCCTTCCATAGGCGCAGTTTTTGCCTCATGTTGAGCACTTTAGCATGGGGGTAATTACCGAAACTCTCTGCAGGTTTCTTTGTCTGACAAGAAAGAAAAATAAATGAGTCATTTTTGCACTTTCCAAATGACAGTCAGGCCCTGAATCTCAACACAGTTCCAACATCTACTCCCCAATTCATTGGACTCACCCAGGACAACAAACAAAGAAATGATGATGGACAACCACCATACCAAGGAACAGAGAGAGTCCAAATCTGTATATAAGATAGCCACATCCATCTGCCCCATGGGATCTAAGCCCCCTCCCAATTAGAGGTGGAAAGGGCATCACCATCCCAGAATCCTCAGGACTGGGGAATGAACAAGGGACTAGAGTAGACTTGCTGTTATTCTACTATAAACTTATTGTTATTCTAGCAATGGAAGAACTTATATCATTGATGTGGAATGATGTTGCAATGAGAGATACAGGCCATTATATATCTTGTCATAACATACAAAATTGTGCAGGGGAGAGTTTAAACTATAATCTATACTTTGTGGCAATGTTCCAATATGTTTACATCAATTGTAACAAATGTGCCACACTAATGAAGGATGTTGATAATGTGGGAAAGTGTGTGAGGGCTAGGGAGGAAGCATATGGGAATTCCTGACATTTTTTTATGTATCGATTATGTAATCTATGTATCTTTTAAAAATAAAAGAATATAAGAAAGATGAGTCATTGGCTTTATTATTTTTTTTTTTAAAGATTTTATTTATTTATTCATTTATCCCCCCCTTGCTGCTTGTGCTCGCTGGGTCAGCCAACCACGCCGTCCGGGCGGGCCTGCCTTCACCAGGAGGCCCCGGGAACCGAACCCGGGGCCTCCCATATGGTAAACGGGAGCCCCACTGATTGAGCCACAGCCGCTTCCCAGTCATTGGCTTTAAACTTCCTAATTAAAAGAAAAGAAGGGTGCTCTTTAAACAATCGAAATCCACTATGTAAAACTGATTAAAGCAGAGAATCTGTGAATGGAGGGAAGTGCAATCCTGGACCTCCAACATCTATGTTGGCTCCCCTCTGGAGAATATTCTCTCTTACCCACTGGATTTTCTCCCTGTACCATGTTTTATCATTTTTCAAACCATACATTTATGTAGGTACAGTGGTTACAAATAAAATGGGTCACAGAAATAAGTTTAATCCTCCCATTTTATCTAAAATTATCCTACCTTGATCTAATACCAGAAGCATACTTTGCAAAGTTGTCAAAGTGCTCTAGTCTTATTTTGTTTTTAAATGTTTTCCTTTGCATGCATACGTATGTGTGCATGCATGTGCATGTTTGACAGTAAAATTCAATGGATGTAAAGCAAAGACCAGGCTCCACTGAGGTCAGAAGCACCTCTAATTACAAGACTCAATTCAGGCCTAACCACATAGTTCTTGCCCCTAGAAATTGTTTTCATTTTGCATCTGAGCTTGGGAAACATGTAAAAAAAAAATGTACATGAGACATTTTGCCTGGAAGAGGAACTGTAATCCTAGAAAAAGAACAGGCCCCAAAGCTCAGAAATTACATTCAAGTCAGTTCTCTGTGCTTGAACCTATATTGGATTAAGCTATGAGTTCCTGGGTGGGGAAATAACCATCTTTTATTAGGCATCTTTTATTGGCCATTAGGGAAATGCAAAGTCAAATCACACAATGCTGGTAGGAATGTAAAATTGTACAACCACTTTGGAAAAATTGCAGTTTCTTTGAAAACTGAATAAACACCCATTATAAGTCCCCATCATAGAGAGAGAGCAAGTTACCTCTGGTCTGGTCAGCAGGAACCACAGATTTTCTGTCACCACTTGGAAAGTCAATCATGGCCCCAAAAGGGAGCCAAAAGGGAGCCCAAACTGAAAAATAAAACTCAAAATTTTACTTTATTGGAGATAACAAACATCCTTAAAGACTTTGTTCAAGAAAATAAGCAGAAAGGGTCAGACTGTTGGTGAGAGTAATATGGAGTCATTGACTAATAATGTAAGAGGCTAGGAGCCCTCCTCTATTCAGAGCTCTATTCAGAGCTCTATTCAGAGCTGCCTGATAGCCAAGGCAGATGCCCTCAGGCAAACAATTCATAAGGTTTCATTTTTACTTAAAATGTTGGAGATGATACAATGGGGAGAACATTTCTTTGACCATTCAGATAGAAGAGACCCAGCTCTGGGGAAGCCCCTTTGACTTAGAGTCATGGATTTTTTTTTTTTTACTGGGACAGTCTTTTCTGCAAGTTACCAGGCAGCCTTGCTCAACCAAGTCTCCTACTAACAGCAAGGCTTGGAAATAGGTGAGCTATTGGCAGGACCTGAAAGGGTCTTACATCAGTCACAGATCAGCCCCTGGGCAGCTACCCTATAGCAGGCTACCCAGCCCCTTCCCTGAAGGGCCCTCACTTCCTCCTTCTGCATATCAAATGCCCACTCCCCTGCCCCCTGGGGAATTGTGACTATTAGAGCAATTCTTATCCAACAGCAATGCCTAGTGGTAGCCTCTTTTGTGCTTATATCCCCCCACCCCAGGTATTGATACCTTAATGTCTGGAATACACATAATCCCTGACAATTTCATATATAAAATATTAGCTATCCCCCAACTGTCTTTCCCTCTGACCTGGGGATCACTGGTCTCTGCACATTTTGGTAAAGAGAGTTGTCAGCAAAGATCAGTGGCCATTGGCTAGGCATCCTGTAGACTGCCCTTCACCATCTTTTCCCCAGGCCTCCCCAGCACTTTCTCAGCAAGGGTCAGATCTCAAGCAAAGCTATATGGAAGGGCAGTCATGGTCTAAGTCTCTTCCCCACATATGCTGTAACCATGGACACCATGCCTGAAATACCAATTGAATTACATCCTTGAAATTGTCTGGCATTTAGTAGGTATTTATAAGCATGTTCAGAGGTTCAGGGCCCTGCAGTCTTCCTTATATGGCTCTTAGATTTTCTGCTTATGCTAAGACAATTTAGTGTAGAAAGCATAGACTTTTCAACAATGAGTGTTCCAACAATCACATATGGTCAAGTCACCATCACACTGGTGAGAACAGGTCCCCCTCACCAACATCAGTTGGGACACCCTAGACAGACAGAAATGGTTGCCTAGGAGTCTAGTTGGTGGAATCAAAAATTTTCTCCAATATCTCATGGAAAGTGAAATGGGGCCCTGAAAGGGAGTGCAATTTGGAAACTGAAACTCAAGATTTACTTAATAATACTTTTAAAGATTTTGTTCATGAGGACAAGGAGCACCAAATGACATCAAAAACAAAAACTGATGAATTTGACTTGTTTAAAATGAGACATTGTTCAGAGAAAAACACTCTTAACAGAAAGAAAAGACATGCCACAGACTTACAGACTGTGTATTTAAATCTCATATCTAATTAAGAGCTTGTATCCAGAATATTAGAACACTTAAAACTCAACCATTGAATATAAACATCCCAACTAAAAATAGATAAATGATTTTACTACTACCTCATTAAAAGGATATATGGGTGGGAAATATATGAAGAAAAGCTCAACATATTAGTCATGAGGGAAACACAAATTAGAGCCTCAGGAGATATCAGGACACACTTATAAGACTAGATTGAAAAAATGAGAATTCCAAATAGTAGCATGAATCTAGAATAACAGGAACTCATATTCATTGCTCATGTGAATGCAGACAAAACAATACAGCCACTTTGGAAAACAAAATGTGATTTTCTTAGAAAGTAAATCATACACTTAACAAAGAGGCCTGTAACCCCACTTCTACATAAGTGAACTGAAAATATTGTCATAAAAAATCCTGTACACAACAATTTCTTGGTAAACATAAACAGGAAAAAATAAAAAGGTTAATCAACAGGTGGAAAACAAACAAACTAAAAAAGAACACGAGGAGAAAGGGGAAGACTGGTTGATAAGAGTAATAAGTGGTCTGAAAGGTGCCTCTCATTCCAAAAAAGAGAGAGATAGAGAGAAAGAGGTAATTGACTAGTACCACCAAAGACTCAGAGCCCCTCTTCTATTTATAGTTTACAAAGAGGGAGGCAAGCCTGTCCAGGGTGAGCCTGGTAGCCAAGGCAGATGCCTGCAGGCCAACAAATCATAGAGACAGATTTTTACTTAAAAAGATGGAGATGATGCAATAGGGAGGGCATTTCTTTGGCCATTTAGACAGAAAGAACTTGTGTTCACCCATAACCTTGGGAAGGCCCTTTTGACACAGAATCATGGATCTGGAATTTTTGTTTTTACAAGGAATCCCCTCTCCCCAAATTACCAGGGAACCTTTGCTCAACCAAAGCTCCTACTACCAGCAAGGCTTGGACGAGGTGAACTAAAAGCATGATGTGAGAGGGTCTCACATCAGTTGAAAATCAGGCCCAAGAAGTCACCCTACAGGGGCCACACAGCCCCCTCCCCGGAGGGCCCCACCTCCTCTTTCTGCATATCCAATGCCCAGTCCTCTGACCCCATGGGAATTGTGACTATTGGAACAATTCTTATCAAACTGCCATGCCCAGTGGTAACTTCTTTGGCTTTTACTTTTCCCCATTGTAGATACTGATACCATAACACTTTGCCTGTAATACACATAAGCCCAGATAATTGCATATATAAAATCATAACTGGTTCCCATTTCCTTTCCATTTGATCTTAGGATCAGTAGTCTCTGCATCTTTCAGCAAAAGGAGATGTCAGCCTGTGGTGGTGGCCAATGACCAAGCATCCTGTGGACTCTCCCTCACCATCCTCTTTCCTCAGGTCTCCCCAGCATTTTCTCAGCCATTGTCAGATACCAAGCAGAGCTATATGGAAGGGTAGTCATGGTCTATGTCTCATCCCTACCTATGTCACTACCATGGACAATTTGCCTAAAATACCAAGTTAATTACAGCTCTGAAATCATCAGGTATTTAGTAGGTTTTTATAAGAATGTTCAGAGTTGTGGCCCCTGTAGGTTTTCATATAGGGACACTAGATTTTTGCAGATATGATATAACAATTTGGTGAGAAAATATGGGTTTTTCAACAATAAATATTCAAACAATAAATCACATATTGATATTTAATCCAGGCAAATCATGCTTGTGAGAACATATTAATCCCCAAGATCAATTGGGACAGCCTAGACCAGGGGTTCATAACCACTTTTGTTCCACTGATCACTTAGCCAGTCAGGAAAAAACCATAGATCGCTTCTCAGAATGTAGTGGCAGATAGTTTTATGACACTCACCATTGGCATGTCTTTAAATTTTAGGATTATTCAAAATTAATTCAAGCTCACAGACCACCTGAAATATTTCAGTGGATCCCTGGTTAAAAACCTCTGCCCTATATAGACAGGGTTGCTGATGAGTGTAGTCAGTGGGTACCACAAATTTTCTTCATTACTACATGAAATGTCAAACAGAGCCCTGAAAAGGAATCCAAACTAGAAACCAAAACTCAAGATTTACTTGATTCAAGATTCAAACCATACTTAAAGATTTTGTTCAAGAGGACAAGGAAGAACAAAACAACATCAAAAAAAAAAAAAACTGATGAATTTGACTTGATTAAAATTAAGAACATTTGTTTAGACAAAGACAGTAGAAAAGACAAGCAGATTTATAGACTATATTTGTAGATCTCATATCTAATTAAGAGATTATATCCAGATTATATGAAGAACACTTAAAACTCAACCCTAAGTATACACTAATTCCAATTAAAAATGGCTAAATGATCTTAATAGTAACTTTTAAAAAGATAAAACGGTGGGAAATAATATCTGAAGATAAGCTCAACATATTAATCATGAGTAAAATGCAAGTTAGTACTTCATCAGATACCACAACACACTAATTTGGAAAAAAAAAAAAAGAGAATACCAAAAAAGTGGCAGGAATGTAGAACAACAGGAACTCACATTTATTACTCATGTGAATAAAAAACAATACAGCCACTTTGGAAGATAAAAACAGTTTCTTATAAAGAAAACCATACACTTAACAAATGGTCCTGTAACCCACTTGTACATATTTACTCAAGTAAGTGTAAATTATTTCCACACAAAATCCTTTACACAAATATTTAAGCAGCTTTTTTCTTGGTCACAAAAACTGGAAAAGATTAAAATGGTCATCAACAAGTGGAAAAAAAGAGGGAGTGAAGAGAAAAGGCAGACTGGTTGGTAAAAGTAATATGGGGTCTGAGTGGCCCCTCTCTTCCCAGAAAAATAAAAATAAAATTAGAGAAACAGAGAGATAATTGACTAAGAACAATAAAAACACAGAGTCCCTCCTCTGTTTACATACAAAAGGAGGGAGACAGGCCTCTCCAGAGCTGGCTGAGAGCCAAAACAGATGCTCCCAGGCAAACAATTCTTAAGGCCAGGTTTTTACTTAAAGATGGAGAAGATGCATTTCTTTCAGCATTGAGATAGAAGAGTATTGGAGTGCATCTGCTCCCCTTGGGAGGGCCCTTTGACACAGTCATGGAACTTTTTTTTACAAGGAAACCCTTCTGCCCAAGTTATTGGACAGCCTGGCTCAACCAAGCCTCCTACTACCAGCAAGACTTGGGCCAGGTGAGCTATCAGCAGGATGAGAGTGTCTCACATCAGTCACAGATCAGGCCCAGGCAGCCACCTAATAGGGGCCCACACAGTCCCTTTCCTGAAACTTCCCTGCTTCCACCTGCTGCATTAAAAGCTCAGACCCCAGCTGCAACTCCTACTCTACAGCTCAATGGACTCCCCAAGCCACCTGGTGAGGAGACGATGTTGGACAACGGCCATCCCAGGGAATGGAGAAGCCTGCAACTGCAGGCAGGATAATCGCATCCACCATATCTATGGAATATAATCCCCCTCTCACTTGGAGGTGGAGTGGGCATCACCAACCCAAACTCCTGAGGATTGGGGGAAGAGCTATGGACTAGAGTGGACTTAATGGTATTCTGTTGTAGGCATATTGTGATTCAAGAAATGGAAGAAATGACAACAGTGAGGTGGAGCCTATGGCCACTGGATGCTTTTGTGGCAGGGAAGGGAAAAGCAGTTGTAATACAGGGGCTTTTTCAGGACTCAGGAATTATCCTAAGTGATATTACAATGACTGATATAGGCCATTTTACATCAGCATATAACATGCAGAGGTGTGTGGGAGAGAGTGTGGTCTACATTGTGAACTATGGTCTATGCTTAGTGGCAAAGCCCCAGGATGTGTATATCCATTGCAGGTGATGTGCCACACTAATAAAAGATGTTTAACTGGGATGTTATGGGAGGTGTGGGAGGTGGGGAACATGGGAATCCCTGTAATTTTTATGTAACATTTATGTAATCTAAGCATCTTAAAAAAAAAAAAAAAAAAAAGGCAGTGCCTGCCAGAGGTTCTGAGGGGAGAGGGAAGAATAGCTGTAATGTGAGGTTCTTTGAGGATATTGAAATTGTCCTGCACAACATTGCAATAATGGATACTGGCCATTATATATTTTGCCAAAACCTATAAAATTGTATGGTGAAAAGTGTAAACTATAATGTAAACTATAGTCCATGGTTAGTAGCAATGCTTCAATATGCATTCATCAATTGTAACAAATGTACCAGACTAATGGAGGATGCTGTTAATGGTGGAAAGTGTGGGAGGGGGAGAGGATAGGGTATATTGGAATCTCCTATAATTTTTATGTAACATTTATGTAATCTAAAGCTTCTTTAAAAATAAAAATAATTAATGTAAAAAAAAAAAAAAAAAACCAGCTCAGACCACTGTCTGTCTGGGTATTGACTATTGGAATGATTCTTATACAACAGAGATGCCTAGTGGTGGTCTGTTTTGCTTTTATTTTCTGCACTATAGTTTTTGATGCTTTAACACCTTGCCTGGAATAAACAGAAATCCTGCTAATTGTATATATAAAATCACAAATTGTTCATCTGCTCTTCCCCATGATCGACAGATTAGATGTCACTTCATCCTCAGTTCAAGGGTGTCATTAGCCACAGGTAATGGTAATTGGCCATCCATCCTCTGATCTTCTCTGCCATCTTCCTTCCACAGGCCTCCCCAAAACTTTCTCAGAGTCAGATCCCAAAGTAGAGATATATGGAAGGTCAGTCCCAGGATAACAGTCTCATCCCCAAATATTTTGCCACCAATGACACTTTGCCTAAAATATGCATTGAATTTCAGCCCCAATATTGTCTGGCTTTTTGTAGGTCTTTGTAAGTTTGTTCAGATTTGAGGCCCTGGTAGACCCCACTTCTACAGAAAAGAATTAGCCAGTGAGGAGATCACACATGGAAGTATGTGCCCACATGCCCTGGGAAAGGCACCCACTTTAGGAGGTAGGTGTACTTCCCTGTGGCATTCAGTTTAGGAACTGCTTACTTGTAGAGACCAAGCCTCCTTTGCTTATTACACAGGAATCTTCTGAGCTTAGATAGAAGGATGCCAGGCAGTTTAGTGCTGGTTCCTGGAAGTGGCTCCTACCAAGATCTGTTATCTGTGAATGATTTCCTGTAGATTATTGGTTAATCACCTAAGATGCAATCCCTAGCCTTTGTTCCTAAACCCACTAGCAAATTTTACTCACTTATTTCAAATGCAGACCTTCTGAATCTAGAAGCTTCAGTGTAGATGAAGCTGGGATATAGCCACAAGCTCCTCTCTACTCAAAGCCTTCTTCCAACTACACCACCCCCAGGTAGCAGGTTAAAAATGGCAGGGCTTCTGAGAAATTCCCCATTCTGGGGCAAATCATATTCCTCAGTTTTCCTAGCCCCATTTGAGAATCACTGGCATGGAGGCAGACATTTAGCTTCTAGCCAGATGAAAGTTCTGTATCTCTGTGGACATACCCTGAAATGAAGTGGCAGAGGGTTGATGGGCAGGAGGGATGGAGGGCTCTGAGAGGACAGGGCCTCCACAGAGGGAGCCAAGCAGCCTGGGGAGGATGGTCACATGTAGTGGTGGACCAGTTCTATGTCACAGATGTCCGATCATGATGTTCCCAGTGTCACAGTTGGAGACGGGTCCCAAAGCCTGAGCTGGGATAAAATGTGGTCAGTGGGGTTTGGGTGCAGAGAGGATGCTCTCTAGCTCCTGCTCCTCCTTCCAGACTCCCCACCACATGTTCCTCAACTGGGATCCTTCTCCCAATCTGTGGCCAGGCACTGCTTCCCTCCCACACCCACCCTCTCTACACTTGGGGCAGCTAAGAAAAGGCAGAGGAAAACCAGGCAAAGCCCCTTTGGGATCAAGAAGTAAATACCACAATTCACATGCTCAGTGACCACAGGCAGCAATTTAGCAGAACTGAGCAACTGTAGGGAATTTAAATGGAGGATTTTGGGGTTGTCCTAGAAGGAGACATAATCACTAGATGGCAAGAATACACAATCTATTCATAGGGAGCATGGTGTTGACTGCTTTGTAGGTGGGGACACTTGCAGGAAAACTTCAGAAAACACAGGTGGGAAGGAGACCACTGAAGGGGAAGTAGGGCAAGGGAGCCAAGGCTTGTGGGTCCTTATAAGCATCCATGCCTAGCTTACAAATTTAGAGCCTATGTTGGGGCAGGTTCCTAGGGTATGCAGAGCTGGTTAATATTAAATGGCTAAAAATTGCTTATTGAGCTAAATTTAAGACAATTGCATGTGTAAGTATTGGAGTGTGGCTGTGCCCTAAGGACCTCAGAGTAACTTAAATTCTCCATAGGTATTTTCTCAAGAGGATTTTCTGTGAAAGGGCCAGTTAGGCAAGCCAGCTTTGAGAGTTTTAAAGCTACTGTGTCTGAGATGACTCATCAATATTACCAACAATGCTAAGTACCTCCCACAAAGCATTTGTTCCTGTCCCTATGTTGGATGAGGGCTTTCCAGTGTGGAGGGATTCTTTCCAGGGGAAGACTCCTTCTAGGGATACACCCACAAGGGCTGGTGCATAGGATGACAATGGTCATAAGAATTAAACACACCCCTTGGAAGGCCTTTCATTTCTTCGTAAGTAGATGGTTGTTTATTAAGAGTCAATTCTAAGCCAAGTAATGCCATTTATAATGGCTTCCTGATTTTTTTAAAATTCCAACTGACTTCTTTAAAGTAAACACTCTTGGTGTTTTGGGGAGTTGAGGGCAAGATGGCATCGGTTTAAGTGGGCACTCATCATCTTTCTCACAAAAGATGGCTGACTGGGGACAGGATCCTACCTGACTGAGTTTTTCTGGGATCCCATGGAGCAGGGGCCTTTGGGGCATTAATCGGAAAGGGAGCTGGAAAGGGAGATAAATTGCTCAAGATAAAACTGTGTGGGAATCATGGATGGCTCAGAACCAACCCTTAGGACAAAGAGCCAGGGTGAGCCCCGACTGCCACCCGCCAATCACTGAGAGTGGCAGAGTTCTGGCAAGTGGTGGAGAGGGGTTTCCTTTCTGTGGGTTTGGTTTCCTGGACCCCCTTAGAGCTTTGGGGAACACACCAGCCAGCTCAAAGTGGCACCAGGTTGAGGCGAGAGGCAAATCTGTTAAGGAAGCCTGATTTACCTATCTGCCATGGGATACAGAGGCTTGGTGTGAAAGAGGGTGGAGTCAGCCAATTTAATAGTTCTGTGTGGAAGACTATCAGAATTTCAATTCCCCTAAGGGAGTCAGGCAGTGGGAAGCATTTAATAAATTTTCAAGAGCCTATTTAGGGTACCCTGGGAGGAGGGGTTGGTCTAGAGGAGGCTTGAAAAATCACTTTGGTGTGGTGTACTCAGTCATCAGGATCCCATTTGAATTTCCAAAAGTGAAATAAATCTGACCAGGAGAGGGGAGGGGGGATCTGCTCATACTGCCTGCTGAATCCAGGTGCCCTAGGAGAGAAAAGACTGCCCAGGGTAAAGTGATTGAATAGATTTCTGAAGAGTTCACTGACCCAATAAGAAAGGTAGCTCATTGGAGGAATTTCTGCCTTGAGTATATGAGGTCCCTAGGTCAATTACCAGCTCTTCTGAGAGTAGTAATCTACAGGGGTATCTAACATCCAGCTGATACCATAAGACAGGGAAAACATAGACATTATTTTTGTACTAGCTTCTTTTGGGTCCCTTATTTTTCCAAAACAAAGGTTACTTTAAAAAAAATTAACTTAGTTTACTCACTAAAACCCACCTCAACACCTGCAGAGAAAAGCCTACGGGGTAATTGATTGATGAACATAGGCAACCTGAGAGGCTCCACAAGGGCACAAGAAGGAACACTGTTCTTCCTTAGCTTTGTTTGATTGCTTGCTTGTGTTTGTTTGGGTTTTGTTATTGTTGTTGTTTTGTTTCTTGATTTTCTTTCCTCTTTCTTCCCACAGTTTTTTTTTTTTTTTAATTAGGTGCTGCTAGCTTGTTTCTTCTTTGTGTGCATCTCCTTCGCTGATTTGCCATTTTCTGTGTATACTGTTTTTGTCTACCAATGCTATCTCTATTGCTTCTTTCATCTTTCTATCTGCTGCTTTCTGCTGTAGTTTTCACATTCCACCTTTTTTTATTAGTCCTCTACTCTATTGATTTCATTTTCTATCTTGTCTATTCTGTTTTCCTTTTTTAATTATTAACTTTTTTCTTTCTGTCCTTTCTTTTCTCTTTCTCTCTCTCTTCATTATTCTGGACTTTGAAATCATTCTATGTATTATTCTCTATTTGGTTGTTCATTTCATTATAGGTACCTCACTTTTTTATTCCAATTATGCTACACTGCTTACATGAGTTAAATATTCATTTTACTAAGTATAAGACTGGCTGTTTATATGGCTGCTCTTTTAACTTTTATTATTATTACTATTATCATTTTTCTTTTCTTACCTCTTTCCATTTCCCTGGCCTTAATGTTTTTCCTTCAAGGGAACATAGAAAAGAGCAAGGAACTAGAACAAGAAGAAAAAAGTGTCTAAGAGAAAACTTAGCACACATACAAAACCAGCAGCTAAACAAAACTCTAGAGCAGAGAGAAAAGCTAATCAACTGAATAAACCCATCATGATAAAAAGATGATCAGAGGGCAATAAAAAATTACAAACTATACTAAGAAACAGGAAGACATGGTGCAGTCCAATGAACAAACTAAAAGCCAGGAAGAGATCCAGAACATCAAACAACTAATCAAAGCTGGACAAACAAACATCATGGACCAAATTAATGAAGTGAAGGATATCCTTAGTGAGATTAAGGATATTAAGAAAACACTGGGAGAACATACTGAAGAAATTGTAAACATACCTAAAAAGATAATGAATATGATGGTGATGAATGGCACAATCCAAGAAATCAAAAAGACACTGGAATCACATAACAGCAGATTTGAACAGGCAGAGGAAAGAAATACTAATGTGGAAGACATTACATCTGAAATCAAACAAATAGTACAACAGATAGATAAAAAGAAAAACTCCAGCAGGTTCTTAGGGATTTAAATGACAACAAAAATGCACAAACATACACATTATAGGCATTCCAGAGGGAGAAGAAAAGGGAAAGGGAGCAGAAAAAGTGTTGAAGGAAATAATGGCTGAAAACTTCCCAATCTTATAGAGGGAGATGGATGTATATGTACAGGAAACACACCACACCTCAAACAGTATAAATCCTAGCAGATCTACTCTAAGACATATATTTGTCAAAATGTCCAATGCTCAAGACAAAGAGAAAATACTCAAGGCAGCAAGAAATAAGTGAGCCATCACATTCAATGGAAGCTCAATAAGATTAAGTGCTGATTTCTAATCTGAAACCATGAAGGCAAGAAGAGAGTGGTATAACATAGTCAAGGTACTAAAAGAAAAAAACTTCCAGCCATGAATTTTCTATCTAGCAATTCTGGCATTCAAAAATGATGGCAATTTCAAAATACTCACAGACAAACAGAAATAAGAGATTATGCCAATAATAAATCTGCCCTTCAAGAAATACTAAAGGAAGTTCTACAGGATGAAGGGAAAAAACAGGAGAGAGAGAGTTGGAGGAGAACGTAAGAAAAACTAAAAAGACAAAAAGAAAAATAAAAACAACATATGACATACATAAACCGAAAGAAAATATAGCTGATGTAAGAAATTCCTTGAGAATAATAACACTGAATGTTAATGGATTAAACTCACCCGTCAAGAGACACAGATTGGCAGAATGGATAAGGAAATATGACCCATCTATATGTTGTCTACAAGACACCCAGCTTAGATGAAGGGATTCAAGGAGGCTGAAAGTGGATGGCTGGAAAACAATTTTACAAGCTAACAACAACCAAAAAAGGGTGGGAGTAGCTATATTAATAAAAGAAAAATAGACTTTAAATGCAAAACTATAGTGAGACAAAGATTGATACAATATATTTGTAAAAGGAGTAATCTTTCAAGAAAGAACAATCATAAACATTTATGCACCTAAACCTAGTGTCTCAAGATAAATGAGGCATACACTGGAAAGATTAAGTGGAGCCAAAAATGCCTCTACAATTATATTGGGGAACTTTACTACATCATTATCACCATTAGACAGAACATCTCGACAGAGAATCAATTAAGAAACAAACACTCTGAATAATTCAATAAAGGATGTGTACCTAATAGATATATAAAGAACACTACACCCAAATACAGCAGGATATACATTCTTCTTGAGAGCACATGGATCATACTCCAAGATTGACTACATGCTAGGCCACAAAACAACTCAAAGAATTCAGAAAGTTTGAGAAAATACCAAGTAATTTCTATGACCACAATGGAATGAAATTGGAAATCACTAAGGCCAGAGAACCAGATTAGGCCCAAAGATATGGCAGTTAAACAACACAATCTTTAACAAATAGTGGGTCAAGGAGGATATTTCAAAAGAAATCAGTACCTTGAAATGAATGAAAATGACAGTACAACATATCAAAGCATATGGGATGCACCGAAATCCATACTGAGAGGGAAATTCATAGCCATAAATGCATATATTAAAAAAGAAGAAAGAGCTAGAATTGAAGACTTAATTGTACTCCTGGAGGAACTGGAAAAACAACAACAAACTAAACCCAAAGGAAGTAGAAAGAAGGAAATAAGAAAGATAAGATCAGAACTAAATGAAATAGAAAATAAGAAAGCAACAGAAAAAATAAACAAAACCAAGAGCTGGTTCTTTGAGAAGATCAATAAAATCTATAAACTCTTAGCCAGATTAACAACAAAAAGAGAGAGCAGATGCAAATACACAAATTAAGAAATGAGGAAGGGGATATCATTACTGACCCCACAGAAATAAAGAGTATCATAAGAGGATACTTTGAAAAATTATATGCCAAAAAGAGTGATAATTTAGAGGAAGTACACAAATTCCTAGAAACACGCAAGCAGACTACTTTGACAAAAGAAGAAATTGATGAACTCAGCAGCCAATTTCAAGTAAAGAGATAGACTGGGTGATCAAAAGCCTCCCAACTAAGAAGAACACAGGACCAGATGTCTGAACAGGTGAATCTTACCAAACATTCTGAAAGAGCTAACACCAATCCTGCTTAAACTCCTCCAAAAAATAGAAGTAGAAAGAACATTGCCTAACTCATTCTATGATGCCAGCATTACCCTACTACCAAAGCCAAATAAAGATGCCACGAGAAAAGAAAATTACAGACCAATCTCTTTAATGAACTTAGATGCTAAAATCCTCAACAAAATACTTGTTAATTGCATTCAATAACATATCAAATTAATTATACAACATGAGCAAATGGGTTTCATTCCAGGTATACAAGGATGGTTCAACATAAGAAAATCAGTCAATGTAATACACCACATAAAGAGAATGAAATAAAAATATGATGTGATCATCTCTATAGATGCAGAAAAAGCTTTTGACAAAATACAGCACTCTTTTCTGATTAAAAATCATGCAAAATATAGGAATAGAAGGAAACTTTCTGAATATGATAAAGGGTATACATGACAATTCCAGAGTCAACATCATCTTCAATGGCGAAATCCTCAAAGCTTTCCCTCTAAGACTGGGAACAAGGTAAGGATGCCCACTAGCATAGCTCCTATTTAACATTGAGTTAGAAGTATTTGCTCGAGCACTGAGGCAACAAAAGGTTATGAGAGACATCCAAATTGGAAAGGAAGAAGCAAAAATTTCATTATTTGCAGATGACATGATCCTATACATAGAAAGCCCTGAGAAATGTACAAAAAAGCTTCCAGAGCTTATAAAGTAGTTCAGTAAATTGCAGGCTGTAAGATCAATGCTCAAAAATCAATAGATCTCTGTATACCAATACTGAGCAATCTGAGGAGGAAATCAAGAAAAAAAATGCCATTTACAATAGTAACTAAAATATCAAATACATAGGAATTAATTTAACTAAAGATGTAAAGGACTTATATACAAAAAACTACACAACACACTTAAAGGAGATCAAAGAAGACCTAAATAAATGGAAGAATAATCCCTGTTCATGGATAGGAAGACTCAACATCATTAAGATGTCTATCCTTCCCAAACTAATCTACAGATTCAATGCAATCCCAATAAAAATCAACACTAATTTTTAATGAATTGGAAAGACTAACTGTAAATTTATTTAGAAGGGTAAGAGGCCACAAACCACCAAAGACATATTGAAAAAGAAAAAATGGAGTTGGAGGTAAACAGTACCCAACTTTAGAACATATTACAAAGGTACAATGGTCAAAACTGCATGGTTTGGCACAAGGATAGACATACTGACCAATGGAATTGAATTGAGGATTCTGATATAGATCTTCACACATACAGTTATCTGATATTTGACAAGTCTACCAAGCCACTCAGTTGGGAGAGAATGGACTGGTGCATGGAGAACTGAATATCCATATGCAAAAGAATGAGAGAGGAACACCATCTCACACCTTATACAAAGATCAACCCAAATGGATCATAGATCTAAATATATCCAAGGCCATAAAGACCTTGGGAGATAATGTAGGGAAGCATATACAGGACCTTGCAATAGGAAGTGGTTTCATGAACTTTACACCCAAAGCACAAAAAGCAAAATGAAAAATAGATAAATGGTATCTCCTCAAAATTTAAAACTTCTGGACCTCAAAGAATGTTATCAAGAAAGTAAAAAGGCAGCCTACTCAATGGGAGAGAATATTTGTCAACCATATATCTGATAGGAGCCTGAAATCCTGCACATATAAAGAAATCCTACACCTCAAAAATAAAAAGACAAACAATCCATTTAAAAAATAAGCAAGTGACCTGATAAGACACTTCTCCAAGGAAGAAATACAAATGGCTAAAAAGCACATGAAAAGATGCTCGACATCACTAGCTATTAGGGAACTGCAAATCAAAACTACAATGTGATATCATCTTATACCCATTAGAATGGCAGTTATTAAAAAAACAGCACACTATAAGTGTTGGAGAGGATGTGAGGAACGGGAACCCTCATCCAGTGCTGGTGGAATTGTAGAATGGTCCAGCCACTATGGAGGACAGTTTGGCAGTTCCTAAAAAACTAATTATAGAAATTCCATATGATCTAGCAATTCCACTGCTGGGTATATACCCTGAAGAATTGAAAGCAAAACACGATCAGGTATATGCACAACAATGTTCATAGTGGCATTGTTCACTATTGCGAAAAGTTTTGTACAACCCAGGTGCCCATCAACAGATGAATGGATAAACAAAATGTAGTACATACATACAATGGAATATTACTCAGCTGTAAGAAGGAATAAAGTGCCAACACATGAGATAACATGGATAAATCTGAAGACCCTATGTTGAGTGAAGCAAGCCAGGCATTGAAGGATGAACAGTACATGATCTCACTCATATGAATTAAGGAAACTGAGCAGTCTCAGAGAGCCATTGTCTGTAAAATAGGTTTACAAGGAATAGAAAGAGAAGAGAAGGTTCTGAGCCATCACCCATACTGACATAATCTACAGTAAAGTGATAGAATGTAGTTGTGTATTAAAGGATTAGGACAAGAGGGTAGTGATACTATTGGGTTGGGTGGTGCATGGTTGACAGGTGGGTAGAATGGGAAGGGTGGGTTAGAAGGTCCAGGATATTGGGGGAAGGGTTGGGATAACGAGCAGGTGAACACTGGGGATTTGTTGTATTATGTTGAAAGTAAAGAGGTGGGAATGCTCTTATGGCAAAATAACAAGGAAAGTTTAAGGTGTTGCTTTGGGGGGTGGGCATTCCAGAAAGCATGCACCTAGAGCAGGCTTCTAGGAAGCGTGTGAGTGTTCATTCTGTCATAATTTGTTGTATCAGTGGGTGGAGATCCACATTATGAGTGGGAAGGAGTTGTAATCCCATCTTTGGGAGACCAATTTGTTCAGAAATAGACAGGCAGGATTCTCTCAAGAGCAAGAGTGATTCCTAATAGGGGAGGACAAATCAGTGTGTCAAGACATCTTGTTGCCTGTAACTATATATCTTGTCATCCAATGAGTCAAGCCAGGGGGTTGTTGTGGCCCCCGCAGGGATGGGGAGGGAGAAATAGAATAGATCAAACAGGGGTTATTTAGTGGTCAGTGAAAATGTTCTTCATTACCATAGAGTGATGGACACAGAACATGGTAAATATTATCAAAATTTATAAAAGTGTACGGTCTAAAATGTAAACCATAGTGTATACCATTGACAATGCTTAATAGCTATGTTTCACTGTTTGTATATCAGTTATAACAATGCTACCATCGACATAAAAAAGGTATTAAGATGGGGGGGAGGAAAGGTGGAGGTTGTTGGGTATATGAGAGTCTCCTGTATTTTGTGTGTGACTTTGCTGTGACCTAAAACTTATTTGATAAAAAATGAAAAATAGTGAGACACTGGGGAATGAGAGGGGGCAGGTGCCACAGTAGAGACTGGACACCAGATATTGTGATGAAAGGCAAAATGTCAAAAAAAAAAATTATGTTTTTCATTTTTTAATATTCTAATCTTTTAATTTTATTTTTAGTTTTTTCTTAAATTTTTTATGTATTTTACCTCTTACATTTAAACTTATCATTATTATTTCATTTTCCTGTTAATTGAATTCAGCTATTATAATGCCTTCATCTTTGAAGAAACTTAGGATCACAGAAGGGTTACAACAGGCAGGGGAGGATCATTGGTGTGGGGTGTCAGGGATGGGGAATGCATGGGAGGAAGTTCATCTGAGCATACATACAAGATATATAAAATTGTTCAAATGCTCATGGGTCATGGTCACAGTGGGTGGAGTATCACTCAATAAATGAGAGAATACTGAATTCTCATCCTGGAGAGCTCAACCACATTCTCTAAAGGAGCAGCAAAGTCCCCCAAGTGCAGGGTCAGTGCCTCATGAAGGATGATGATCCACTGATGGACCCTTGATATTGATGATTAGCCTTATGAGTCTTTGCTCTTGAAATTGAAACCTAGCCTATTGTTATGGGGTGCCTAAGGGTTGTCTCCTGAGAGCCTCCTTGTTGCTCAAATATGGTTTCTCTTGAAGCCAAACTCTGCATATGAATACATTACCTTCCTCCCAGTATAGGACATGACTCCCAGGGATGAGCCTCCTTGCCACCGAAGGATTGCTACAAAGTGCCAACTAACAATATGACTCTAAAAAGACTTTGAATAAAAGGGGGAAAAAGTAAAGACAAATGAGTTTATATGGCTAAGAGACTTCAAATTAGTCAGGAGGTCACCACAGAGGTAACACTTATACACATCTCAGTAGGATCTCATAGAATTCCAAAGTGGATATGAACCCAATTAATAGGGCTCCTGAGGGCTCTGGAGACACCCAGTTCCTATGTCAGGGCAGATAGCTCCAGAGTTTGGTGCCTTGCCACTGGGCCCTACTTTGGAGTTTGTGTTCCTGAAAGTGACAGAGTTTGACTCAACTATGTCTTCCCTGCACATGGCTATCTGTCCCTTCTATTCTGGTTGATAATAAAACATCCTTCCCAGCTTTCAGCTTTTAAAATATTTGAATAAACTGAGAAAATTTATTCACTTGTGACAAGTACTTGAAATCATTATGTAAACTGTGAGATATGACAAAATTCTATGAGCAATTGCCAAACGTTCATCAACAAGGTGACAAATCCTATCAGCTAGCACTGAAATGTCTTTCCCTATGTCCACCTACCTGGTGTTGGCATCCATGCACAATGGTCTTTCACAGAGATCCAACCTTCCTTCCCTAGCTCTCTTCCCTTGTTCTTTTCTTTCTTAAATTAATTAATTTTTTTATGAAATTGAGAATGGCTTATTATAAAGAACTCAACATAGCAAGTGAAAAAAAGCATCCAACTTTCCACAAAATGGAAATGATTCATCATCAACAACAATCAGAGGAACTTCCCACTTGTCTTCCTACTCTTATATGGAGATGGAAGAATAGGAAGCTGACAGAATGGCATTTGTTTGGATAGGTGAAAACAGACAGATTTAGCAATACCAAGCTGCTGATTTTGACAAATATATTTGTATAAAAACATATATTCTACTTTTCAATTAAAAATAAAACTCATGCCTCCTGGTCCTCATAAGACACAGAGATGATGTCATTTTCTGTGCTGGCATTGCTGTAAAGGACTGAAGGTCAGCCTAACCTTCCCCCAACTCCTGTGTGACTTTGTTTTTGTCATGGGAGCTTGAATAAGTACTTCTTTCTCTGTGAAGCTGAGAACTTGACTGAGGCAAGCTGGAATATCCAGCCCCCCTTCCTCCTGGCTTAATTTTACAAGGAATACCATGGGACCTGTGAAGAAACAGTTATTTTCCTTTCAAGGAAAATATCAGTGCTTCATCTGTAAAACAAGTTCTCCATTTTATTTGTAGGTACTCTACTTCAGAAACACCTAACTGTCCTTATGCTAGGTGGCTTTGCCCTGTTGTCAATTGTCTTTTCTATAGTTGCTCTAATTTGCTTGGCTGTATCTTTTATCCATATTACTGTGATTTTACAAAAAATTTCCTCCCCACTGCTAATTTGACTTCCAGGTATGTCTATTGTGCTATAACTTTACATAATAGTTTTGTAGTTGTCATGTATCCATCCTCATAATCAATTACCATTTCTATGTCATTCTGTCATTCTGTATATGGGTTCTGAGAACCTTCACACAGAGTTACGTTTAAAGGATGAATCTTTCTTCTTGCACTTCCTGACACTGAGACCTTTGGGGGATGGTTGGCATTTGGGGAATGGTCTTGCTTCCCTGTGAGCAACTTTCATTGGAATTTTCAGGCTCTCCTCACTCTCTTGTTGAATACATGTGCAGTTTCATATGATATTTCCTCATGTGGGTGAATTTTTATTTGACATTCTTAGTCCTCTATGGATACCCAGTCTTTTTCCCTCCTGGGAAAACCTTGGGTATTGACCCTTTAAGTCCACTTCATCGACTTTCCCTCTTTCCTCTTCAACAGTTCTGATCACACAAATTCTGGAGATTATCATATAGTATTTATGACTCAAGGCACTGAAAAGCATAAAGAAAAACTAAAAGCACATTATGATCCTGTGGTGATTTGAAGTGTTATGAATGCCAGAGCTCTGAAAGCTGCAAGATAAAATTTCTTAAAGTTAACCCATTCCTGTGGGTGTGAACATATTGTAAATAGTTAAGACCTTTGGATGAGGCTACTTCAGTTAAGGTGTGACTTTCCTCAATCAAGATGGGTCTTAATCCTATTACTGGGGTCCTCTATAAAGAGAATGAAGAGAGAGAGAGAGAGAGAGAGAGAAGAAAGCCATGTAAGTTAGAAGCTAAAAGTAATAAAACCCAGAAGAGATGGGAGAAATCAGCAGATACAACAATTTCCTTTACCATATGGCAGAGGAGCTAAGTTTTGGCAGCAACCATTCTTTGAGGAAGAAAGTGTCACCTTGATGATGCCTTTATTTGGACATTTTCCTGGCCTTAGACTGTAAGCTAATAAATTCCCATTGTTAAAACGAACACATTTCATGGTATATGCTTAGAGCAGCCTAGGAAAGTAAAGCAGTTCTGATTCTCCGTATAAAAATATCATATTTTAAAATTTTGTTTCAACTGTTTTCAGAGAAATTAATTTCTATGGATCCAGTGGGAGACCCAATTCCTTTCCCTCAAACAGGTGATTTAGAGAGCTCTGGGTGATTACTAACTGCACTATAGGAGCAGCTTACTGTGCCATCATTTTGCCCCTCATCTCTATATCTATTAATTTTGAATGACCTGCTGGTTCTGAAAGAAAGTATTCCTGAGGGTGATAGAATTAGACTCAAATAAGTCCTCCCTGCACATGGTTCACCAGTCCCTTCTATTCAAACCTACATGTGATGCTGGAGTTGCTTAGGTATACTTCCAGAGACTGGAGCCTCCCACCTACCTATGTGCCAGGTGTGCATGAAATCTAGGTGGAGCTGCAACTCCTACCCTACAGCTCAATGGACTCATCCAA